>OX123198.2:38416967-39016967 GCA_944739405.2 Euclidia mi
ACGAATTGTCGGACGCGTCTGGAAATTCTATTCGGTTTTGGCACATTAAGGACCTAAAACTTATACACTATGGTGCCTAACTATTTGTTACAAACCGTAGAAGACTTTCCCTTCCTTCTCTCTATATGCCGTCTTAGCTTGGACAGTAGCGGACTCATAGACCTAACGCAGCTAGTCGGATTTTCCTTGTTAGCCACGTAAAATCCTCTCCTAAGGCGGGCGGTATTGTAATGTATGTCCGGTACTTACCGATTTGCGTCACAGTACCGCCAATACGCTCGGCCAATCAGAGGAAGCCATCGTCCGCACTCGCAAAGCCTGACCAAATATGGTCATAAACGGACTCCCAGCCTGATGGAGGGCCTGGTATATAAAGGGGCCGACAGAGAGGCCGGCACCGCTACTCTAACGTCGCTTCTACTATAACTAAGCGTACCTACTGACCCTACGTCGTATTTACGTGTATCCTGGTCCCAGCTACGGGTAAGCACTACATTTACTGCGTTAGCGTACTGCCCATCTCTCTACCTGCTAGCTGAGGCCGGCTGACGCCGCCTGCCTGACTCTATTGGTTGTGGCTCTCCTAATGCTGCTTTCCTTCAGGTTCCAGGTTCACGTTAAGACTCCGGCTACGCTCCTAGACCGCTACACTTTCCTGCATCGCCTTCGGCTTCACCTCTGGCGAAGAGTCTGGCCTGCCCTGCTCATCGTACTCACACCGCCGGCGTCTGCCAGCTGAGCCAACGTCAGCGAGGGCCTGTACCGCTACGCACAGCCTTCGAGCAGCCTGCCTACACACTACCGGAGGGAACAGCGTGGGAGACTACAGCCCTTAGTGTTCAGGCCAGTGTCGTGTTGTTGGTCGGTCATACTCGTGGCAAGGGAAGTGAGACGATACTCTGCAATAAACGCATCTAAAACCTCTACTGCGTTTTTACTACCAGAACCCGTTACATCCTTTCTGCCACATTGTCCTAGGGACTCTCGGGCTGTGCGGAGTAGCATCTCTGTATATCGTTCGCTGTATTCAGTGGCGGAAAGTCTCGGGTGAAGTCTGTCCATCCTCGCATGCAGCGCTGAGCAGAAGGCGGGCCAGTTAACTCCTCGTACTCAGAACGGCGCTGAGCCGATGTCAACCTTGTCCTTGGCGGAGCTTTCGCTTCTTCCGTTTACGACGAACGTTATCAGCTGATGATCGCTGAGACTGGCACTCTCGTGTACTCTCCAATCGCACACGTCAACTCCTCTCGTCGACATGGTCAAGTCGACGTTCGACGCTCCGTTGGGCCCACAAAATGTCGGTGGCTGATCCGGTTCATTGTGGAGCTGCAGGTCCAATCCAAGGATAAATCCTTCATTTGGTTCCTTCTATACTCTGTGTCCGGTCCTCTTCCCGTGTACTGTCTCCTCTCGCAGTACCACATAGGTGAATGAGCGTTACTATCAACGCCTATGATAATAGGGCTGCTTGGTAGCCGCTGGAATACGCTCTCTAGATGCGCTATGTGGCGACCGATGTCGTGGCAGTACTGGAAGTATGCAGAGACCACGTGTAAGCCATAGTTACCGTGTGCGATGTGTGCTACAATACAAAACTCATTGCTGAGGTCTTCGAGTACTGTAACGGCGAGGGTCCTACTGAGTACAAGGATGCCAGCCTTAGGGCTTACACCACACTGCAGAATGCCGGGTCGACTGTGGTATTGTTCCTGTACAAGTACAATGTCAACGCCGCGTGTCTTCGCGACCACTGGCAGTTCTGTGGTGGCTGCTTTCGAGCCCTGCAGATTGAGCTGACCGAACCGTATTGTCTTGGGATCCGAATTATCCATAGTGAATCATGTTGGCTGCCTGCTGTTCGGCATGTAGCCTGGCGGGGCAGCTGGCCGCGGCAGTTGTGTGCGTGTCCGAGTCCTTCCGCTTGAAACGTTTACACGTCGCGCAGCATTGTGTCTTGGATTGGCATTCGGCCGACATGTGGCCGGCTTCGCCGCACTTGCCGCAGATCATGTCCTTGGACCGGCAGTACTTTTCGGGATGCCCGTATTGCTGGCACTTGTTGCAGCACGTGGCTCTGATGTGGTCACACACCTCGGCCTCGTCCCATCCTACGTACACCTTGTTGAGCTCTATGAGCTTGTCGCGGGCCGCCTTTGAGCATTCTAGTACTACCAGGTACTTCGGTCCAATTTGCTTCCTTACGGCGAACTTACATTCATCCTTAAACCGCTGCAGCGGCCAGGCTGCGTCATCCGCCAGGTTAATCCTTTGCAACTCTTCAATAAGCGCCTCTCCGGAGATATCGGACCGCAGATATCGAAGTGCCACGCGAGGCAAGCGTGACCGTGGCTCAGCCACTCGCAGCCCCTCTGGCACCTGGCTCCTCAACTTCGCGGCAGCTTTGGCGGTAGCAGTGCGAACCACCACTCCCGAATTTCCCACACGCCTAACCTGAGTCACGCGTATGCCCGACTCAGAGGGCTTGACGGCCTGCTGTGGCACCTTCTTAGTGTCGTCCGACGTCCTTATATCTTCCCTGGCCGGGTAGAAGATTACGGCTGGTCCGTGGTGCTGTACCGGCATCGGCGGCTTTCCGTTTGGCATCTTCAATGCGTTAGCATACGAAGGGGCCGCTGGTTGCGTGGCCTCTTGCGGCAGCGTTGCCGTTACCGCGAGGCTTGCCTCCGTCTCCTTAACCTTCAACATCGTGGCGCTGACCTCATGTTCCGTGCGGGCCAGGCAAAGAGCCAGCTGTGCCACCAGCGCAATAATGTCTTGACCGTGCGCTGCGATTGCTGTCTTGTCGCCAATATTTAGCTTATTGGCCTTAACAGCCGAATGTACCGCGTCTATCAATTCTTCCTTCGGCATGTCCTTCATACCTGGCGACACAGCTGACGCACTCGGCGCCGGACGACTCTCTGCTTCAACGGGAGTGGGGCCGGTTGTTACGATGCCTCCTATAGGTGGAACCGACGACGATGAAGGGGCCGAAGACTTCTTCTTTTTCTGGGCCTTCCGTTGCACGGCCTCTCGCACCTCCTCCGGTGAGCTAAAAACCCGCTTGCCCTTTCCTGTCTGTGGCGTAGGGGTCGCCCCCACGGCCGCAGCCACGGGCACTTGCGCAGGCGAGAAACCACCAGGCGGTGTGCGGGCCAACGACGTCCTCGGGCGAAATCCGGCCGCTGCTGTCTCAGCAGGCACCGTACCCATTGCCTCGCCCATCAGCTCCATGAGAGCCTCCACTTCCTCCTCCTTGCGGGCCAACTCTTGTTCAAACAGCTCCTTCTGCCACCGAAGCTGCTTGTCCTCGTCCTCCATCATTTTTAGCTAACTTGCTAGGTATAACACCTAGCAAGTTCACAAAGAAAGGGCACACACAAAGCAATAAATTTAAAATACAAAATTAAAAAAAATTATTTAAAAAGTGGCAACCTTAGCCTCTAGGCGACCGGAATTTCTTGTGCTGGCAACCCGGCCAAACGTCAGTGTCAACGTCAGACGCAACGTCAATGTCAAAGACACTGACAGCCGTCAATGACACTGACAGCTGTCAAAAGATGACAGCTGTCAAACGTCAAGGTGACACCAAACGTCAACCGTCACTGACCTCCACAGACTATAATAGAATTCCAGTCACCTCGAAACCGTGCAATGTCCAGTACTGATTTAAAATAAGTAATAAAATAAAAATCGACTATTTGATAAGTGGCCACAGACAATCTTATTGTGCTGGCAACACCATCCGCCGATGACAGCCAACGCTACGTCAGCTGTCAATGTCAGATGATACTGACTGCTGTCAAACGCCGACCACGCCCGCGTCAGATGTCAAACGCCACGTGCACGTTTAAATGAAAATTTTCTGAAGCACACTTTCAATGCTGAAGGCTTACAAAACAAACTATTATGCAAAATAAACAAAATAAATAAGAAAACACAAGGCAACTAAGCGCCCGCAACGGCCTCGCGGCGGCGCGCGTGTTTCTAACCTTACAAAGTGAGGTTATACGCACGCGGTACCGCCAAAAAACGCTTTCAGGCAGCTCTGAAGCCTTGTTTACCTCTCTCGGGCGGGCTGTAACAATTCAGGGGCTGTTACGCTCCCGAATGAAACGCCACACACCCTATTCGCTCCGTGAATCACTCGAATTCCACGCCGCCTCGTGCAAGCACGCGGTGCCGGGAAAAACCGTGAAAAACACCACTAAAACACAATATTTTTCACCACAAACACTAGATAATATGCACTGTAGCTATTACTAGCCGTTCGTGTTAAATATAACCAAAATATTCGCAAATGCCAAAATTATGATTTTAATACGCGAGAGCGCACACGAACGCGTCCGCACGCCAAGACGGTCGAACGCGAAGTCTGTCTAGACAGTGGGAATAGTTTGCAGACGGCAGTGGAAGCTAAATTACATTCATCCAGCTGTTCAGGGCAAGGCAAAGAGTGTCTGACATATGGCCGAGTTTCTCGGCGCTATGAATTAAAAAAAACAATGTACCTGGATATCTACACTGGTGTTCTGGAGGCAAGCTAGATAAGTACACACTAAAGTGGCCAATATAGCAGTGAAATATCGTTACTTTACCAGACTTCAACGCGACATCTTCAAGGCACGTGGCGTGGTAGAAGAAATTCACAATTTCACAAAATGTCAATGTTCAATATAATATCACAAAATCAACACGGGCACCGCCCAGTGCGGGCGGTGCCAGACAAATCAAAATGACAGTTTCACTAGGTTTTGCACAATTCAATTCGCGAAGCAGGTTTTACAACTGTTTGTAAAAAACTAAATAGATTTGTGTATGCCCTTAGGCAACTAAAGAATAATTCAAATACTAAAACATCTCTGGCAGCTTACCACGGTCATGTAGGCTCTGTATTAAAATACGGATTACTGTTATGGGGTAACTCAACAGATATCAATAGGACATTCATTATGCAAAAGAAATTCATTAGGGCGATATGTGGCGTGGGATCCTTAGAGTCATGTAGACCTCTATTTAAAAACCTTAATGTGTTGACTCTAGTGTCTATGTATGTACATATTAGAAATAGGAATATTTGTAAGAATCCAAAAACACTTCTTTAACAAAGTAAGTCAAAATTGTAGATATGCACATAGATACCCCACAAAGTTGAAGGTGGAGTCATATAATAGCACTTTTCACTTTTTTCTATCAAAGTCTATTATCATATTCCACGCCCAATACGAGAACTACCTCTTACCCAATTTAAAAGGCGATTGAAGCTTTGGCTCATCGAAAAATGTTTTTACACGTTAAAGGAATTTCTAAATTAATAAAAAATAATAATATTGTATTATGTAATATAATAATGAGTAAATTGAAAATAATTATATGTAATTTTCTAATATAATAATATCTATCTAAATGTTATAATATTGTCAATAATACTATGTTTAATATGATTATGTTGACGTTGTATAAGTACCAAGCATGTTTTCTGTTGTTCATATAAATTGTGTATGTTCATATAATTTGCGTTTTAAATTTACATTTTAATTATATTTTAAAAAAAGTAACAATAAATCATACAGTCAATAAATGACGCATCATAATTTTGGCATGCCTACTGAGGGCGAGATATGCTAAGGACAAATAATACCATGTGCTTGCAAAAAGGCGATGTTCACGAGAGAGGTCAAATCGTGTTAATTTTTCAAAGCAAGTGACATGACAGTTCTTACAAATGTGACCAGAGTCAAAAGATTACAATAGACAACAAATGATACCAATCTAATATTCACGATTTAACTAATTATAGAAATACTTATATCTTTTTCAAACACCCCCTATTACGTGGGACCTAACAATTCAAGGCGAAATGTGGGTGTTATACCTATTACGCCTCAGCCTACCCCTTCGAGGATACAGGCGTGAGTCTATAGAAAAAAATTATTAAATAAAAAAAAGTGAAAAATAAGTACATTTCAAGACGATTCTCAAATTTTAATACGTGTGTAACTACTAGATGTTACATGTAAACTTAACACTTTCACGGACAGTAAACGCCTATAGGCGTGATAACAATAAAACTTCAATTGTATCTCGTTTACATACTGTCCGTGAAAGTGTTAAAATAACGTCATTCTCTTCTACTGTATGCATATCTATACCTAAATATAATAAAGAGGAAAGATTTGTATTTTTGTAACGAATAAACTAAAAAGTACTAAACCGATTTAAAAAATTCTTGCTATACCTATTTATTTCTAGAAAATGTTAGGGATCACCCGTGCGAAGCCGGGGATACTATATTTAACTATTCGGTGAAGGAGGTCCGGAGTAGGTATAAACCAACGCCTCTGGCTAACATGCATAAATCTATAATATCTTTGAACTACAAATTTAAATCTATAATATCTGTACACTATACTTCACCCACGGCCCGCGTGTTTTTTACCCCTTTAGGGGAGGAATTTTCAAAAATATGATCTCAATTGCTTCCCTACACTTCGCAAGGAACATACATGACACTTTCTCGGAGAAGTTTCGGCTATGCGTTGTCTGTCATTTATTAACGGAGGAATCTACACTATTATAATAAAGCCGAAGAGTTTGTTTGCTAGCCAGAAACGGATTACATACTTACATATACGTGCGAATACATATACATAATTATGTATATTACGGATTACGAAATGTTTTACATACATATATTGATGATAAGATAATTATTAGAGGCGATAGCCGAGTGGATATACCAACAGACTGCCATGCAGAGGGTATCGGGTTCGAATCCACGGCGCGCACCAATGACTTTTCGGAGTTATGTGCGTATTGAATTGTTAATTATCGCTTGTCCCGTGCCTCGGAGAGCACGTTAAGCCGTCGGTCCCGGTTGTCATGAAGATCTTTGACAATCGTTACAGGGCGTCAGTACCTTCTAAATAAAACTGACACTAGTCTAAACCATGGAATATCGCTATCCCTTCGGGTTACGGAGGTCAGACAGGCAGTCGCTCCGTGGAAAAGCTAATATTCAGTCAAATCCGGTTAGACTAGAAAGCGGACCTCAGATTGAAACTGGGATAACGCTAAGAAAGAGGAAAAAAATTGATGATAAGATAAGAAGGCTGTCATGTTTATTGCTAAGGTTCTAATGAATCGTATCACATTCAACGTTAATTACATCTAAGTACTTACGTGATCCTTGAAGAAGTTACTTCTTAAGTTGACTTCTTTTGTATCCTCGTAAACTTAAGCCGAAGTGTTCATTTACAAAGTGATATAGGAACAAACTATTTTGTTGTACATTCCTTTGGTGTTCGTTAGAAAATCAACGCATCAGGTTGGGTAATCAGAATCTGTGCACTGATATTAGTGAACTGAACACTTTTTAACTAGATGACGTATATTAAAAACAAACAGGTAAATATAATACCTACTTACATACAAAAATAGTTATCGAGGCCATAGGGAATTTCATAGGGTTCATAGGTAATTCATAGGGTGGCTGGTATGATGAAAATGGAAGAGCCACTTTAGGGGCCTGTCCTGGAAAAACATACGCCCAGCAGTGTTTTGCAATAGGCTGAGATGAGATGAGATTGTTTATAAAATTTATTTGTATTATACGCCTCAGAATTTTTGAACCCAGCAATTTCGCTATATCATTAGAACCGATGACACTTGACACCTAAATGGTAAGGCAGCCACCTTAACCACTATGGCATACGCGCAGTCATACTTATACATACATGTCAAATGTGAGCTAGTTACCTACCCAAGGGCGAAGCCAGGAATGGACCTAAGGGCACAGAATAAACAGTACTTACGTACAGAAGCACCACTTCTCAAACCTATTCATTGAAATTGCGACTCTTGCTACTAAGCAACAAAGTGCAATTCAGCTCGCATAAGCACTCAGTGCCTAATGCGATATTAACCTAACCGTTCTCGCTCTTTTCTAACATATAACGCTGTCGCTGTCTGGCGCGGAGTGACGCGCCAGCTGTCGCGCTAGGGTTGTCGACTTGCCGCTGCTACTATAATATTTATTCATCGTCTATCTACCTACTTGACCACGTACCTAATAATACATAATCATCCTATAAGTATCCTATCCAACTATTTGAGCTCGTAGAACAAAAACCACAAAAAATCTGGTCGTTTACATTTTCACTATACTAATTCTTAGTTATTTCCTAAACGCGTGGACCGATTTACATGATTCAAACAGATAAAATGGTTTTTGAACTAGATTTTTAATTTGACACCATAATCGTTGGGATATCTCAACAGACAAAAAATCTAATTTTCAAGTTGCTCTCGTAAAATAACTAAAATCAAATTTTCAAGTCGACAACCCTTGCGCGTCGCATCGGACGCGGGCTTGGAAGCCGCGCGAAAGTTTAGGCACTTATCGCTGTAGGTACGACCGAGTGAAGGAGGCCTGCTATGGGGCTCAACTCCCTCTCAAAGCGCCTGTTGTCTTCCAAAGATTAGACTTTTTAATGTTTTCTCGATCCAATCCCGCATCCAATCGCTTCTCGCAATCCTAGCCAGATCTTAAGTTCATGTAGTTGACAAATGGTTGGCGCAGCGGGAGTGTAAGCGACTGCTACGCCGATGGTCGCGGGTTCGATTCCCGCTCAAGTCAAACATTTGTGTGCATGAACATGGATGTTTGTCTTGGTCTGGGTGTTTCTATGTATAATATGTATGTATTTACAAAAAAAAACGTATATATGTATGTTTATCCATTATCTAGTACCCATAGTACAAGCTCTGCTTAGTTTGGGACTAGATGGTGCTGTGTGAATGTGGTAGAATATAGAATATAGAATAGAATGTAGCGGGAGGCGAACCCCTCCACGGACACCAGGTTCAACCCCAAACAAAATCCTGTAGTCGTGACTGTGCCTACACTTACATATGTCCATGATTACAGTACATCGTCGAGGTCATTGAACCGACATTCATTACTATATTTTGCGTTCATCTTTATTAAGTTACGAGTTTTGTCTTCACGAGCTGCGATAATCAAACGGCTCCCGCCACTAAATTTTCGACGGTTTTATTTATTTATATTTTTTACATACTGAATGTTGTTTTATTCATTGATTTCAATGTAACATACATACATACATAGACTCACGCCTGTTTCCCGGAGGGGTAGGCAGATACTACGGATCAATGTAACACACTCAAATATATGAATCGGCCGTTTTGTATTGATAAATCCTGTTTTGCAATTGCAATGATAAAATGGCAGTTGAACTAATATTTGTGAGATTTTATTGAAATCTTTGTTATTTGTTAGTGATTAGTTTAATTGGAAAGGACAATGGCAGATCTCCATACATCGAAATGTCTGTAATTAAATTGAAGCGCACAGCAATAAAAAAAAATTCCAAAAATTCGGCGTAAGTAACAGAGTCTATAAATGATTCTATTTTCACTCGTGAAACCCGGAAAAACCAGATATCGGTGTTTTAGTTTTTAGTTAAGAATGAACAATGTAGGTACGTTTGAATTATCAAATGAAATTATGTCAGATTGACATCAAAACGCAGAAGTATTCTGTAGCATCTAACTGTCACAGCCAAAGACAAAAGCAGAGCTGCACATTTTAAATCCATTTTATGTGAAATCGATATAACATTAAAATGATGCTGTGACGTTTTTATTTGATTTAAACGTTGTTTTGCTTCAAAAATTATTAGCTTATTGATATAATGTTAACCCCTACCCTGCGCAAGGCTCGCTTTGCCCAACGCACGAAATGTAACGTCATTTCAAACACTTTATAATTTTTACGTAGACTTGCAGAAAAACGAAAAATTCGTCTACTAAAATATAATAATATGGCATGAATTACCTAGTACCTAGTACCTTCCTGGCTTCGTTACGAGTTTATCTAACTAGTTATATATTTCAATATGTAAATAAAACTATCCTGTTCTCGCAGCGATGTAATATATTTTGATTTTGAGAAATTTAATTGGTATAAATTGTAAACTTTATCACAATTTATCGAATATCCACACATAATTACCAAACGAGCACTTTATTACGTTAAAACAATATACAATGTGCAAAGATAACTCAACTCATTTTACTTTAGAATAATAATTTCACCATAAAACGTTTTTGTTTACGCGACGAAAAATAACGGCCGCCATTCTTTGGGAACGTAATAAGTGCATTACAAAAGTTTCGTTACTTTTTCACTGCAATATTTATCACTTTCCGATAAACTATAACTCAATGTGAAATCTACACTTATTTTCCAGTAGTTCTGTATATAATACTTAAAAGATTACTCAATGTTTTCTCATTACAAACATTTTTACTTTTCTCGTGCACACTTATTTCAATATCAAAATGGCCAATATGGCGTCGTCGCAAAGTTCAATGGCATACGTATTTTGTTTAATAAATTTTAGTTCATTCTTGCTCGTTTCCAGTTTATAAAAGTATTAAAATTGGTCAAGCGGAAATCGATAAATCGAATGATATAACAAAATCGTGTTACAAGTGCAAAAACCGTTAAATATAAACGACTAATGATACCAGACTCGTTATTAACCTATGAAGTTATTATTGCAGTTGAGGGGTTAATTAAAGATTAAATAACTTTTCATCCTCCTAGCGTTATCCCAGTTTTCGATCTAGGGTCCGCTTACTAGTCTAACCGGATTTGGCTGAATATTAGCTTTTCCACAGAGCGACTGCCTGTCTGACCTCCGCAACCCGAAGGGATAGCGATATTCCATGGTTTAGACTAGTGTCGGAAATTAAAGGTTCCAATTAACATTATATGTGAGTGGTAATGCGGTGGCTGGTAAACATCTGTGACTTATATTATACGTGAAGCAAAACTGACGGATTGAGGAGTATTCAAGTGAAAATCGAAAACAGGTAGATCATAAATTTGTAGATTATTCTTTCATAATCATTAACTAACTAATTTATATATCATTCTCTTGCATTGGTCTCAATTTATTTGGAATGGGCCCAGTATGTCCTTCGCTTGTATTATATGTATTTCTCTGCCGCCAAGATCCTATCATTGACCCCATTTTCTTTCACATCCATCCTCAAACAGCCCATCTATCTTTTCTTTGGCCTCCCTTTCTTTTATCGTTCCTCTACGTTGCCATGAACATTATTACATCAAATAATCATTAATTGAAACATTAATTAACTTTGTAGTTTTCTGCCTATTTAAACTTGCAAGGAGAAACACGTCAATTGGCGATATTTTCTTTATTCGTATATAAAATTATTAATGAGTACTAAATAAAGCTTAACTATGTAAGGAGGGTTATATGGGCGCAAATTAATATATAATGAATATATTGTTACGAAAATGTTAATAATATTTAAGATTGATATTTAAATAACTATTTGTGAACACAGAACTGAGAACTTCACTATTTTAGAATATTAGACACTGTATCGACTGCTTCAGTTTTATAAATATTGGGTATTTAATTTATCGCTTAACTATTAAGATAACTCCAGAAACTTTCAAAGTAAAATCAATTAGTATTAAATAACATTATTCTGATACTTATTTTAGTGTTACGGGAATAAATGACATGCGCTTATATTTACATCCTGATGATAGCGCCATCTGTTGCGAATGTTGTAAAGCAGCGTTTGATTATTAAAATAGATTTGTTATTCGTATAAAATAAATCATATGGTGTTGTGCAAAATTCATAACAATATTAATGTTGATTTTTGATAATTAATTGTACAGTAATTTCAATTATATGTTGAAAAGGAAGTGGCAGTTGTTAAACATTAAGTGTAAATGACGGTTAGTTTATAAAAAGGACTGTAGGTCACATTTTATTTCAATTCTGTGCTAAAAATCAACTGATAATAAACCAAGTAATATTACGTGAGTGTTTTTATTACGGAGTCTGGACACCATAACCCTGGCGTATCGCTGACATCTACAATAATAAGTATATTCAATAACAGTAATACTCGACCATCTTATACTTCTTTTTGTAGGCGATGGTATGATTATTACGCTTGATTCCAGATTCTTAGGACATTCACTGAACCCAAAATAAAGTATGGTCCCATTCGCACGTGACTTTCATACTTTCAGAACGACACTTTTAAACAATTGTGCCGAATTCGGGCATGCTCTTAACATCCACTTACCGCGAAAACTGAACACTGTCTGACAATGCACGTGATAGATTTGTTGATATATATTGTAAAGATATTCAAAATTATATCAAAGTAAGTACGTCTAAAGTATGTGTGTCCCGTTTGTAAATACCTATTTATCATCCCAGCAAAAGCTCGGATATCAAACTGTTATAAATCTGGCTAGAATTTATATCATTGTTATTTCTACGTCGAGTTTTAGGTTACGAAGATGTAGGCGTTTTGTTTTCTTGTGACGGGTAGTGGCCCCACCAAATCTACACTAATGGTTTGGAAGGGTCGTGAACACACTTTGGGTCGTGGTTCCCAATGGTGCGTGGTTCTGATGTTTGTGCGCGATACAAGTGTCGCAAGAATTTATGAACTTAACTACGTCATCGCGCATTTTGGGCCAATAGTAACGCAGTGCTAAGCGCTTGTAAGTTTTAAATATACCGAAATGCCCCGAAGTGGGTTCGGCATGGTTCTCTAATATGGCATTATTTCGATCAGAAGAAGGTAGTACTTCTTTCCATTCGAACTCCTTACGTAGCATACACCTAGATTTAATCAAACGATATAATTTATTATTTTTAATAGAATAGTCTGGATAGTCATGAGGCGAAGATAAACAACCATTGTAGGTGGCTGAATACCATTGATCAGTGTTAACATTAGGGTCATTCACGTTATTATTATTCGCGTTAATTATATTTACAGGTAGGGATCGTGATAACGCATCGGCTATAATATTATCCGCACCGCGCCGATGCTTTATTTCGAAGTTGAAGGCTGACAGACGAACCGACCTCCGAGCTAATCTACCAGTCGGGTTGCTCAAGTTTAGGAACCATTTCAGTGCGGAATGGTCAGTATACACAACAAACTTTAACCCGTTATCTAAATAACAGCGCCAATATTCGAGGGCTGTTAGAACTGCTAATGTCTCCCGTTCTGTTATACTGTAGTTTTGTTCCTGTGCATTTAGTGACCTACTCATGTAAGCGATAGGTAGTTCCACGCCATCTATTTCTTGTGTAAGTAACCCACCGATGCCGCTCGCACTCGCATCTGTGTGAACTTGAAAAGGTTTCTCGTAATCGGGACACGATAATATTGGTGCGGAGCTTAACAATTGTTTTAGTTTACAAAACGAGTCATCAGCTTCCACCGACCACTGAAATGGTGCGGCTTTCTTACCGGTAGAGGTAAGTTTGTTCAGCGGACCGGCAATAGTACTAAAATTAGGTATAAATCGCCGATACCATGATGCAATGCCTAAGAACCTTTTGACTTCTTTTTTATTCTTAGGCGTAGCATATTGAAGAATGGCTTCCACCTTACATGGGTCTACTTGTAATCCTTTAGAGTTTACTACGTAGCCCAAGTACTTCAATTCATCACGGAAGAATTTAGATTTTTCCAAGTTGATGGTAAGGTTGGCCGATTTTAATTTTTCGTATACTTTATTTAATAGTGACACATGAGCATTAAAGGATGGCGATATAAGCACGATATCATCTAAAAAAACGAATACAGAGTTTTCGAACTCAGGACTGTTCGTAAACAAGTGATCCACCAAACGCTGTTGTGTCGCAGGCGCATTCGTTAAACCAAACGGCATAGTCACAAATCTAAATGTTCCTCTAGTAGGCACATAGAACGCAGTCTTATCACGATCACATTCGCGAAGAGGCGTCTGCCAAAAGGACTTAGATAAGTCTATACTACTTAGATATCTAGCGTTCCTAAGGTTGTCTAAAATTTCGGATACGTAAGGTAGTTTGTACGCGTCTTTTTTAGTAATAGAATTAAGTTTCCGACTATCTAAACAAAACCTTAGTTTACCGTCTTTCTTAGGCGTTAGTAAAATCGGTGACGACCACGGACTTTCGCATTTTTCTACCACTCCCAATGCAAGCATTTCGTCTAATTCGTCAATAATTATTTTTAATTTCGCCGGCGGTAACCTATAATATCTTTGGCGTATCGGCGCAGAATCGCAAGTGTCTATTGCATGTTCTATTAAGTGAGTTCGTCCTAAACCGGTTTTTTCAGTAGAAATCGACTCGTATTGCTTTATAATTAACTTAGCCGTTCTCTGTTGTGACTCACTCAACTCACTAAAAGATTGCAATACGTTCGTGTTACTTAGCTTATTTTCACCTAACACACTACACGGCAATGTTTTAGACATGCATACGGATGCGATATGGTTAGGCAGTAATTTAAATAGTTTCCAGAAATCGATGCCTAAAATTAAATTACTTGTAACTTCTGGAATAATATAAGCTTTCAATAAGTGGGTTTGATTATTAAAAGTAGTGGGTAAGTTGATAAAACCGCGCGGCAACAATATATTTCCACCCGCGGACCGAATGGAATTAGTGTTGTGACACTGCTGTATTTCTAACCCGGTTTTAGTAATTACCTCCAGATGGGAGTTGTTACCTAGAATTGTAATGGCTGAACCGGAATCGAGCAATCCACAAATAGGTAAACTGTTAATCGTTACGTTAACATAGGGCCGTAGGTCATTTTTAGGTTTATTATCCAGGATCGAGGCGACGGAATAACTAGAGAAATACACTTTTAGAGTGTTTAGCCAATTTCTCCAATCATCTTTGTCAAAATTGGTTGAATAGGTTGTAGAACCTAATTTAGATTTTGACACGCCCCGACCCTGACCAACTAGTTTTTTGGTTTCGTCGATTTACAGTTCGGGCAGTTAGGGAATGTCACATCCCTACAGCCGCACTTGAAGCAAATTGCGAAGCGATCGCGTTTGCATTCATTCAAACTGTGATCATTGATTCGGCAGCGCGGGCAGTACTTGGACGTGACTAGAGTGACAGAGCTAGGTTTAGACTTAGGTTTGCTAGGTTCGTTGTTCACAGTGTATTCGGACGTACCCTCTATAGTAGCAACGGGATAATTATTGTAGGAATTATTACGCGCTCGGTTATTAGGTTTGTGACTGTAAGCTAGGTCTGGTGCCAACGTGTCGTTATTATAATACGGTTCGCGGAATTGAGAGTTCAAACATTTCATCCGTTCGTAGTTTAAACATAACGTCTGCAGTGTTGCTATACTGTCTATTGAAGATATTGACGGAGCTAGCACTAGTGAGTAGCATGGACGTATGTTATGCAATAGGATGTCTAACTTTTCGCGTTCGGACAATCGCTTTGACGGAGACAGCCTAGCGAACAGCTGATTCATTATCGAGAGATAAATAATTATAGTTTCGGTAGCACCTTGAGTACGTCGGCGGATTTCATTTAATAACCGGTAGTCATAATCGTACGGTGTGAAATCGTCTATTAATTTAGTGGTGAGTTCTTCCCATGTAGTGAAATATTCTTTTAGGCCGTGGTACCAGTGAAGTGCGTTACCGGTGAAAATTTCGGAGGCATATGATAAAATTTTAGTGGAAGGTAGATTACGCGCGGTTTGGAATTCGGTTACGCGTTGTAGGAACGCTCGGACGCATCCCGTACCGTCGTATTTTAGCTTAGACAGTTCGCTAACTCTCAAATGCTCGCAATGCAATACTGGGGCTAACCCTGCCTGCGTCGAGGTAGACGGCGCAGGTTGGACCTCTGCCACAGCATCAGCTGAGCAAACAGCTGATTGCTCAATGGCGGACAGCTCCGCCGAGAGCTTGTCGAACCGGCTGCACAATTCGGTAATCCGTTTTGAAAACGCCGTAGGACGTTCCATCCTACGGAGTCTATGGTATAAGTGGTTGTGCAGTGCGGTAGACCTCTTAGCTAGGTTCGCGTCGTAAGAGGCAGATAACGAATTTAGTCGCTTGGCCAGCTCAGAGACGGCCTCGCTAGCGCCCTCGAAGTCCACCGCTATGGCTAGACCCGACTCCAAAATGTCATCATTTGGAATGGCTTCCAGTAATTTAGGGAGCTGCTTCCGCAGACCTAGGACAGAGGTAGCCGGCTCCTCACCTCTAATCGCGACCTCGTAAGCTAACTCGTTCTTGTTTAGCAGGAAGTATTTTATGGGGTGTGAGCCCATGGTGTATGAATAACCGCGTAAGTATACACTACACACTACACTTAGTGCGCAAGCGTTCCGCCCTTACAAATGGCCTACTTTACGATTAGGCGTAAAAGTTCGACCGTTAGGACTAATTAGAAAAACGTTAGATTCAAATTTGCGAACTAGTACGTAGTAGGTAGTTACACTAAAAGGTAGGCAATTAGTACAACAATACGTACCGGTTCGCTGTAGCCGCACCTGCTCGCTTACAATGATGGAGACCTGCTAGAAGAGAACTCGAGCACGGAAAGCGAGACAATAACCCACGTAGGCGCCACTGTAACGGGTTCTGGTAGTAAAAACGCAGTAGAGGTTTTAGATGCGTTTATTGCAGAGTATCGTCTCACTTCCCTTGCCACGAGTATGACCGACCAACAACACGACACTGGCCTGAACACTTAGGGCTGTAGTCTCCCACGCTGTTCCCTCCGGTAGTGTGTAGGCAGGCTGCTCGAATGCTGTGCGTAGTGGTACAGGCCCTCGCTGACGTTGGCTCAGCTGGCAGACGCCGGCGGTGTGAGTACGATGAGCAGGGTAGGCCAGACTCTTCGCCAGAGGTGAAGCCGAAGGCGATGCAGGAAAGTGTAGTGGTCTAGGAGCGTAGCCGGAGTCTTAACGTGAACCTGGAACCTGAAGGAAAGCAGCATTAGGAGAGCCACAACCAATAGAGTCAGGCAGGCGGCGTCAGCCGGCCTCAGCTAGCAGGTAGAGAGATGGGCAGTACGCTAACGCAGTAAATGTAGTGCTTACCCGTAGCTGGGACCAGGATACACGTAAATACGATGTAGGGACAGTAGGTACACTTAGTTATAGTAGAAGCGACGTTAGAGTAGCGGTGCCGGCCTCTCTGTCGGCCCCTTTATATACCGGGCCCTCCATCAGGCTGGGAGTCCGTTTATGACCATATTTGGTCAGGCTTTGCGAGTGCGGACGATGGCTTTCTCTGATTGGCCGAGCGTATTGGCGGTACTGTGACGCAACGCGGTAAGTACCGGACATACATTACAAGGACAATGGCAAGTACGAATGGTGGTCCCCTGCACTGGACGATTTTCGTCGCCGTATCAACAAGGCTCGAAGGGATTGGCAGAAGTCAAGACGTACCGAATCGCCGGATCAGGACGCTCTGCATGACGAGCTTCGTGCCCTTCGGGGTGAGTACAAGCTCGCTATGAAATCTGCAGAGTTGGACTTTTATCGACGAATAGCCGAGTCTGGTAAAGACGACCCGTGGGGACTTGCATACCGGGAAGCCAGCGGGCGCTCGCGCCCGCCGCAGAACATCTTGTATGGAGCAAAGCTCTCGGAAGGCTACACGCAATCGACGGGGGCCACCATGGACACGCTGCTTCAGACGCTGTATCCCGAAGACGATCCGACCAAAGACACGCCGTACCACCGCGAGGTGCGAGTTGCAGCCGCATTCGCGCCCTCAGGAGAAGACATGTGCACTCCTGACAAGAAGACAGTAGAGCCCATTGTGAGAAACCTCCCGAACACTGCGCCTGGGATGGACGGTCTGACGTCGGTAATCATCAAGTGGGCCTGGAAGTCTACGGCAGACGAGATTATCCTCATGTACGCGAAATGCATCGCCGAGGGAACTTTCCCTGATCTTTGGAAAGCTGGCCGTCTCATCGTCCTGCCGAAGGGCAACGGGAAACCACTAAGCGACCCGAAAGCTTATAGGCCTATTACTTTGCTGCCCATTCTGGGTAAGATTCTAGAGAGAAGAGCGCGTCATTGTTGCTTGTGCACCTTGTTTGTCTCGCAACATCGCAGGAACTCAGCATGGTTTTACTCGGAACAGATCTACTGTCACAGCACTTAGGCACTTGAACGATATAGTCGATAACTCGAGAGCCGCGTATGTTCAACTGATCATTCTTGACATCTCTGGTGCATTCGATAACGCCTGGTGGCCAATGATTCTACTTAAAGTTAAGCAGGGCGGAGCACCGCCGAACTTGTACAGAATATTGGTCAGTTACTTTACCAACCGCCGTGTGTGTTTCAATACCGGTAGTTTGAGTGCATGGAAACAGAGCACCATGGGATGTCCGCAAGGATCGGTTCTTGGCCCGACTCTTTGGAATCTCCTCCTCGACGACCTCCTGCTGCTGCCTCGACCCGAAGGAGTGCATTTGATCGCATATGCCGACGATGTGACCATCGCAATTGAGGCGTCTTCCCGCGCCGCGATTGAACGTAATGCCGCGATCATATTGAGTGCAATTGCCGATTGGGGAACCCGGAATCGTCTTGGATTCTCCCCTGGTAAGTCTTCAACGTTGACTGTAAAAGGTAAGTTTAAGCGAGCGCCTACCATCCGCATGGACGGCGCCTCGGTTGCGAGTGTCACGCAGGCTACGGTGCTCGGTGTTACTCTGGACGATGCAAGATCCTACGCGCCGCATGCTAGCATCATCGGGGAAAAGTCCTCTAACTGCTTTGGCAAAATGTCGCGGATTTCGGCGACCAGATGGGGAATGAAGTACCCTGCCCTTAGAGTTCTGTATTCAGGAACCTACGTGGCCGTCTTGACGTACGCTGCGGCCGTATGGTATCGACGATGGTCCAACTTCGTGGTCAAACGCACGCTTTTGCGCACCCAGAGGCCGGCACTTATTTTACTAACGAAGGCGTACAGATCGTGCAGCACCGCAGCGTTACCTGTGCTTGCGGGCGTGTTACCAGCCGATCTGGAAGTTTGTCGTGCGGGACGAATTGCGGAGGAGGGTTACCAATTGGCCGCAAAAGAACTGCGCACTCTCAAGTTCACAGTTAGGCGGGAATTCGCTGCTCTTTGGCAGAAACGATGGCAGGCTAGTGAAGACGGACGCGAATTATACAGCTTCTTCTCAGATGTGTCTGTAAGGCTGAAGTCAGGATGGATCGAACCGGATTACGAGGTCTCACAAATACTCACCGGACACGGATGCTTCAGGAAGCGCCTACACAATCTTGGGCTTTGCGACACTTCGGTCTGCCCGTGCGGTGAATCTGAGGAAAGCCGTGATCACGCGCTCTGGGAATGTAGCTTGTACGCAGAAGGAAGATCGCTGATGCTAGATTCGATACGCTACGCAGAGGCGAGTCCAGTGTATCACGTGGAACTGGTTCGCAGCATGGAAAACTTTGGCGCGTTGCGCACATTTGCGTACACTTGGCACTCCATCAGAAGAACATTGGACAGCTAGAGGATTGAGTGACGCTGAACGCGAAGTACCGTTCTGTGTTGTTTTGCCCTATTAAGGGGATAGTAGATATATACGAAGCCAGCCCCTTTGGGGAGAGTATGGCTCGGGACATTAAAGATTTGTAGGGAGTCAAGAAAGAGCGCGCGGGAAAGAGCAGACGCAAGTACCGTGCGCTTCTTCCGTGATTCGGTCCGTATGCCGCAAAGCAGGTAGGACCATGAGGTGGTGGTGGGAATATGTCTAGGCAAACTCTGAACAGGGGGCGAGCCTATTATACCGGGCACATCACCAGACTCCGTGCTGCTATGAAGAATTCGGAAAAACCCAGTAACACTTTTGGCCGACCCGGGAATCTAACCCGGGACCTCCGATCAGCAGTCGCATACGCTATCCACTGGACCACGGAGGCAATCAGAGTTTTCACTTTTACCTCTATATATTTATATCCTGCATTATATAGGTATTTATATGCATCATACTATATATTTATATCCACCTTTGCCTACCCCTTCGGGGAAGTTATGTTATATATTTATGTGTATTTTACGGATTCATTAAATATTTATTACAAAATCCTTTTCATTAATTTCTCCGTCGGTACCAGCAGGTAGCATACGTTGCAACGCTCCGTATTTCCGCAGTCTAATAAATACCTCTTTATACTGTGGTATTTCAATGCGATGAGATGTTTGTCACACAGCTTAAACGTAAAATTCTAAATCTAATACCTACTGCCTACCAATATAAACCGCGTTAATACTTGCGTATTTGCTATAGCCCTCTTCACAACTAGTCTATGTACACAAATAATTAAAAACGACTGGCATTAACAAGCTACCTATACGTATCGCCTGTACAAGTAACAAGGCTGCACGCGCGATTTATCGAACAGAACAAACTTCGAAGGAATCCTTCAATCTACGTAATTTACCGTACCGCTTTTATGAAATGAAATTTGCATAGCCGTAAAATTGAAGCAACATTGTTTAAATAATATTATGTACCTATTCGCCACGAAACTTTAAAAAAGGTATACCTTTTTGAAATACCAAAGACTTATTTTAAATTGTCTTTCGGGATTTATACCACGTACCTTTGTTTGGAGTAACCGATATTTCGGCACTGTTGCAAGCGCCATGTTCACGGATGTACTGAGGGTATTGCGGGTGGATGAATGTTACGAGCAAGTATAACGGTCTACCCGCTTTCTTACTCGTTTTTTGCGTACAACACCACTGCCACTGTTTTCACTATCGCACTGTACCCGATCACGACATACTACACTCACTACGTCAGCTCGCGGTTTGACTTTTTTATTTTCACGGGTTTTACATAGACATACCACTGGGTGCCAGATACTCGACAGTTGAAACCCATCCTCTCTATTGAAATTTCTGAACTTTTTAATTTCAATAGCTTCCCTAACCATTCGGGGTATGTAGTGGCGTTCTGTGTGTAAATAATGAACCACACAAGTCAGCCATAGCTCAACATCTCTTAGACTCGGGTACCGACCACTGGATTGAGTTACCCAACCCTCAGGTGCTTTCGACAGAACGAATTTTGAATTTTATATTTATATGCAGATTTTATTTATTTATTTATAACACACTCATAGAAACTATCATAACAGGTACTTATTCCTAATCCAATATCATTGTAAATCTTTTTGAACAACTAAAACTAAACTAATTGGCCATACTGCTGGCCAAACGCTTATTAGCAAATGTCACATAATTTTATTATTTCACTGTTTCGACATTATTTTACGATTTCCTACTTGGCTATGTATCACGTATAAAACTTTTTAAAACATTGTCATCCTCCCAGCATTAACCTAGTTGCAACCCGGAGTCTACTTACTAGTCTAACCGGCTTTGACTGAATATTAGCTTTACCCCAGAACAATGCCTGTCTGACCTCCGCAATCCAAAAAGATAGTGATATTCCTTGGTTTTAACTAGTTTCAGTTTATTCAGAGGTACTGACCTCCCATAACGACTATTAAACCTCTTTATGGAAGCCGGGACCAACGGTTGAACGTGCTCTCTCAGGCACGGGGCAAGCATATAACTCCGAAAGCAAAAAAATATTAACAATTCAATACGCAGATAACTCCGAAAAGTCTGTGGTGCGCGCCGGGCATTCGAACTCGCTACCCTCTGGAAGCCGATACGCTCTACATGGCAGTCTGTTGGTATCTCCACCAGGCTATCGCTACCATTCGTTCATTTTTCACGTGAAAACAATATTGTTACGAGCTGGGGTTCGGCGATAAATTAAAATCACTATGCCACTTAAACTGAACTTTATTTAACACACAACAACACTTTTACACACTTAATTCTCAACACTACTAGAAACACCACTAAACACTTCCGACTTACTTCCCTTCGCTTGTTGATCGCTGTCGATTATTCAACTGAACTGTCTCTACTCACCCGTCCGCGCGGTATTTATACTGGCCGGAACACATAACTAGTCTGTTCGAGACGCTTCACTAAATTTCTGGTAACGTGTAACGTGTTCTAGACTTGTGTAATTGTTCTAGTATTAACAGCAACGCCATCTATTAGAGGATAGATGAAACAGCTTTAAACCAACGACACATCTAATCTCTTCTAGTTCTCTCATTCACCGATAGATGGCGTTATTTTCAATTATCGCCATTCGTAACACTGCCTCCCTCTTAAACGTGTTCGTCGCGAACATCATTGGCCCCATAGTAACGAGCCAACCGGTCCACATGAACTATCTTCGGTGCACCTCGCGACCCCTTCTGGATTCGATAAGTGACGTCGTTCATCCTGGTAATTATGCGATATGGCCCGTCCCATCTGGCTTGTAACTTCGGCGATTTACCTTTGCTTCGTAATGGGTTATGAAGCCACACCAATGATCTCTCATTGAAGCCTTTGTTGTTCGCCTTCCGATCGTAGCGAGTCTTCATCTTTTCAGACATCTGTTGTCCTGACTCCCTGATGTGCTCGTATACGTCGTTCATCTTGTTGCGTAGCTCGGTCACGTAATCCGTTATATTGCGTGGAGATTCTGGTGGAATACCGGTGATTAAGTCTGCAGGTAAGCGTAGTTCTCTACCGAAATTGGCAAAAGCTGGTGTTATGCCTGTGGTTTCGTGAATCGCACAGCGATATGACAGGAGAAATGGTTGGATGTGCTTGTCCAAATCTCTTTGTTTGCTCTCCACGACCTTCGCCAGGTACCTTTCCAGGGATTGGTTGAATCGGTCAACCATGCCATCTGATTGCGGATGATAAGCCGTGGTTCTGGTTTTATGTGTACCCATCACGCGACAAGTCTCCTTGAACACCTCAGATTCGAAGTTCCGGCCTGGATCTTTTTGTCTCGTGTGGGAATCGAACCCACGACACGCAGCGCAGTACCAAGCTGGCTTAAACCACTACGCCAACCGTGCAGTCAAATTTCCGTCAATCATCTAAATTGCCACCAATCGTTTAAACGCGTATATCTTTTTTATCTGTATAGATATTTTTATATTTCATAGGAAATAACCGTTTGTTTAACCTACTTGATGGCAGGCTACCAACCTAATTACCTTCTAAACTGACAATACTTGTCATCACGTAACTGGGCCAGCACTAAAACTATTTGCTTTCTAATCTTCCAAAACTTGATCTTCAATTTTCAAGGAAATTCGCACGTATTTTCCATTTGCACAATCGTACTATTAGTTAATACAGACACGTTCGTATAAGCAAAAACTGCTTCAGTGACAATACAAAAACTACATCCGCATTTCCTTAAGAATACGAATATTTCTTTAACACAAGGATTCGGTAAAAGATATTTCTCTCTGTTTTCCTGTGTGTACAGGGACAGCTCCTGACAAAAAGGGAAAATCATTATCTAAATATTCGTTTCTTTGAATATTTCATGGAGATAACTTGATGTAAGAGGTAGATAGTGTTGAGAAAGTGAATACGGTGCGGTGTGCGTTCTGTGGAATATCAGCCTCAATCGCACTTACGATCGCGTTGTGCTAAAGAGGCGTCAATACTGCAATCTTAATACAATGTCAGCGAGGCTTGGTCGCCAAGACCCGGCGGGAAGTTTTATTTTTCTTACATTTAGATTAAATACGTAGAAAATGTGGCTGTTGGTCTCAGTTGCATGTATTGTTGACTTGTCTTAACCCCTCCCGCGCCGGCCGTAAAAAATAAAAAATGGCCGGTAGTGCCGGCTGCTTTACCTCTTGATCGAGCAACAGCTGACCGGCGCGGCGTCATTATTTTACCAATATCTCAGTTAGTTTTAAACGTATCACAAAAATAATGACGGTTTTTGCATCCTTGAAATATGTTTTGAAAACTTATTATAGCCTAGCTGTGGCCGCGACTCCGTTCGCGCGGAATTTGTCTTTTCATTATGCTACGGAATTAATACCCAAAGTGTTTTAAGTTGCATATAATACCTATATTGAATAGTGAAGATGCCCTGAAAATAGCTCAAATGACTTTCACTTGTTCGTGTGAGTCCACACCGCGAAGTTACCAATCGCGAGTAAAAGATCAGAGAATTCCTGTGCATGTTCGTGGCCTCATAATCATGCTCGCATATTTAATGTCAAATGCATAGCGGTAATACAATCCCATAACTAACGAAAACCGCCACGAAAAAGTACTGTTATACCGCCCATGGGTTCGTCATATTGCTTGATTTCCCTTGGTTTGCGATCTACATGCTTAGACCGCTTCACGGTTTGCCATCGTATATTCATCTCAATTATGTTAAAATGGCAATAACGTTAAATCTTATCTTTGTCACTGCTTTTAGAGATATAACAAACAGAACTCTGCGTGGTCCAAGTCGATCGGCATTTTAAGCGTTGTAGGCACTTTTTAGGGTTCTTTATCCGAAAATGGTAAAAATCGGAACCCTGATAGATTCACCATATCTGTCTGTCTGTCTGTACTTCCGTATGTCACAGCCATCTTATACCGAAACCATTAAGACTACATCATTGAATATTTTTGGAAAGATGACGTATCACAGAATACGTCATCTTTCCAAAAATATTCAACCGCTGCCCGACTTTTATAAAAACATAAAAAAGGAATGACAATTAAGGGGTCCTCTCCATATATGGAGCTGACGTGAAAATATTTTTACCTTTAACTTTTAACTTTAATTTCTCAAAGTCAATTGTTTGAAAGATAGACGCTTCCAAAGTGGTTAAATGAGTATCGTTCCCCCGCCCCTCCGTCCTCAAACTTTTGAAGTAAGAGAGTGACAAATCGAAGAAAAGATATGCTGTAGTTCGTAATAAAAACTTCTAACGAAAATTAGTTTGATTAGTTTTACATATGTGGTCAGCAGCTCTATATATTAAATCATTGCGTTACTGATTGACTGACAGACAACGTGCAGCCAAAACTATTGGTTGCAAGAAGACCAACTTTCTTATTTTTTTAATTTTAAGATGACATATATGTTGCTTGGCGACCAGCCGCTTGTACTATGAAAGAATTTCTCAAATTTCCCATGGAATCAGGAAGAAATTGTAAAATGAATAAAAATGAGCGGGTATAGCTGCTATCATCCTCTAGTTCCCGATGAAGCAACAGCAAGCGCAATCTTACTTTAGCTTCGTTCCTTTGCCGAAATCACCTTGGTAGGAAAAGTCTTCCCGTTCCACTCGGAGCATCTACAAATAGTATTTTTCCCAAATCACTATCCACGCTACGACACACACGATCATAATTATATTAAACGCTGTTCTTCTAAGTCTCGCGACATCATTTTAACACCAGCAAATGATGGTTCGGGCAGGCCATATTGAGCCGTTTCTGAAACTAGCGTGCACAAACGCACAGACAAACAGACAACAATTGTAATAATTATATTTTTAGCTTCTCTTCTTTAATATATACCCCTGAAAATAGATTTCCCCTGAATATCAGACATCGATGACTTACAGATTTATTATATGTATAGGTGGCCGTTTCGCGTTAAAAAAAAATCAACCGTATAGCCGTACGCATACTGGCGCGGCGAGATTTGGAAGTTTTATTTCATCTATATCTTGTGTGTTTATAAACCGATTTCTATATTTTTTTTATAAAATACATATTTAAGTGTACTTTTTGAATATGGGAGTTTGATAAAGATATATCTATGTGAAATATAATATATTTATGTATTTAATACATTTTGAAGAAATGCCTAACAATTAAACACGTTATTGTGGCTTATTTATAAAAGAATAATTGGTAAAAGAAGATGTAGTGACAAGTATCGAGAAAGGCATGTTAAGATGGTTTGGGCACATGGAGAGGATGGATGACGAAAGACTGACAAAGAAGATATACAAGGCAAATGTGAATGGGATAGGACGAAGGGGAAGACCTAGGCGGACGTTCTCTAACCAGATTGGAGACATCCTAAAAAAAAGACAGTGTCAAAAGTACCCTAAACAGAAGAGCATGCATGAGAAACTTGATGGAAGTGAATGAAGCAAGAGAAGTATGTCAGGATCGTTGCAAATGGCATTCCGTAGTCTCTGCCTACCCCTTCGGGAAACAGGCGTGAGTCTATGTATATATGTATGTATTTATAAAAGATACATAATTATATCTACTACTCTGGCAAACAAAATGTCCCAATAAGCGTCAATAGGCTCGCCACTTATTACGTGGGATCAAAACACTGGCGAAAAGTGGGCGTTTAATATGCCTCTGCCTACCCCTTCGGGGAAACAGGCGTGAGTCTATGTATATATGTATGTATGTACATAATTATATGCTATTAAGGATTTTTTTGTAGATCTTTTGAAGACCATCATCTTTGTAATACATACTTTGGTGAATTATCAACGTATGCGAGGATAAGAGCTCGAAGGCGCATTTTCATCCGACTTGCTTCAAGTTTATCGTCACTGCTCAGCTCCTATGTGTCTTAGCGTTATGTCATATAGCCTATAACCTGCCCAGGAGTATGGACTCCAATCGTACCAAATTTGGTTAAAATCCCTTCAGTAGTTTTTGACCCATGCGTACACATACAGACAGACAAAAAATTTACTGATTGCATTTTTGGCATCAGTGTCGATCACCATTCATCCTCCAATATTAATTTTGAATATATATTCAATGTACAGAATTGACCTCTCTACAGTTTTATTATAAGTCTAGATATATAATTAATAATTACCTTTTCTCTGTAGTTCGTTGAAATCACCTTTCTCTTAGCGTTATCCCAGTTTTAATCTGGGGTCCGCTTTCTAGTCTAACCGGATTTGACTGAATATTAGCTTTTCCACGGAGCGACTGCCTGTCTGACCTCCGCAACCCGAAGGGATAGCGATATTCCATGGTTTAGACTAGTGTCAGTTTTATATAGAAGGTACTGACGCCCTGTAACGATTGTCAAAGATCTTCATGACAACCGGGACCGACGGATTAACGTGCTCTCCGAGGCACGGGACAAGCGATAATTAACAATTCAATACGCACATAACTCCGAAAAGTCATTGGTGCGCACCGTGGATTCGAACCCGATACCCTCTGCATGGCAGTCTGTTGGTATATCCACTCGGCTATCGCCGCCTCTCTGTAGTTCGTTGAAATAAAACTTGAAAACACGAAAAAATCCTCTTCAATAAAACTTTTGGCACAAACTATCTCACAAATATTTAGCATTTTAGCAATTATTCACAGCACTTTATATACCTTACTTAATTAATTATCGAATTTAATCAACAGTTAATATCAACTTCACTTATCTTTATATATATATTTCTTGTGTGCGTGTGTTGTCACTGAACTCCTCCTAAACGACTGGACCGATTTTGATGAAATTTTTTGTGTGTTTTCAAGGGGACTTGAAAATGGTTTAGATTCACAATTTACTCCAAAAAAAATGTAGAGAATTAAAACATGGCGGTACGAAGTTCGCCGGTTCAGCTAGTATTTTTATAAATCAACGAAAGTTTAAACACGTCATCGGAATACGAAACGGCCACCATAATCGCGCGCGAAACTGTGTCGATTTAGATACACTTTCGTAAAAATCATAAGTTTATTATTTAATTATTGTAAACTCATTAGTTTGTGATAAATAAGAAAGGTTATGAGTTATAGTACCGACTTTTAACTACCTAATCTTACAAAACTGAAATGCAAACAGGTGTATTTACAACTTGCCGCCATTTTTGATAATGATGTTTTGAAAATCATTTTTCGTTAAAATTTAAATACAATGATGATATCTTAACTATATTTTATAGCAAACAAGATTAGTTTCCGAGTATAATGACATAAAATACATATAGTGAAATTACGAGATTGCGACGCTACACGTTTCTCAAAGCAGAGCTGTCGTCACTCTAACGCGCGCGTAGTCGAACTTGTGGCAAACAATTTTCAGTCGTTATTTTTGCAAAAAAAGTCTATAAAAATGGCAACCAATTACAATACAGAATTAAAAAGAATATTCATAATTTGCAATAGTTGGGCATAATCTTATTGGTGAAATTATTTTAATAATTAATTTTAAAGGTTAAGCTTTGCAGGCAATACTGCAACAAACTCATGGGCGCACTCTGTAAGTGCTCCAAATAAAAAAGTCGAAATAGACCCCACCCCATTTTGTATAGGTATGATTTTATGACCTAAAAGTATTCATATTAATTTTAAGTAGCAGTATTTTTACATTATTCATTGTAATATATACAAATATAAATGTAGTTAACGCGATTTCACATTTTTGAAACTATGAAAATGGAAAGCAAAATGTTAGTGCCCCTGATACGACATGACATTTTTATAAAAAACATCCTGGAAGAGAGAAAGGAAACTGGGCCCAGAAAGACGTATATAGACCAAGTGAAGGAAAAAATAAAAGTAACGTCTTATCAAGAGGTCAAAGCGCTGGCTAAAGATAGGACTACATGGAAGAGGCTCCACTGACAAGAACTCAGCTCTTGAATTGAAAAAAAAATGCACAAAGTAGTATAAATAATTATGTTATTTAGTATTATAAATACTAAATAACATAATTATTTATTAAATAGAAAATAAATAAGGATTTGTTTTAATACAGCGATATGCAATGTCAATACGCTATGCAATTACAGTAAATTGAAGATAAACTGTTTTTGCCCTTGTTCGTTATTTATTCTGTTCAATTAATGCAATGAAACATGTTTCTTTTATGTTATTATTTAATTTCTTCCATTGCGTTAATTAAATAACTCAAAATGTACAACTTAACTAATATTATTTGACTCTTTTGATAGAGAATGTCCATATAATTTTGTAGTCAATAGAGAAGACAGCGGGTCCTCGAGACTTTTCCGAAGTGCATGTAACACTTTTCCACACTCATTACACCCAGTTAACGCTAATAATATTTTGCTTGCCATAACATATTGTAATCAGTGTGATCAAAACCATGTAACATAATTCACATCTACATTTATTAGCATTACCAATATACATGTATTTTCACCAAAACGTGACCTTCATAAATCTCTCGAAGCATCACTTCTCTCCTTCTCCACGCTGTCACGTAGTCTCCCTCAAGTAATTTATTGAACAAATACTTTCAATAAAGGCCCTAATAAAATAGTTGGTTACTTTTAGCCAGAACTAGTTCACGGGCGTTACACAGACAAGATGAATAAGACCCTTTAACATCCATTAGAGCAGGTAATAGAGTAGCTTAGAAAACACCCAGAATTAGGGCGTGTAGGCTACTTTGGCCACTATCAAGTTATTGAAAGAATTTCCTCTAATATACCTTATTTAGCAAATGAAAGAAAAGAGCTACGAGATGGTTTTCACACTAACTTTTTATTAGCAGAGGTGTCGTAAAAGTGTAGTGATCAAATTCGCCATGGAAGCCATTTTTAATTGACATTTACATTGGCAGTATCTGGTTTACGTGTGCAGAGCGGCCAATTGATCGCAAGAGCGAAGCAACACTGGAACTGAAGTGCTCAAGCGAATCCGACCTAACCCTAAGTGCACATCTCACAAATTGCCTACACTACACCTCTGCCTACCCCTTCGGGGATACAGGCGTGAGACTAAAAATAAATAAAAAACTTAATTTTCTTAGGCTGTTTTTCCTCACATATCTTCCAAACTTCAAACATGCATTCATGTGTACATAGTTATTCCTTACTTAATAAGTCCAATAGTTTATCGACCCAAACTAGGATTTGGCCTCCGATTCATGAGAACGCCCCTTTAAGTGGATAACATATAAATGAATATTTATTTATTTCGAGTAACAAAACTCATTGTGTTAGTAACAATATTCCTTGCCCTATGTTAGTATTCCTATTCTAAACACTAAGCCTAAAACCATGAATATATGTGAATCACTGCCACCCGTCTATCATGGAAGTGGACAGCTTGCAGCAGCGATTCACATATAAACAATCCAATCTGCTTGCCACACAGCAGAGGATACGGTTGGGGCTGGCCCGCACGCGGCGCACCAGGGAAGCGCAACGTTTTCTCATCGTTGTATAAAAAAATCGACTCGAGCTTCAGCAAAAATCCCTGACGCACTACAGAAACGGGGCAACCCCATCAACACCCTGAACACATTATTATATTGAACGCGAAGGACGCGGTACGATCTCTGCGTATAATCAGCCCACAGACTGCACGTGTAAAAAGAAGTGCAGTATGCACGAAACAAGGTTATTTTGACATTCTGTGAGCAACGTGAAAATCTGCGAGCTATCATATTCGCCCTAACCGTCAGCGCCCTTCGCTCTCGCTCAATATCCTCATCGTCCTTCATGCCCGCGGTCAAGACGTGTCCAAGGTATTTAAATCTTGTATACCCGTGTGAGCGGAGTACCATTTAAATGGACTGGTGGGATAGTTTTTAGACACCTTCCACCACGGGCATCAAAGACCATGACCTCACTCTTACGTTCGTTGATGACCAATCCATGAAGCCTGACATAGCCTTCACAGATGGCCACCAACCTTCTAAGGCCACAAGCTGAGGCGCTCAGAAGAGTCATATCTTTGGCGTAACTAATATTGTTTACACAAACTCCATCAATGTAACAGCCGGCTCTCTCTCTGCGGAGCGTCTCAACTAACTCATTTATGTAGATATTAAAGAGCGTAGATGAGCTCAACCCCCCCAGCGGCACGCCACACTTCAATCCGTACGGTTCCGACAAAGTCCCAGCCCATCGAACTTGATTGATCTGACCTCCATACCAGCTTTTCAAAGTGCTTATGAGCTCAGAAGTAACTCCAGCTTTCTCAAGCTTACTCCACAGGATATTGTAGGAGACCAGATCAAATGCTCTCGATAGATCGAGGAAGCACGCGTATACAGGTGTTTTCCAGTCTGTGTAGTACTTGACAACCCGCTTAAGACACCGAATGGCGTTCTCAGTGGACAGCCTAGCTCGAAATCCGAACTGGTTGTCGTGCAGCGTAATGTGACTTTTGAGTTGTCTATTAAGCAAGCTATCAAGCACTTTTGCTATTACCGTAGCCAAGGAAATAAGCCTATACTTTTTTATATCCGCTATATCACCTGTTTTATTTTTAACTATAGGTACTACAATAGTTCTAGTCATCTGACTAGGCAAATACACATGACTCACACAAAAGTTAAAGAACATTGACAACACTCTTGGTAAATGGGGACCCGCGTACCTGAGGTGCTCGATACTCAGACCATCATGACCTGGAGACTTCACTCTAGACATGGCAGAGATAACGCCCCTGATCTCCTTGGCTGTAAATCTCGGTTGGTTAATATCATTATGGTCTGTAGGATCAGGCACAGGCAAGCTGGGTCCCAGTGGTGATTCTGTTTTAAACTGTTCCTTAAAGAGGTTAGCAGGGTCATTCTCAGCCGGCTCAAATAAGCGTGTCAGGGTCAAAATTCAGTACAAAATGGTTAACTAACAACTTGATATTTTTTTCTATAATAGGTTGGACTTCATATTAGGTGACGCAAGTATTATTTTTTGAGTAAATAAAATGCAAGGGTATAAAAAAAAAGAAAAACTTTGAAAATGTGTCGCGGGCGTCCGGCCCTCGGATTGCGGCGGAAAATATTTTTTTCTATTTTGCTTCAATAAATGGCACTATTTAGCATGTGTTCACAAACAACTAGATAGTTATTAACTCAATGTATAATATTGCTACTTCATTATAGGCAATACTAAACAAGTGACAAATGATTGTCTTCGCATCCGAAGTTTAGAGTTGATATCAGTGGCGCGCACCGATCTGATCATAAATCCTGTATTTTAAGTGAGTCTGAGACTACTTGCTAGAGTAATAAGAACAATTAGTAGTGCCGCGTCGGTGGTAAGGATAATAATTCTGTGCGTCTCCGTGCAACTCTTTTATTAAGGTTCTTAATCGTATTCGGTGGCTTGGTATATCTTTAAAATTGATTTGATTTGATTGAACCGAAATCATACATTAGTTATTAATTTACATTTAAAGATTGTTTATTTAACTTTCTCATTACCTCTCATGGTTTTTCAAGCATTCTGGCATAACCACAATACTCTGATTATGCCAGATTAAAAAAAGGAGTGAAATCGGTTTAGCAAATTCTTATAAACCTCAAATTTTATCGAACATTCTGATTAAACCTGGTAGTAGCTATTCTGTTGACCTTGCTGATGACTTCTATGAAACCAAGCAGCACCTGTCCTATACCTAAACATAAGACATTGAATTGCACGAAAATGATAGCTTCTGGACGTATATGTCGTGAAAATATTGCTCCGATAGTAATGAATGAAGTTACATTCTCTAACATTGAGCTGTCTAAAATGTTAGGAACATTTCTCGTCACTGCTGAGTGACGAGAAATGTTCCTAACATTTTATTAATTCAGGATTGAAAACTTGAATAAGTATAAAGTTTTTATAAGTTTTAAAATACCTAAAACTATTTTAATCGTGTTACAACCAAAAGGCAACGTAATATACAATTGCAAATATTATTAGTCAAATAAGTGCCTTCTAAATAATTGTTGATGTTTTTGAAAGGCAAATTTTAAATGATTTTTAATAATAAGTAAATTATTATCTGTGATTAAGCTTAATCTCAACGAACACTGCAGATTTGTTTAAATTCCTATATTGTCAATTTGAGCGACTACCTACTAATTTTAATTAAAGGTAATGTAATAATTTAAATAATTTAACGCTTCCTTCCAAAGTTGATTCTTGTAAAATTTCCTATAAGTATATATATATATATATATATATAATGGCGCTTTAGCCTCGATTACCTAACCTGCAATTTCTTACGTAGTACGTATCATACGTACCTACGTACGTAGTAGTACTAAAGCAGTTAAAACATAGGGATATAAAATAATCTTCAGAATATAAATAATTTGATGTTTGATTTCGGTGATAAGAATATTGATTTCGATGGACAGCATTTCAAGAAATTTGAATTCCTACTTATCCATTCAGTCTATGTTGTTCCCTCTACTACTAATATGTTTTAGATTAAATCTAGATTTGATATTTCATGTTAATAATGCCTAAATTAACAAAAAAAGAATTGCCACCGAAGTCAACCAAATAATGAGCCTGATAATGACCCAGTAATGCCTAATGGATCGTTTACACCATTAATCGATATCGGGAGACCAGGCTTACTTCTCAACCTGTTCGTATGCTGCCAAAAGGAGCGATAATCTTTATCTGAGTGATGGGAGCCCAAAATATACATTCTTCCCTGCTCTTGGTGTGTTTGACACCACTTAAGGCGAGATTTAAATTTTCTTCTGCCATTATACATGTCAGCAAACACAGGACCTGCAGATGGTTTGCCTCCATCCTGCCACACGCCAAACTTTAGCCTGGCGTCCCTGTATGCATCACTACCATGCCTATTCCAGCTAGCAACACCCTTTTTCTCCTACGCCTGCTGTTCCCTCGACCTACCACAGCTGCTTGCGATAAGGCTTGCAGAATTTTATTATACATATTATCAATAATGTTGCAATGACAATGTTGTTTAAAAATTAATTTTATCGCAACAGTTTCTCTCCCCCCATACAACAATATTCTCTATATAATCAAAACTACATTGCTTTGGACAAATATTAACATAGCTTAGCAACAAAGCTTTTAATATTTATATTTGTGATATTGTTCATGATAGATTACGAAACCTTGTACAAGTATAACATATTCACCTAGAGCTAATTTTGCATATCAATAATAATAACAATAAACAGTAGAGAGACAATCTGCTGTCCTCCCATACATCAAGGACGTGACCGACAAGATTGGCTACATCTTGAAGCGAGCTTCAATCAAAACTTTTTACAAGCCGCCAACGAAGATAAGCCAATTATTACCATCTGTCAAGTGTCAGTTACCCTTACAAGAGGCCGGGGTTTACAAGATAGACTGTGAGTGTGGGCTCTCATACATTGGACAAACCAAGAGAAGCATAGGCATTCGACTAAAGGAACGTATAGCTGACATTAAACACAAACGCTCGACGAAGTCTGCTGTGTGTGAACATGTAGAAAAAGGAACCAACCATTACCTGCGATTTGATAAACCACAGATACTCGCAAAAGAACACCGCTTTATTCCAAGAATGATACGTGAAGCTATTGAAATTAAAAAACATCCTAATTTCAATAGGAAAGATGGTTGGAATGTACCTCCAGCTTGGGACCCTGTTATCAGGCTAATGAAACCCAAAAAGGACAAAGTCACCAGAAGACATCAAGACCCAGTGAGCACATTCTGCGTAGATAGTAACACCAATAGTTGAAAAAATGTTCGGGTACTTTGAGATAACTTTTAAATTCAAGACAAAGACAAATATCACCTCAGTCTGCCGTGAACATGAATCCTGTAAAGAATTCGAAACGTCAGCTAGTAATAAAAATGTAGTTTCTAGATCTTTCGGTTTAAATGTAACAACAAATAACCAGTGAAAGTAATATAACGCGATAAAATCTGTAAACTGTAGTTTAATTTCAATTTCAATGTGTAACATTCGCGTAAACCCAAGAAAATATCAATAATAATAATTTATACATTTACACCTTAAATTATCAGCCTGTTACTGGGAAACTGGCAAAAGTGACAGTACCTATATAGCAAGTATTCCTAGAATTTCATACTCGTATTACTTGCAATGTCTATTTACCTTAGTGACGTACTAAATAATGTTGTGGATTTGATCATTACAGATACTCTCTGTACATTTACTACTTTATAACGCTTACATTATCTAAAAAGTATTTTGAACAAGAACATATATTATTATAGTGATATACATTACTGATAGTTTTTGAATGTTTATAGATTAAAGATAGTTAAAAAAAAAAATGCCTGTAAATCATCCCCGCAATATATGAAGTAGTGTTCTTAGTATTGGCTCATAAATTCCTTTCTACTTACCCTCATACAACTCTTGCACATTTAGGAGAATGTTCAATATATTCTGCACAGAACGGTTGGTCTTTACCAAGTAATAAATTGATAGGTATATAATATATTACTGGTTTCATTGCCTTTTGTGGATTTGACTGGTTATTTAGATAAAATGAATTGCCACGAATTAGTATTTTTTTGTATTGCGACAATATTTTGACAGCATGATCGCAGGTTTTCTTTCACAAAATCATGGAAGGACAATGAACAAATTCTCGTAAGGCTAGTTAGACTGCACATCGGATTCGAATGTCTGCCGTTGCTCTCAAACCAAGATATAGCAGAAAAACAAATTAATGACTACAAATAAAAAATATAATACTTACAGCCTTCATTCATTCATCATCAGCCTTTAACAGTCCACTGCTGGACTAGGCCTCTCCTTTGAAAGGAGGAATTGGCCTACTATACCACGCTGGCCAAACGGGTTGATATAGAGTTTGTATCAAGTTTTCCTTCTTTTACAGTGCTGTTCTCTGCATAATATGCTCCCTCTGTCGGTTTTAACGACATCCATGGGATGATATGGGGTGGTGACATTTCGTATCTTTAATCCGTCACCACACGGACTTCATTAATTAATAATTTGGAATTTAAAATTAAACGCTGAATAACTATTTAAGGTTAAAGATACCAGATAATGTTATCGGCAGTTTCATATGCAAGAGCGAAGTATTATTAACTTAGGTGAAACAACTATAGTAGTGTTACTGACTAGCTGTTCCCCGCGGTTTTACCTGCATTATTTTCGGTCAAAGCCTATTTATATGTAAGCCTACAAAGTCCTCTATCTCCCAGTGAAAGTCCCATTATAATCGGTCGGATGTAAGCCTACAAAGTCCGTATGCGTCAGAATGGCTGGTTGCCTACCTCATTTAGCATCGAGACAGTGATTATAAATTGCTACCTAATTGCTACTATTTGCTACCTACAATGAAATAATTGCTACCTCATTAATTTTGAAAATATAAAGAATAACAATGTCACCAGCCATTCTGACGTCAGAATGGCTGGTCAGCGCTTAGTTTGAGTAAACTAAACAGAGTTGAGCTATTATTTTTGCTTCAATAATTGCTACCTAATTGCTACCTACTCATCTATCAATTTCAGCCTTATAACTATATCAGTTGCAAAGTTATGATTATTTGCAACTTACGTGTGGTTTGCTACGGTTGGCAAAAAAAAAAAATTACAAACACTTATTAATTTATTACAGAACTAAGCAAGTTAATCATAACCACAACACTTAAATATTGGCTCAAAACATTGCATAGAGCTTTATGTGCACCAAATAAAAAGTTGAAAGATAACTTGAAAGTATGAAAGTCAAAAAATATACTTATAATACAAAATACAATTAATATTAGTTTCGCTTATTAGTATATATTAACCCTTAATCAAATATTGGGAAATTATTTCCCACTTGACACTACCGTAAAATTTCTGTTTTATTTCTTTATTGGTAACTCTAAGGGTTGAGCTACATCTGTCAGCACGGAATCGCATTTGTTCCGCCTGTGCTTCAGCACGCTATAGCGTGCTGACGTGTGCTGCAGCACTCTATAGCGTGCGAACGTATTTGTGTGCTGCGGAATGCGAACGCACGCGTCAGCGTGCTATAGCGTGCTGAAGCATTCCGCCGCGTTCTTTTGACATTTGTTTTGGTCACAGTATAGTTTCAAGTTCGAAATGGATAGCACAGCTGAAGAGAGACAGTAGTAATAGCGTACATTTTGCAAGAAATGCAAAATAACAAGAGTAAAAACAAAAGAATTCGAAAAATTTATAGGAATCGGCACTAGCACACGGCAGCACACCGCCGCGCGCGATAGCGTGCGTCAGCGCGCGTTCGCACGCGATCGGCGGCGAAAGGATGCTAAAGCATGCTATAGCACGCGTAAGCGTTCTGACGCGCGCGTCAGCGTTCCGTCGCCTCTCAGCATGCTATAGCATCTTTTCCGTGTTGCCGATCGCCTTTTCGATTCCGCGGCGTGCTGAAGCGCTCCCTCCATAGATATATTAATTATAGTAGATATGCCCTTTAGACGAAAATGTATTGGAAACCTGTGTCGCCAGTTTGCCCCTACCACACGGCTACTACTACACATACACTTTAGTAAAATCAATAGAAACGCAGTCGCGCACACACACGCATTTTTTAAATCAGAACGTGCAAAAAAATCAATTATAGACTTTAGCCTGTCAAACATAGCGTTTATTTACCATGCGCCGTCAAACTTACTCACACAAGAACATTTAACGCTATCACGTTAGTAGATCTGCACAAGCACATCACTAAATCGCTCACGCGTCGACCTGCCGCTTCGAGTAGCAGTGGCCGGTCTACGCGATGTATTCATTGGCTAGTCGCACGCGACGTTCGCAGTGAACGAAATACATTGCGCAATCGCCTACGGAGTACTAGATGTCCACGTATTGCCAGCAATGTATATTTTTTTTATTTGCTTGCGATAGTATCATTTTTGTCTACAAACTACATAATACTATTGTAATAACTACAATTATTACAAATATCATTTGTATTTTAAGGTTTTTGGACTTACCGGTGAAAAGAAATCCCTTCTCGAGCCACATTACATGCCTGGCTTCTTTTTCTACACGTTATAACAGCGCAAGATGGCATAATTATTTTTTTTCTCGAAGCTACGTACGCTGTCCCAATATGAGCGCGATTGTTGACCGGTCAAACAAATTTTGTCGAAATATGAGCGTTTGCTCACACGCACGGCGCGCCTGCCACGCTCACAAGGCCATTCTACTCCTTTTAACTGTTCTGTGATTCCCTCTCTCTTTCTCGCTCCAGTAAATGACGGTCCTAAGTGTCAGAAAAGGATAGAATCATAGCAAAGTGCGATGCGGTGCTGATAGATGTAGCTCAACCCTAATCAGTACCTACCTCAGGAACAAAATAATTCTTCATAGTTTTTAAATATTTTTTATTTGCAACATTTTGTCTGAAGACGTGAAATGTCATCGTATGTCAATGTCAAAAACACAGTTTGAAATATTTTGCAAAAAAACCGGTTTGTTTGTTTTTCGTGTGAGCGTGTGGCCAACTCTGGTGTCGGAGTTTTCAGACCGCCCGAAGGCCTCCGACGTGGCCTAACGACCCTTATCCTTGGACAAGAACCGGGACCGACAGCTTTACGTGCCCTCCGAAGCACGGTAGCGCTCAGATGTAAATGCCACACACGGTCACCCATCCAAGTGGTAACCTGTGCAAGCGTTGCTTAACTTTGCCGATCTGTTACGAATGGCAAGCCAAGTCTCGCTACGAGCGCTACCTAAAAAAACCGGTTCTGGCGGCAGATTTAAAAGTTTATGAAGAATAAAAATCTGATAAGTGCATAAACACAATATTTTTGTAAACAAGACTTGTTTTCTGTATGCTTGTTACGGTTTTTCGCCTCGCATCATTGATATTTGTTGTATTTTCATAGGTTTAAATAAGATGGAAATAATTTCCCATTGTTTGTTCCTGCATTGAAAAAACACCAATTTCTGTATATAAAATAAATAATTTGTCTCTCATTTTTTTGTCTCTCATTTTTCACTCATGATGCATTGCTTGATTTTTTTAAATTTATTGTATAAGATAAAAAAAGAAACAAGCAAAGTTGGAGCAACTGACATGTATGTCTTGTAGTAAAAATATATCAAAATTTGAGTGCTGTTCCGGATAATGGGAAATAATTTCCCACTTAATTATATTTTGCTTTGAAATACCGGATACTGGGAAATAATTTCCCACCGCAAAACCCCCATTTCCCCCCTTTTTATAAAAAAAGGAGTTGTTTTTCGAAATCTATAGAACCCACTTACCTAAAAGCCGTGACGTGACCAGTTTTTAAATTACTCAAAAAAAAAGTTTGTTTGATTAAGGGTTAAACAATGCGGAATAATCTTAGTGACACTTTTTGTAACCTTACTACGCATGTCGTCGTAACACTACCCGCCGAAGGGTTATTCCTCTTGTCCCCCAGCTCTTTGGCCCCACTGGGGGGTCAAAAGGAATTTTTGTACTGTTGTCCCCCACTACAATTTAACGGGGCCAAACGGAATCATAATTTCCTGTCGGCCCCCAATAAAATATTATTTTAAATATCGTCATGATATCGGTATTTGACGTTTATTAAATCATTTATTTTTTATGTTGTCATGACACTCATAAATATTCAATAGCGCCTTTAAACTGTATTACCTGCATCTAAAATGTCTCCAGCAGGTAGTAATCTATTGTTTACCCCTTCCCGTGACATAAAAGGTAAAGGGTGCATGTTATCAGTAGTACATACCGCGTCATGTCTGCAATCACACCAAGTTATAGCTCTGGTGCTAACGCTCTTGACATAATTAATAAACAGGAAAAAAAAAGCCCAGTAGCCCCTCGCGGGGCTGAATCTCTGGGGAACAAAAGGAAAAATCCTTCCCATTGTCCCCGCTGGGGGACAACAGGAAAAAAATTCTCATTGGCCCCCAGTGGGGCCGAAGAGCAGGGGGACAAGAGGAATAACCCAGAATTTCCACGTCTGTTATCACGTTAGGTCACTAAGATTATGCCGCATCGTTTAATATACTAATATTAATTATTTTTTGTATATTTTGTTGACTTTCATACTTAAACTCTGTGCATATGTTTTGAGCCAATATTTAGGTGTTGTCGTTATGATTAACTTGCTTTTAAGTAGGTAATAAAGTTCTGTAATAAATTAATAAGTGTTAGTAATTTTTTTTGCCAACCGTAGCAAACCACACGTAAGTTGCAAATAATCATAATTTTTCAACTGATATAGTTATAAGGCTGAAATTGATAGATGAGTAGGTAGCAATTAGGTAGCAATTATTGAAGCAAAAATAATAGCTCAACTCTGTTTAGTTTACTCAAACTAAGTGCTGACCAGCCATTCTGACGTCAGAATGGCTGGTGACATTGTTATTCCTTATATTTTCAAAATTAATGAGGTAGCAATTATTTCATTGTAGGTAGCAAATAGTAGCAATTAGGTAGCAATTTTTAATCACTGTCTCGATGCTAAATGGGATAGGCAACCAGCCATTCTGACGCACACCAAAGTCCTCTACCTCGAAGTGAAAGTCCCATTATAATCAGTTCAGCTCTTCCAGAGTAAACAAAAAAACAGACAGACACAAAAAATAATATAAGCTATATACGTAAGAAATAGTGATGGGGCAGCGATATCGGCTGCCCCATCACTATTTCTTACGTGAATCATGACGTTAGCTCGCTTACCTGGCCGCCGCTGCTCGACCGGCTTTAGAACATTATTCATAATGCTACCCGCAATTTTTTATTATTACATATTTAACGTAAAATTATCACCTTTGTGTTTTAAATTATTAATGCAAAGAACAAAAGTTTTTATACGTAAATAAATACACTGTGTATTCTTGTTGTGTAAGTTATGTAATATATTTCTGTGATAATAATGTTATTACCTGCTAAGATTGACATTAGCTTCTGTATCCGGGTAAGTTATAATAATACCTATCTGTTAACTAAATAATTAGCTACTCATGTACATTATGTTTTTAAAAGGCGCTTAGTCTGTTAAACGGTTACGTATATTGTTTTGTGTACAAATAGAATAAGATCGTTTGTAAACAATTATTGTAACATTAAGTGATTAATAAAGACATTCAAAATCAAAATCAATCAAATATAAGCTTAATTATGACTTGGTATCGTGTAAGTATGGCAGCAATAACCTAGCGGAGAGACCGACAGACTGCTATGCAGAGGATCCGGGTTCGAATCCACGGCGCGCAACAATGACTTTTCAGAGTTATGTGCGTCTGCGTATTAAATTGTTAATTATCGCTTGCTAAACGGTGAAGGGAAACATTGTGAGGAATCCTGCATGTCTGAGAATTCTCCTTAATGTTCTCGAAAGACATGTGAAGTCTGCCAACCCGCACTAGGCCAGCGGGGTGGACTATGGCCTTACCCTTCTTATAGTGTGAACAGTTGGACAGTTTATACATTTAAAGGACTGATGATGATGATGATGATCGTGTAACGATACACCACTATTTTTTAATTATTACAAAAACTTTAAGGACATATTAGTGAAGACATTATTATCATATATGTGACGTAAGAATTTCATAATATCTATAAATAGCAAAGTTATAATCATTTGTTTTTTGTAGAAAATCTCACCTAAATCATAGACATATTTTACAATCCAGTCACTACTTCATTGATAGTACTTACTTTTTGTCCTACTCATACGCATTCTTTCCGTCGCACTTATAATGTAGGTAGCCTTAGACAATAAAATGAAGCAAAATAATAAGTGTACGTAGTAACTTTTTAATTTTCTAAATTCTACCCTCTCCTTCATACTTCATCCGGGCTTAGGACCGGCAAAATTTACCGTTTTACAAGTAATTAAATACGGAGGCGCCGCGGGAGTGTAAGCGACTGCTACGCCGAAGGTCGCGGGTTCGATTCCCGCTCAAGTCAAATATTTGTGTGCATGGACATGGATGTTTGTCTTGCTCTGGGTGTTTCTATGTATAATATGTATGTATATACAAAAAATATATATATATATGTATGTTTATCCATCATCTAGTACCCATAGTACAAGCTTCTGCTTAGTTTGGGACTAGATGGTGTTGTGTGAATGTGATTAAGAATTGAATATTGATTAAGAATTGAATTAGAAAGCAAACAAATATCAAAATAAAAGAAGGTATTCTGTAATAAAACAAAAGAGTAATTTTGGCGTATTTATGAAGTTACAATCATCTGCTATTTACAAATATTATTTTATCATCATCATGTCAGCCTAGAGACGTCCACTGCTGGACATAAGCCTCACTCAAGGTTCTCCACACAGACCTACTTTGAGCCGCCCGCATCAAATTATTACTTACTTAAGTAGGTATTATTTACTAAACTTACAAGTATTTCCATTGTCCTTCGAAATGTCCACCACCATTGTCAATACACAGACGGGCACGTTTTATTAAATTGTTTTTTTATGAGAGAAGTAAGAAAGAAAGAAGAAAGAAAGAAAATATTTTTATTCGTATCTCCAAACAATAGGTACAGTTAACTATACAACAATAGCATACAGACAGTCGATTCGTGGAGACCAAATAAGGGACCAGTGTCAGCTCTTGTTGCAGTTGAACTGCAACACTGATATTCTCACAGGACCTTTTAATTATTATAAACTATAAGTACAATACAATAAATAATATATCTATACGAAACACTTTATGTCTAGGGATACATTAAACGAACTACAACAACTGACACAATGTTTTTTTGTACACTAAGAGAACTAAAAACAAACAAAAGAACTAGGTACAATCTTTTTCAACAAATAAATACAGAAGAACAACATAACAAAATACAAGAACAAGTCAACAGAGAATGTACACAATACTAACAACAAAACAATACAATAACACCAATTTATAAGCATGACAACCATATTTATATTAAACTAAGTACGTTCTTAATTATCATTATCATACAGGTAGGCAATGGTGTCTCAGAGCTACAACAATAATTTTTGTTTCTTTAATAAAATTTCCTTTAACTTATTTCGGAAAGTATTTACAGATTTAAGTACGCTTCAGTCTTTTCACTTTGTCAAAAGTGGCCAATATGTTCTTTCTCTTAGCGTTATCCCAGTTTCAGTCAGGGGTCCGCTTTCTAGTCTATCCGGATTTGGCTGAATATTAGCTTTTCCACGGAGCGACTGCCTGTCTGACCTCCGCAACCCGAAGGGATAGCGATATTCCATGGTTTAGACTAGTGTCAGTTTATTTAGAAGGTACTGACGCCCTTTAACGACTGTCAAAGATCTTCATGACAACCGGGACCGACGGCTTAACGTGTTCTCCGAGGCACGGGACAAGCGATACTAAACAATTCAATACACACATAACTCCGAAAAGTCATTGGTGCGCGCCGTGGATTCGAACCTGATACCCTCTGCATGGCAGTCTGTTGGCATATCTACTCGGCTATCGCTGCCTTCAAAGAAAAATTCAAAAGCATCCAATATGCGCTGTTTTAATTGTTCGACACTAACCGGCTCACTTTTGTACACTCACAAAAATATGTCCATGGATACACAGCTACACTCGCGATTCCTCCACTCAAAAACTACGCACGAAGCATAGCTACATACTCCCGTGATGTGAACTGATAAGCCATCGCGTCGGGCAAACGTAGACAAACAACTAACTGTTGCGCCGAAAAAATTGATGCACTCACTTCCGCTAGCAATTTAGCACTGTTTGTTGCATCGGGGCGCGGCGCGGGCGCTGAGGAACAGGGAGGAATTGATCAATGGAGCAGTTTACTACTGTTACTATTCATAGTACGCGGGTCGGTCATAGTCTTAGTTATGCATTTACCAATTATTACGTATTTTTGTGGATAGATTACGTATTTTTTTAACTACATAAATATGATCAGTTAAAGATACTTAGTGACCCGTTATATTTTTTGTACTAATTAAAAAATAGTGGTTTATATAACTATATGCACTTGAAAAACAGATAGTTATTTTGAAATCAGAGACAGACCCTCCAATATATAGATAATCATGTGGATCTAATCTCACAGCTTCGTCTGTATGTATAAACTAATCATACAAAACACATTTTAAATTTTTAGATAATTAACTTTCCGAACTAAATATTTATACTTAATATGATGTTCAAAATCCAATAATAGGCAATTACGAATGGCTGAGTTGCCTAAAGGTGAAACTTTAAATAAAAATTGTTTGTATTAGCTTTGAGTCAAATCCAATTCAATTTATGCTTTGAACTAAAACTTATTAGGCTGCGTCTACAAGAGTGTGTTTTTGAAAGCAATATTAAAAGAGAATTATATTTTTGTGTAGGTAGGCACATATCAATAAAATTAAAACATTTGTCATAAAAAATCTCCCTAGTACCTATAGGTTCGGCAGTCACATTTATTTTATTTCCGAAGATAATTGTTATAAATGCATTTATTGAATGTTTTTGTATAACGGTGGAATCAAAACCTTAATGTTTAGAATAATTCTAACACCGCACTACTTCAAAAACTGAGTATTTTTAGTATTACTCTAACACAGAATTTTAAACTTAGCATACAGAAAACTCTATAAGATATTCATCAATGGAAGGTGTAAAATTAACAATGTACTCGTATTAGATAATATCTATCTGATAATTTACCTATCTGATATTCAACAAATGATGGACTGCATGAACGAGAGCTTTACAACGATGGGTATGAAAGTAAATGCAAGAAAGACGAAAGTGATGGTGTTTGAGAAGGATGAAAGTGTGACTGAGTGTAAGTATTGCGATTGAAGATGAATATGTTGAACAAGTTGAAGAATTTGTATATTTGGGTAGCATGTTTACAAGAGATGGAAGATGTGAAGGAGATATTTAAAGGAGATTGACTGCGGGAAACTGTGTGAATGGAGCGCTGCATGCCTTTATGAACGGCCAGACTGCGCCGAAAGAGGCGCTACTGGCGATGCATAATGGTGTACTTGTGCCCACGCTGATGTATGGTAGTGAGTGTTGGGTATGGCAGAAAAAACATGAAAGCAGAATTAACGCAGTTGAGATGCGATCACTGCGTAGTATGTGCCTATATTTCTTATTAACTGTATGTATGTAAGTATTTATTACCATTTTCAATAAATATTTATCTACGTAGGTGTATTGTATTTCCTTGTATTTTTTTGTATTCTAATTTCTAATTTCTTCACGATATCACATGCGTGAGTCACTAGAGGGCCTAATTAAAAATCGGCGCCAGGCGTTCGCCTGACACATGCCGAATTAGGTCCTGTTTTGACTAAAGTTGGTGCCACGAGAAGATAGACTTTTTGTAAACACACATTCAGGGCTAAAAAACCTTTGTTTCAAACAGTTGTGTTTGAGATTTTATGCTTCTTCTTCTTCTTCTTGTCGTATCAATGGTGATTTTAGATGACAGGCGATCAGTATTCTGCTACAGCTATGGCATTGTTTGTGCCCTTATACACCTCAGTCAAAGAGCATTTAACCGGACAGGAGGGGCAAAAAAGCAAGTGTGGCATGTCCTGCCTTGCCGCTCCACAGTGGCACTGGACAGAGTCCTTAGCCACATGGCCCCATCTATACATATTGTATCTGCAGCGACCCACTTGTGTTCGGAGTCGGCTTATGGATTTCCAGGTGGGCCAGGGCAGGTCCTGCCCTGGGGGAAGCTCCTCTGCAGGAACAATGTAGAACTCAGGAGGAGTATGCTTCTCATGCCACAAGTTATGGCGTGCCTCAGCTGGACTGTCTATAAGTGGTTTCGTGTGGTTAAGGAAACTTTTACAACACCTTAGTTGGTTTGAAATGGTTTCCTTATTATGGAGTGGACGTCGGGTGTCCGTCTCTTGTTTCAATTTCTCGATGGAACACGTCACACTCCTTCGCACCTCTGGAGGTGCGATACCTGCCAAAGGATACACTATGTTAAGCGGTGTCGGCTTCAGGCAGCCTGTTATTAAACGGCAGGTGTTGTTCAGTGCAACATCTACTTCTCTTGCATGTGCCGACCGGTGCCACACTGGGCACGCGTATTCACCAGCAGAGAAGCAGAGTGCAAGTCCCGATGTGCGAAGCACGCGCGGTGAGGCCCCCCAAGAAGTCGACACAAGCCGGCTTATGAGATTGTTGCGGGTGTTAACCTTCATTTTCTTTTTACGACAGTGCTATTTGTAAGTCAGAGATCTATCAAGGGTGACCCCAAGGTATACGAGATTAGCGCATGATAAGATGTTGTTACCTCGCCAGCTAATCTTAAGGTTTCGGCCAGCATGTTTATCGCGCAGGTGAAATGCACATGATAACGTTTTATTAGGGTTGTGTCGAAGGGCATTCTTGTCATAATAGCGGCCTAGGTCGTCCAAAGCTTTCATCAGCGTGTCTTCGGCGTCCTCGAAGGTACTCGTTCGAGTTGCTATTGCCAGATCGTCAGCGTATAGAAATCTTTCCGTTCTGGGAGAGCTGAGTAGGTGGTTGGTATATATATTGAAGAGGACGGGTGCCAACACACTCCCCTGAGGTAAGCCATTTTTGAGTCGGCGCCATCTGCTTTTTTGACCATTCAGGGAGACTTTAATACGACGGTTTATCTGAAGTTTGCCTAGGATGCGGTTAAAGTTAGTATCATTGAAGACACTTTTGCGATAAGCCGGTTCACGTTGATGGTATCATACGCCGCCGTCAGATCAACCAAAACAACACCGGCTATCTTACCCATCTCATAACCATCCTCAATAAATTGGGTGAGGCGAAAAACTTGATCAGTACACGATAATCCGGGTCTAAAGCCGGCCTAGTCAGGTATGAGCATGGGTTCAACAGCAGGTAGAAGTCTGTTTAGCAGTATACGCTCGAATAGCTTGTAGGTGTGGCATAGCAGGGCATTCGGGCGAGATTTTATGCTTTAGTGAACTTTATACTTTTGGATATTCGTTTTTTTCTTTAATGCTCAATTATGCTACTAAGTATTCGAATTTTTATTTTATTATCGAGGACTTCTTGTCGTGACCAAATTTTTTCTATTTTTACAAAAGTAAACATATTTGATTTTGGGATTGAGTGGTCGAATTTCCCGAAAGTATTTTCATGAATTTTCCATTTCTTTGGAACCATGAAGAACCATGTATGTCAATGATAGAGTACAAACATGGTACTCTATTATTGACTTGATTTTTTAATCATATACAATAAAAGTAGCTAAGCTATGCTAAAATATTTAAAAAAATACCACAAATGAATTATCATTCTTACAGATCACTAGCTTGTATATTACTTACATTAAAATTTATAGGCATGGAGATTTTCCATTGTGTATGAATGAAAACGTCAGAATCAAGTTAAACAAAATCGTATAACAAAACCACATCTTGAGATACGCGCGAAAAACGGTGAAATAATTTCAAATGCATGCTACTTCCCAACTTGAAGTCACATGTGAACCTTAAAAATACCAAAAAATATGTCATAAAAATATCTTTTAGTCAATGCTGGTGCCATTCGAAAACGTTTCCGTAAATTAAAGAAAATAAATATTTCATATTTTCGCAAAGTAATCCTAAAAATATCTAGTCCTAAAACATGACTATAATGCCGTTATGCATACCTTAACGGCATTTTTGCTTATGGTTATATCGTAATATTGCAGCTATAGTACCACTTTTAATAAATTCGCTATGATACACACCTTAAAAGCCGCTAAAAGCATTAGAGATAATATACGTTAGCATTATTGTTTAAACAAGTAGACTCGAACTACGCTTTAATGCCGTTAAGTCAATTATCAGCAATCAAGATAAGTAAATTTCAATAATACCCCTGGTATGGCGTGGTGCCGAAACCGTGGGGTAGGGTTCTAGGCGACTTGGAAAAGGAAATGGACTGTATTCAGAGGATAGCGGTTCTTCGCCGCCTAGAAAGGAATAAGGGAATAAGGGAAGAGGAGATGGATACGGGAGGAGGTGATTGAGTGGGTATAGGATATTTACAGGATGGAAGGCACTTACCTTATTCAGCCTTCTTCGTTTCTTGTCCTCCTGGTGGTTTCACTTCACTCACGAGCGGGTTTCCTTGGTGGAAGCGGCAAAGTCGCTTTCACGATCGCGTCGTCGAATCAGGCGCAAGGCAGTGCCTCTTCCAGGGAGAGGGAAAGAGAGGGACGGAAATATGATATCGCTCGCACTAGACATGGAACGATTCATGTTGATGCGGTTAGTTGTAGATAGGAAGGTAGATGGCGCTACCATATCCCCCCGGCCCTAAAGGGTTGCCTTTAAAAAAAAATAGAATTGAACTTAGCTATGTTGGGTGTACTACCGCATAACCCATCAATAGGCTAAGACAGCGATATGACAATAAATTAATCTAAATTAACTTTAGCGAAAACTACAAACGCAATAATAGCGAAAACTACTAACTAAATACTTAAACTAAGAGGTAAGTCCAACTTCAGGCTAGATCTCACTGAGTTGGAAGCGGACGCGAGTTGATCAGTGCCTCGACTTGTGCAAGGACAGTTAAAAGCTCTTCGTAAGAGAGGATCTGTTGACCTATAACTTTGAAGAGATACGTTTTAATTACTTTGACCATGCTTGCCCAACATCCACCGAAATGTGGTGATGCTGGTGGAATAAACTTCCAGTCAATATGATCTATGGAGAGTTCTTCCTGAAGACGAGTACGATAACCCGCGACGTGATTGAAACAAGTAGCGGGAACAAGTTCAATCAATTTACTAACGCGGTTGGCGACAAAGTCTGCCAGCGGTGAGGAGAAGAATAAATCCAAGCGAGCACTACCTTGGAGTCGGAAAATGCGTATATTTATTAATAGAGTAGTGGGGTAAAACTGTGTCTTGATCCTTGCGGAGCAACTGAGACAGCAGAAGAGCCGCGCACAATTCCAGTCTCGCAACCGAAATGGTTTTAACAGGCGAGACTTTAGACTTGGCACAAACTAACTGCACCGAGTAGTTAGAACCAATGCGGACTTGCAGATATACGACTCCGCCGTAAGCACGCTCGCTGGCGTCAGCGAAACCTATTAAGTTGATGGTACATCCATCTACCAACCCAAGATGACGCGGAATAGTAATATGATTGAGCGCGGTAAGCTCAAGACAAAACTGGCCCCAAGCGGCGACAATATGTTCAGGGGGTGTTTCATCCCACTCACACTTTGATAGCCAAAGCTCCTTGATCAAGAGCTTGGCGTACAAAATTGTGGGAGCCACAAACCCATTAGGTCCCATAGTCGAGCCACTGTGGACAGCATGCAGCATGTCATCTGGTGGTGAGACTTCAAACCGAAAACTATCACAGGATTTGTCCCAGCGTAAACCGAGAACCTTATGCGGTACAGACTTCTCAAACTCAATGTCTGGAGAAGCTTTATGAGAATCTGGTATGCGTGCGAGAACCTCCTTAGAGTTGCTTGTCCATTTGACAAGATCAAACTGGCCTCGCTTGAAAATCTGAATAAGCTCTTCACAAAGCGAAATTGCTTGCGGAGCGGGTATGACATTACAGGCAATGTCATCTATATACAAAGCGGATGTGTAGTATAGTATAGTGTAGCGTAGCGTAGCTTAGCATAGCGTAGCATAGCGCAGCATAGCGCAGCATAGCGCAGCATAGCGCAGCATAGCGCAGCATGGCGCAGCATAGCGCAGCATGGCGCAGCATAGCGCAGCATGGCGCAGCATAGCGCTGCATGGCGCAGCTTGGCGCAGCATAGCGCAGCATGGCGCAGCATATCGCAGCATGGCGCAGCACGGCGCAGCATAGCGCAGCATGGCGCAGCAAAGCGCAGCATGGCGCAGCAAAGCGCAGCATGGCGCAGCATAGCGCAGCATGGCGCAGCATAGCGCAGCATGGCGCAGCATAGCGCAGCATGGCGCAGCATGGCGAAGCATGGCGCAGCATGGCGCAGCATAGCGCAGCATAGCATAGCATAGCTAATTAGTGCTTTATCTTACACACAGTTTTAGCACCCACCTTGATCTCTTGAAGAGCAGAACAACAACAAGACGTAATACAATGAGAAGTATGTAACGTAGGTACGGTACCCATAATCACATACCCAAGTACCGTCTCAATAGCGGGCGGTAAATCATATCGCTCACTACGAACTATGTTAGTTAGTAGCAAGTGCGGAAATATTGAAGCTCCGATCAAAAGATCAATGCCTGCCGGATTCGCAAACTCCGCGTCGGCTAGCGGCAATGATTCGAGATGAGTGAGTGATGCTACGTCTACATTAGCGTTCGGCAATGCGTCCGTGATACGTTCCACGATAAGCGAAGAAATGTTAAAATTAATGTCCCTATTAAAACGCGAATGTATTTTAACATCTACGGAACCCCTGCAATGCCTTTCTGATCCGCCTATCCCTTTGACGGTTGAGTTAGTATTTTTAAAATTATTCCATAATCCGAGGCGTTTGAAGCATTCCGATGTTATTGGATTGGTCTGAGATGCGCTATCTAGCAGACAACGTACCATGTGCGGCGACCCATTAACATCGTATACGATAACTTGCGCTGTCGCCAACAGTACCGTGTTAGACGCCGTACACTGCGTTTTGGCCCTGCGCGGATCATTATAGACGCGCGAGTGCCGTCCTCGCGTGCGCGTCGCCCGCTCAATGGATGTCATACACAACGATACTTCGCCCTCAGACGCGGAAGGCGCAGCTACCGTGGTCTGCTGCACCTGCGGTGCGAGTGTGTCAAGGTTAGCGGCTTGGCTTGACAACCGGTTATTTTTATCCAAATGTAACAGTGTATGATGTTTTTGTTTACACGTGCGACATCTCGTTCTACTGAAACAATTACTCGTTTTATGTTTTATGCTTAAGCAATTAATGCAAGCTTTGTTATCTTTTACGCTTTTAAAACGAGCAATTGGATTTAAATCATTAACGGTAGGACACTTATAGTAATGGTCGTGCACTATATTACTGCACAGACACTTCTGTGAATTATTACTATTAGATTCCGAACATGTTACGTAAGATTGTGGATTAGGGACTGAGTTATTATTACTATTTCGCGATTTATTCAACCTTTGTTTGTTGTTGTTAGTGTTAGACGGGCCAGGTGAACCAGACTGCGTATTATGAAATATTCGACACTGATCTTTGATGAACGAAATAAAACTATCTAGTGTAGGTATTTTATTATTGCGTTCCGTCATCTCGAATGCGCGAATTGTATCAGTGTCAAACTTTTTTAAAGCGAGTTGAAGCAACATAAAGTCGGAAAGATCTTCTAATTTTAAATTCCTAAGAGAATTAACCGCGGTTACGAAGTTATCAATAAACAGCTGGAAATTCGAGACAGACGCGTTGCTGGACAGTTTGAGATTTAAAGCTTGGTCAAAGTACGTAGACGCTAGGACGCGCGTGTCTTGATATCTGTCAAGTAGTGACTGAAATATGACCTGATAATTCTCAGCACTGGGTGTGACACCTGCAAATACGGACTGGGCCTTCGGTGACAGTTTACCTATTAAATAGTACAACCTGTCAGCATCTGTCAGAGAACCATTATCGTGCACTGTAGACTTAAAACTTGCATAGAATAACGGCCAATTTCGTATATCTCCGTCAAACGACATAATCTCGATTGGCGGTAATCTCGGTTTGCGGGCAACGGGCTCTGCTGAACATTTACCCTCCAATTGCGATTGTATACGCTTAATAATACAATAAAGATCTTCGAATGCGGTATACGCCTGATAGTTCGGTTTTTCATCAGGATTGATAGAAAGTAATCTTGCGTTATAATCGTCTAACAACTTATGAAAATCTGTTCGAATACTATCTACTGTTATACAATAACTGAGAAATGCTTCGCTATTGCTGTCAGACATAGATGCGGTTTTTGAGCATTCGTATATGTTTTGGATGCGCTCAAATAAAATATTGCGTTTCGCTTCTAAGATTGTCATCTCTTTGTCTTCCGACACGCGTGACTTCTTTTGTTGTGACATGCTTACGTAAGTATAAGCTAATGAGAACGAAACAAAATAAGAATATCTAATGTATCTATTATTTTACCTAAGTAGGCTAATTAGGCAACACTTTAGAGCTGAGGAAATAAAAGTTGCTTGAAATATGAGATTTATAAGACAACTATGATATTTCCAGAATTAATAATTTAATAAGTAGGTAGCTACATAAAAGTTTACCTACTGATGCGGGCGGAAATAACCTTGTGACGGTTATATAAATATATTAGGAGTATAGCTAGGTGCTATAACTGCCTAGGTATAGCGGTATAACGTATAAAACGTAAATGAATCCGACTCGTATGGATAAAAAAAAATGGTATGGCGTGGTGCCGAAACCGTGGGGTAGGGTTCTAGGCGACTTGGAAAAGGAAATAGACTGTATTCAGAGGATAGCGGTTCTTCGCCGCCTAGAAAGGAATAAGGGAATAAGGGAAGAGGAGATGGATACGGGAGGAGGTGATTGAGTGGGTATAGGATATTTACAGGATGGAAGGCACTTACCTTATTCAGCCTTCTTCGTTTCTTGTCCTCCTGGTGGTTTCACTTCACTCACGAGCGGGTTTCCTTGGTGGAAGCGGCAAAATCACATACGGGAGCGGCGCGGTACGAACGAGACGGCGATACAGCGGTGCGGCGCGGAGCGGTATCGAGACGGCGTTCTTAGCGAGCGGAATGTTCGAGACTGTCCGTCGCTTTCACGATCGCGTCGTCGAATCAGGCGCAAGGCAGTGCCTCTTCCAGGGAGAGGGAAAGAGAGGGACGGAAATATGATATCGCTCGCACTAGACATGGAACGATTCATGTTGATGCGATTAGTTGTAGATAGGAAGGTAGATGGCGCTACCAACCCCAATGATATTTTTGTTATAGACATTTTTTTATTGATTACATTGCTATAATGCCGCTAAATTCAAAACCTTTGACAATAACGTTTTAGCTATGCAATACACGTCATAAAATTAAAAGAGAATCAAATAAAAACAAACAATTCAATTGAATCCTTTGTTTATTCCGAAATCAATCATTATTTTAAAAATATCGAATCAAATCTTTTTACACTTACTGCATAATAATATGGCAGCATTTAAAACATACATACATACACATACATACATAGTCTCACGCCTATAACCCCGAAGATGTAGGCAGAGGTGTATTTCTACACCCACTTTTCGCCAGATATACTTTAGTCCCACGTAATAAGGGGCGGGCCTATTGCCGTACCGGGCACATTTCCAGACTCCGTGCTGCTACTGAGAATTTCGTGACAGAAAAACCCAATAACACTGCCCGACCCAGGAATCGAACCCGGGACCTCCCGATCCCACGCGCACATTTGTGCCGCGAGACCAACGAGGCAGTCGTATAGGGTTTGATGTCGAGTTTTCCGTCTCTATACAAAGATGGTATTTGCATCGTGTTATTCCTTAGTCGCCTCTTAAGACACCCACAGGAAGATAGGGGGCGGTGACACTTGTATTTTATGCCGTCAACCACACGGCAGCATTTAAAAAGATCCATAAAATGTGTTCTTTTTCTTAAATTCACCTCGATCACAACATTTTTTTTATGAGAAACTTTGCTGAAATTACTCGGTACTATTAATTGACCTTTTTATTATTAATTAGATAATTTGGATAATTTATCGAGAATTCCAGCTTCTCTCTAGTTCCGGAACTTGTATGGTCTTGAAAGTATTTAATTTCTAATATAAAATAAACGAGTATAATGTCAAAATGTCTAGCAGCGATAGCCGAGTGGTGAGACCGACAGACTGCTACGCAGAGGGTCTCGGGTTCGAATCCAAGGCACGCACCAATGACTTATCGAACTTAAGTGCGTATTGAATTGTTAATTATCGCTTGTCCCGTGCCTCGGAGAGCACGTTAAGCCGTCGGTCCCGGCTGTCATGAAGATCTTTGACAGTCGTTATAGGGCGTCAGTGCCTCTAAAATAAACTGACACTAGTCTAAACCATGGAATATCGCTATCCCTTCGGGTTGCGGAGGTCAGACAGGCAGAAAATAAATATAACTTAAGTTTGTGAATAAAGTGAGAGTTTATGCACTTGCCCTTAGTTTATGGGTAGTTGATTGATTAAATTGTTGAAGAAATTGTGGGGGTGAGAATAAATTAATTCATTGTTTCTTTAAAATTTTCCTCATGAAATTCTTTAATTTCCAATAAAGTGATAATCTGTTAAAGCAAGTGAGAGGCCCTTGAGAATATGGAGGGTGTCGAAGACTTTCTAACCTCAGCTCCCTCTTATTTAGCAACCGTCTTCAGCCGTCTAAGTACGTATGTGATCTAAGTGTCAGTTTTTCTGAAGCAGCAGTGGACTATAACGTTTGAAGATATGATTATAACGATTGACTGGTGTCGGTTATTTAACAGGAACCTTCCCATCATAGTTTGCAATTGTTCACAATACAGATCTATCGTAATATGTTGTCCAGATCTTGAAAAGCTGAAGTGCGTGATACGAGCACTGGTCCCCTAGGCAACAACCAGTACTTTTTCTGAGTGAACTTGTACTCTTGTAGGATTTGGTCAGATTTTCTTGGTTCAACACGTTAATGAGTGTTTCCTATCGTGGTACCGGACCCATTTTTTCATCACAAGAAACTATACGATTCAAAATTTCCTCTTTATTGTGACATTTAAGTAAACTAACATAGCACTTAATGCGTGTTTGTTAGTGTAGTTCGCTTACGCGATTTTCTTGCTTTCACGATTAAAAAGCGAAGCGAAAATACACACACACACACATAAATGCCTGTTTGGTGAAAAGACTGTAGACTTAAAGACCACAGTGGTGAAAAAAAAACAAAAAAGCGCGCTTCTGAGAAAAGTTGGTACATACTTGGGAAGGTTATTAGCCCTGGTTAGGAAATAACTAATTACCCGCAACGTGTCCCGTCACCGCGTGCGGTGAATCAGCTGAACGTATACGCGCGCGAAAATACTTAGCGGCATTTTAGATTAGTTATGTTGGATAGCGGCAATTTAGTCTTGAACAAAATTATAAATATTTTCTAGATTATTATTAAATAATTGCCGTTATATAAGAATTCCAATTGTATATTCCAAAATAAATATTGAAATAAAACACTTAAATGCGACAAAAGGCTTAGGATTCGGCATTGAAGCATAGGATTCTTAAATAGTGGCTTTATAGTTATGATTTATATACATCAATAATAAATATTGCTGAGCTAAAAAACCGTTAAAGTACTTTTGTCCCACTATAGCGAAGGAAAATGATTTAACGATAATTTAGCTAGGCAAAAAATTACGAATTATTTCATAAAATTTGTGGCTATGTAGCCTAAGCCGCAATTTAGCTTAGCAATGTCACATAACGGTGTTTTAGCGTTGGTATGATAGATGATTTGTGCATTTAACGGGATTTCATGGTTTTATATCTCGATAACCATAAGAGCTATTGAAACTGTTGTTAGACAAATCGATAGACCTATTTTTTTCTGATAAAAATGGTATAATAAACTCAAAAATTACAAAATGTCACTTAACGGCAATTTAGTTAGAGTACGGCAGCACTGTTGGCAGCGCATATATCGATAAAACCCCGATCAATTGACATATTACTTTGCAATAACACATATTTATGTACCGTTGCGCTCATTGGATTTGAAATTATTTCTTTTTGACAGAACTGTCGCTAAATACCTTAGTAGAAATTCTTTGTTTACAAAAAGTCTATGTTCTCGTGGCATGGACTATACACCTTATCTACTGTACTGCTCTTTCATTTAATTGTATTTTCCTTTACTCGTTTGTTATTTTTTGTATAATTATGTGATGTTCTTCTTGTTTTTGTTTTTATTATATACTTAAATGTTTTCCTTTTTTTGTCACTTTATAATTTTTTCTGGTACTATTGCTTGTGGGTATGGATATGTCTTATAACCCCTCGTTTTCACCTAGGTATAATACATGTATTTAACAAGTTTTTGACAATGTTTTCTTTTCTCATATACATGTATAAAACATGTTGTATACAAAACTATACACATGAATAAAACTTGTTGTACTTTATACAAAACTTGTATGTAACTTGTTGTAGATACGTATACAAAACTTGTATGAAACTTGTTGGTTGAAAACTTGTAGTTGTCTACATGTTTATGATCTCATGTTTTTGTCGTAGCTAAACTTCAAGCAGTAGTTTTATATTTTAAAAGAAAGAACTTGACTTCTTTTTTAATTTATTTACTTCCCTATTAAACTGGTTCTTGAGGTTCGTTATATTTTATCAACATCTTTAACACTGCCTCCGTGGTCCAGTCGATAGCGTATGCGACTGCTAAATAGAGGTCCCGGGTTCGATTCCCGGGTCGGGCAAAAGTATTACTGGGTTTTCCGAATTTTCAGTGGCAGCACGGAGTCTGGTAATGTGCCCGGTACGGCAATAAGCTCCCCCCCTATTACGTGGCGACCTTAAAATTCATGGCGAAATGTGGGTGTAATATTGCACCTCTGCGTACCCTTTCAGGGATACAGGCGTGAGTCTATAAATAAAAAAAATAAAAAAACATCAATGTACATTTGCGAAGCAATTGCTGCCAATGCGTCTTTTTTCTTCTGACGATCTTTATATATTTTATATTTCACATTCCTCAGGCATTCTTGTACATGCAAAAGCTCAATGAGTTCTAAAGTTTGTTTTTTGACCACTCCATTCTTCTTCTTCTTTCGTTTTCACGAAGTAAAAAACGCGGTTCGTCCGGTATGTTGAATACTTTATCCAACAAGCATGGATATAGTTTAAAACTTGTTTAAAACTTGTATTATACAGAAATTTCAATAAAATAAACAATACTTGTCTAAAACACGACTGTATTTTGTAGGTGAGAACGCTATCAATGTATAAGACAAGTTTTAACTGTAACAGACTTCAGTGTAAACGCAAATGTGTTTTATACTTATATAGATACTTGTTGGCTACACAGTGTGAATGAAAGAATGTTTGAGACAGTTTCAATATATGTATAAAACAAATAATAAATTTGTCTACAAGTTTTGTATAAAACTAGTATTAGTATTACTAGTATTAGTATAATACATGTTTCTTGGTGAAAACGAGGGGTAATATGTAATGTGTGTATGATAAATAAATAATATTTCATTTCATTTCATGTGGCCTGAAAGAAGATGTTGTGACGAAAATTGAGAAAGGAATGCTTAGATGGTTTGGACACGTGAAGCGAGTGAATGAAGAAAGAATGACGCACCAAATATATGAGGCAAACGTGTATGGGCAAGCCGGTCGCGGCCGACCTCGTGGGACATTCGTCGACCAAATTGGTGACGTTCTGTAAAACGGAAAGGTCCAAAGGACCCGGAACCGGCGAGCATGTATGAAAAGAGTAATGAATGTAGAGGAAGCGCGAGAGGTTTGTAAGGATAGAAGTAAGTGGCGTTCCGTTGTCTCTGCCTACCCCGATGGAAAAAGGCGTGAGTATATGTATGTATAATTTACTGTGATTCAAATCACTCTTTATACATGCCGCCTAATAGTATCTAAATTCCCTGTTTGTGTCATAATCAGAGCGGTTTACCTACAGGTCTAAACAACTGAAGCGTAATATCGATAGTTGGGATCTGTCGGCTTAAATGGCCTCAAAGGCAACAGAATATTAGATTAGAGTCCCAACGGTTTATATTTTGATTTACAATACATGTTTAAGTAGATAAACGTGTGAAGTATGTAAATAGTTACATTGTAAATTAAAGCAAGTTAATGTCAATGTTTTTATAAACTTGTAGCTTTATAGGTTTTATCATCTGATTATATAAAATGAATTGGCGCTAAAATGCGGTGTCACTAGCGGAAATACAATATTTATTTAAGTATTTCGTCATTCGTCTCCTTCTTGTCATAATCTGTTTGATCAATAAATTACTATTGAGGACATTCGCTCAGAAAATCTCTAAAATATTGTGCTGCACTTATAAATTGAGTTTGAAGAAAGAAGTTGAATAATAGAAAGTCGTGTTTTAATAAATGTGAAAGACTGAAAGTTTGTGAGGATGGATGGATGTTTCTGACACTTTCACGCAATAATACAGAACGTATTTCGATGAAATTAATATAATAAATATTAATGAACGTATTTTATAGAGTAATAGACTTTTGGAGTAATATGGTAAAAATGCTTTATAGAGTTAGAAGTAGAGTTTTGCAGTAATATGGCTTATTTGCATCAGAATAATTTATGGTCTACCTTGGCCGACTAACGAACCAAAGCGGGTGAAGCTGCGGACAAAACCTAGTTCACTATATACAGCACACTATATTATAGCATATAATCTATACATAAATTACAGCACAACAGCTTTGAAAATCTTTATTAACTTAAGTAAAAAAATCTGCAAAATATTACAGAACTATTATTACAGTAATTTTATAAATTAACTTAATTTTTACTTTAGCAAAATCAGCCGCGACACATTATAAACAGTCTCGTGTTACCACGACGAATTTATCGTGCAGGCTACATACCCTCTAATTAGAAAGCATGCTTGAGAATTTTTATAATTTTACTAATCCTAGTAAACTCAAACGATTAAAATACTTAAAAACGTCCGCTATCTTCAAAAAGAATAGCTACTTCATATACGAAAAGCTCAGCTACACTGATAGATTACCCCTTAAACTAAATGGAAAACGCTTGCAAGACCAAAAAACAAGTTGCAAATTAACCAAATTTGATAAAATTTGGCATGAAAATGACACTAAGAGACAAAACACTACTGTTTTTATTAAATATAACACCTTACGAACGAATTTACTAATACATGAATGAATCTTAATTGTGGCCAACATTAAAAATATACCGCCTTTGTCCTTCACAACTTACATTCATACTGCTGAAACTACAACCCATAACAGGCACATTACACATAATTATTATTTTAGTTGGACGCTAAAACACGGCACAACGCATATTAACCAAGCCTTCTTACCCTCTAGAGACTATCAAAGCCCCGACAAGCACTAGGTCCTTGAGCCTTATTCTTACACTAGTTGTTACCAGCATTTTCTTACAGCTAAATAGATATAAGCAAACTTTCAACCCCTATTTTACCGCTTAGGAGCTGAATATTAAAAAGTTCTTCGTTAGTGGGTCCGAACATCACAAACAAGGCACTAGAATTTCATGTTTCCAGAGTCAGCAGTTTTGGCACTGATAATGAAGTCAATCAGAACAACCCTTAGTGTAAGAATATATATCTATACGGGAATTAACGCGAAAATGCATTAGGTATTTACATACCTTCTTTTTGCTTGACGTTTCGAGACGGTTGCACGTCCCGTGGTCGCAAGCTGACTGGTGTAGCGATGTTACGTCTCCGAGTGCGAGGTAGAAGATTCTATTTCTACCCCCGCGTTGTTGATTTTCGAGGTGCCGGCACAAAACACAATAACCGTATCTGTATATTGAACATTCGCCCACTGCGCATTAAAGTAGGGTGTTGTTAACCGGATCACTGGATTCCTTCCGGATTCCTTCCGGAACCCTTAGTGTCATGGTCATTATGAATTCCTCTCCATAACAAAAGCTATCAAGACTACCGACCGTAATCGTAGTTACTAAGATAAATAGCACGTATTGCGACTCACGAGGCTAATGAAAACGAAATATGGACATGTTTTTCTTCTACCCGAGAAATGGGTCACTATTACTCGGAGTTGGTAAACTATGTATATATGCATTTGCATAATATTACCGTATCCCGCCATAAATCTGTGCGTTTCGGTTGCGATAGACGTCCCCCCACGGGCCTTGTAAAACACAATAAGGAATAATATGAGGAATATATATATATATATATATATATATATATATATTTATATATATATATATATATATATATATATATATATATATATATATATATATATATATATATATATATATATATATATATATATATATATAATACTAGGTTTTGCCCGCAGCTTCGCTCGCATAAATTCGGGGTTCTCTAGTTATAGTATATCATCTACTCATCTACATATACACACATCAACAAAGTCTAGGGATATCTTAATCCTAAATTATTTACGAGTTTATAGTTTAGAACCTTGTTAGTTTCCACAAAAAGTTTATATACAGATTAAAACCTCTTTTATTCTATTTTCAAAATTTGAACATGGAAAGAAAAAAAACAAAATAATAAACAAAATATGGCGGCAAATTTGCTAGTAATTCGTTACATTAAAGAAAGTTAAAACTGTTTTATTATAATTATTAATGAAAAGGGTTTTTAATTGTTTTTATTTTTTAATTTAACGTGACGTACGAACTTTAAAAGTCATGTCACGTCGTCATTTGAGTCGAGATGAAATGTTACGAGCCGTGGGCATGTTAGAAAATGGTGCAATTCAACGCGTCGTTGCTGAGGCCCTACATACCAGTCAAAATGTGATATCAAGGTTGTGGTCACGTTATCGCAGTACTGGAGATGTGGCCGAACAGCACACAGGTAGATATCGTGTTACTACGCAGAGACAGGATCGATTTCTCCAAATGACCGCCAGAAGACAACCCAATATCACAGCGCTGCAACTAGTGCAAAGGCTCCAGGAGGACCACCAGCTGCTGGTAAGCGACCAAACCGTGCGAAGAAGGTTACATGAAGTTGATCTTCATGCTCGAAGACCATTGCGTGTTCCAGCATTGCGACGTGGCAATCGCGGTCGGCGGCTTTCGTGGGCTCGGGAGCATTTACCATGGAGTGACGAACAATGGTCTTTGGTGCTGTTCACCGATGAGTCCCGGTTTGGGTTTCACCCGGATTCACGAAGAACACGCGTTTGGAGAGCTCCAGGGAGAGTTAGCCGTCTACGGCACCCTCAGGAGGTCCACCCATACCAAGGCGGGACAATCATGGTGTGGGCAGGAATTCGTCTTGGCGGACGAACCCAACTCGTTTGGATCCAAGGCAGCATGACTGCACAAAAATACCACGAGGAGGTAGTAGAGCCCGTTATTGTCCCACACAGAACTCAAATAGGCCATGAATTTCTACTCATGCACGATAATGCTCCTTGCCATACGGCGCGGCTGGTATCGACCGCTCTCCGAGAGCACGATATTCAAGTTTTGGATTGGCCTGCACAGTCGCCCGACTTAAATCCTATCGAGCATGCCTGGGACATGTTACAACGAAAAGCTTTGAGAGATTTTCCATCAAATTTGACGACTGAACAACAACTTTACGAACACTTGCAAAGGACATGGGACCTCATACCGCAGCAAGACATTGACAATTTAATTTTAAGTATTAACAATCGATGTCGATGTGTAATCAATGTAAGAGGTGGCAACACTGATTATTAATGATTAGATTTTACAAGATTTTTTCCATTTTTATTAAAATTAATAGTTTTTTAAGAAGAAATGTTTGTTGTTATCATACTAATTTTCCATGATGATTAAAAAAATTATTTTTTTTATTTAAAACAAAAAAAAACACGAAATGTTTTTTATTTTTATTAAAGACCTTAAAATAATCTATGATTCTTCTATTTACTGTATCAGAAAATTCTTCATAGATTTTTAGATATTTGATGAAATATAAAATATCCCTAGACTTTGTTGATGTGTGTATTCGGTCTAACACAAATCTCCTTTATTGGGCGCATACTTCTATACTTGTCGTTTTAACTGTTTAAGAAATATAACTGAAAAAAATATTCACACATACAAACTACTTAGTACTAAGACTTAGTAGTTCTCAAAATGTTATCCAGTATCAGTGACGTTTTGCTAGAGTGGCCAATATGGCGACTGCGATTTGTCAAAACCATTACAATTCGACAAAATACTCGACAGTCCGAATTTTGCGGATATATGTTGTCGACTCGAAATATTTATTTTTAATGTTTTATTATTCAGGTAAGGTTTTGATCGAGTCTACGTACGGTAGACTCGACTCTTGACGAAATTATTAATATAGATTTGACACTGCGATGGTAGCGCAGTCGGTCGGTTCCAATGTGAAACATTCCAAAATCAACAACTAATTTTATTACAAATTAAAAATTAACCAAAAAATATTTTGCAGTGGACTAAATTGTAAATCCAAACCATGCCCTTGCCCTTGAAACATGCCCTTGAACACACACAAAAAAAATTCATCAAAATCGGTCCAGTCGTTTAGGAGGAGTTCAGTGATATACACACGCACACTATATATATATATATATATATATATATTTATATATATATATATATATATATATATATATATATATATATATATATATATATATATATATATATATAGGAACAGTCATAAGTACGGGACCTCAACTGACTACGAAACGGAAGTGTGAAGATGGCGCGCTTCGACAGAGTCTAGTGTGACGATCGCTACAGTTGAAGAGGGGGGTGACGGCTGACGTTCAACGGAGCGACACAACAGCGATCACTTCTCTTGGTGACTCCGGGCGGGCAACAAGTCTAGTGTGACGTTCGCTACAGTTGAAGAGGGGGGGTGACGGTTGTTCAACGGAGCGACACAACAACGATCACTTCTCTTGAAGACTCCGGGCGGGCAACAAGTACCTAGAAACTGGCACTCGTTTCGTGTTCAGTAATCCAAAATAATTATAGTCAGTTTTGTGAATTTGATTTGGTGTGAACGTATAACAAACTGTGAAGTGTTGATACCGGCCAAAAACAAAGCAACCCGCCGACATATATAAAGATTTGAGATTTTAGTTTATCATTTCGTAGGAATGCATGGCGTACCAAGGGAGAGGCCTTTGCACAGCAGTGGAACACTTTGATAAGCTAATGAAAGTCTATTCATTTATATCATTTGACGATGATATCGACGGTTGAAAGGCTAATTGGTACAAGCGACATTTTTTGCGATATTGAGTTATATGCATATTCAGAATTAGCAAATTTTATATGACTAGTTTTATGGCACTTACCACCTACAACAAAACACACCTCATTTCTAAGCTTATTGATCTGTACGACACAAAATTAGACAAATTCGAGGACTCGATGACTTAGGCTATTTTGATTTTTCGAACTTTTATACCGAGTGTCGATTAAGGCATTTGGCTTTTTCGCCGTAGTTGTGGTTTTGTCGTTTGGCCTATTTTGCATTAAGCCAAAACAAGAAGCTGTGTCGTTTGCGCCATTTTGCATTCAACTACATTAAAATCTTATGGATGTAGCTGAATGATGGCCTAAGCTTCTATATCTACTAATAATCTAGTAAGGGGTCGTGAGGTGGGGTTCGTTTCATCCTGCAGTCCCTCTAATGGGCATCTGCATCTAATTACTTCACTCTGGCGTAACACCATGATGTTGCTTACAATCGTTGTGCTTATTCAACTGTCAGTTGACATGGCGCTAAATTCATTTTCTCTAGTATTGTTTTATTCTAAGTTGATGCTTGTGCCAGTTTACTGTCAGCTATTTTTTTACGGCAGGCATTTGAACCATTTTGCATTTCTCAAAAGAATACTAAATTTGATGCATTTTGGGCTAACCAACATAAAATTGCCAAATTAATACACAATTAACAACAGTAATAGCTTAAAAAGAATCCTTACCTTATTAGGGATATACTGTATAAAATAAATAAAAGTCTATCAAATAGTTGATTTATGTTGTTATTTTTATAAAAAAAAAGTTTAATCCATCCTCCTGCAAGTTTCACTAAATGTCGCTTAGATCAATTAGACTTTCAACCGTCGATATATTATACTTCGGCCGCGGCCTCGTCCGCGTGCCGGCCTTAATGGTAGTCGATTTGCCATTCTGGTGTACAAGCTATATAACTGCATAGATTCGTCAAAAATTTCTCAGTAGTTTTTGCGAGAAAGAATAACAAACATCCATGCCTCCTCAAAAACTTCCCGGTTAAAATAGTAGCAGTATTTTTCGCAGTAGAAGTTTGAAGTGAAGGAGTTTAATTTTCAAATACTCTTTTGCTGTTGGTGTTCTAAAAGCGAGAATTTCGTAACGAAGAGCCACATTAAACTTTTATTTATCTATTGATATTGACATTACTTAAACGCAAACGTAAAATAACCTAGAGAACGAAGCTTAGACTTTAATACTAGGATAAACTTTTGAACGAGGTCAATCGGTAAAGGACTGAAATCATCTGGAGTTTCTACATGAATGGGTGAGTTCGATCGGAGTAAAGATGAGGAAAAAAAACTAATATGGTAAAAATCTATAGAAATCGATCATTCGTGTAAAATTGGACTAAGTGAGGATAGATAATCGATCATTCGTGTAAAATTGGACTAAGTGAGGATAGATATTACATTACCATATTATAATAGGTGACAATAACTACTATAGCGATCATTTTCGTTCATTTTCTTAATAGTATATTAATGTGTCTATATCAACTTCATATATTCTCCAAAATCTAAAGAAAACTATTTCTTGTTGCATGCAGTCCATAATTTTCATAGTCATGCAAGCTAGATGCGGTGTAAACATATCGTCATTATAAGCTTGAACTTACGAAGTAAGTTCCTTTAATTAAGCCGCGCTAGCACACACATTGGCTCGTAGGTCTGTACCTAGCCGATGTGTGTGCAATTAGGGAAGCTAGATGTCTCGGTTTACAGTACTATAGGGCTTGTGGGGAGGATAGTAGATCGTCTACCGGTGGTAATGATATGGTTCGGAACTGGTGTTTACTTGTCTTGCTTTATGTGAAGTGTTTGGTGGTGTACGGTGAGCGATAGCGTGACTTGTTTCAGATATACTCGTTTCGAAGGCAGTGCTGGCCTAGTCGAGATAGTGGTGGCCTCTGAGTGGCAGACTATAATATGATAATATAGTCTGCCACTCATAGGGACTTGGCTCTAAGCTAATTATTATTGATGGCGTGATATTCGTTAAGTGGACTTCATCGAACAATATTGGAGTAGATTAAACATTTGTCTGATAGCCAGACTCGGCCTCTTTTTGGAGATAATGGTCGGATGTGAAGTGTCTGCAGATATTATTATAAAAACACATTTACATAGGCACGTAAACATCTTCTATAGTTAATATTTAATTGAACAAATAGGCAATTTTTAGCTCAAAACAAATAATTATTCTAGATAAATACATATTTAACTAATACAACTAATATTTTTATTTAAATCTAATATGTACAAATCTAACATCCAAATCCTCATTACATAATGAGAACACTATGACGAGGCTTACAGTACATAGCCATCGATTATGCAAATAATACTATAACAAGCTTTCCAGTGATTGTATGCGGAAGAGTTAATTATCAGATTGGTTTAATAATCGCGCCGGACTCTCTGTTCGACTGTGGGTGACATTACGGATAAGACTGTATAAATATTTTAACTTGGTTAATTCACGCAATGTTAGTTTAGAGGGTGAATGACTAATGGGCGATGTCTCTGCTTTGGATCCTACTGCCGAAATGATTTAAGGCGTTGTTACAAAACCAGGACTACACTTCTATATATTTATTTATTGTCATAATATTAAAGAACAATCGTTTATCATAAACCCTGTTTTGTAATCTGTCTCTGTGAGAACTTTTAGACATGCAGGTTTCCTCGCGATGTTTTCCTTAACCGTTTAGCAGGCATGGCTGACCCAAATTTAATAAAAAATTATAGCAATTTTCAAAGCAGGTGACGTTAGGTAGCGATTAGATCAATAGTTTCTTTGTGGTACTCGTTCGCGCCTGAGCTTAAATATTATTGTGCTGGAACTAAAAACAGACCCGACAGCTTTACCAGCTGGCTTTTTTTATTTGTGGCAGGTCAAACACGGTGGTCCTCTGATGTAAATACCTACCACAACAAGTGGTCACCTATCAAAACAGTGACCGCTGCTAACATTGCTTTGTCGATTTATTACAAACTACTAGACAAGTCAAGCTTTGGGCGCTACCACCAGGCAGTTTATATGATATACGTAAAAAGCTCCAATTTAGCATACTTGACAAGTGTGTGTGCGTGAGTCAGCACTATCTGTATATTTACTTTCCCTTAGAAAAGATACACATAAATATCGAATTAAAGAACATTTAATACGAAAAAGAGATTATGCTTCTTGTATTTGTATTTATTATTTTACTTTATGTAGGTATGTAAGCATTTCACTAAAAATCGTGTTGGGTACAAAGATAAATTGTAAGAAACTTCCCACATACGTCTTCATAAATTGTAGCTAAGTACCATCCATCCAAATGGTACTATACACCATAATATACTATATTAGCCATAAAAAGCTACCAAGCCACAGACAGACAAACACATACACAGACACGTCAAACTTTCAACTCCTTCCTTTTTGGCATTAGGGCTTAAAAAAAACGAATTCAAGATCTTGCTCGTAAGAAAACCCGGACAAAACTAGCAGACTAACAAAGCAGTGTTATCCAAAAATACAAAAAAACGCCACAGGCCGCAATTTCAATCTTAATCAAGAATTGCAAACCACTGTTACCTAAAGCAAATCTGAGAAGTATTTGAAGCGGAATTTTTCAAAAGAAAAAGAGAATGGCTGAAGTTGTGACGCTTTAGCTAGAGTAACAGCTAAATTATACGAAAGCAGTGCACAAACTCCTGTGGATGTCAGCAGGAACTTTTTATGTTAAGGGAAAACTAATTCTTTGTTATTGATGAAGACTTTTCATTGATAGCTACGGGACTAAAACTGGTGTGATCTGATTAATTCTTACTTCTTTTAAGAATTTAACTTAAAATAAATTAATTTAAGATTTTTCACATAATATTACATTGTTAAGGTGAAACGAACTACCGAACCTATAAGATGTAGGGTTACGTTGCATATTCGCGGTCTTTTAAAAAAGGTCATCACCAGACTTAAATTATATGTCGTTGATAACTTTACCAGCATACGAAACAAAACAGTAATTTGAAAAACTAATATTAAAATAAGGAATGCCCTAGTAACAACCATTTGCAGATTGTACCAAGCAAGTGATTGATAGAGAGCGAACCCACAACATTGGACGCAGTGCAGTACGGTTTACTAATGTTTGCCATAATTTAAAATGCCATACTGGTATTTGCCATAATTTCATTAGAAATAACGCTTCAGTTGCCATAATCGTGAAATGACATAAAATGACTTTCACCAATTCCATTGGTCATAATCGATTTTGAAGAAAACACCAAGTCCAGTATAAACAAACCACTCCTCGTTTATTTCAATTATTACTGGTACACTTTTATACAATCACACACTGTTACAATAATTCCCGCTAGCTACTTCGTTACGTCCGTTACGTCCGTTACGTCCGAGAGTTGTTATAAGACTGCCTGTGGCATCGCGCCTTTCACTTCGACTCGTCCCTCTTCATTATAATCAAAAAGAGTGGGTAGTTAGTGAAGTGAGGTGCGCGCTGACGTATAGCCCATAAATCATTTGAGTGTTTATAAAATAATTCTCGTAATTAATATTAAACTAAACCAAAAATATGACACGATCAAGTGTCATAATAATTTAAATCCATAAATGTACATATTTGCTATAATTTTCGTTTTCAATAATGCCATTTTCCATAACTTTTATTCACCATAATATAAATAAAGATAATTTAGTACAAGCGCCTGCAATTTTTATGTTAATGAGTATCACAGTATCACATTGCCAACTTCCACATTCTTAACACTTGTTTAATAAACTAAGGTTGACGGTTGCTTCGCAGGGCTCCTATTTTTGGATTAAGGTTCAAAAGAGAACCTAACATAACCTATTTAGTTACTTATTACAGTCGCACCTAACCCTAGGTACTCGAAAGCAATGACGCACAAATTTGACACTAACTGTCTATATCATTCATACAAGATGGCGGCTGCGTTTCGTTTCACTTCCACTAGTTTAATAAACTGAGGTTGACGGAGCCCTCCTTCGCAGGGCTCCTATTTTCGGGTTAACGGTCAAAAGAGAACCTTTTTTTTGCGGGAGGAAATCCTCATGGACTACCTCCGCCTGGGGAAAGGTGGAGGGGCGTGCCGGACTCTTACCGGCTAAAACCACCCCGGTGTCTCCTCGCACGTGCGCGTGGGGCCGCGGGAATCCAAATTCTTCCGCAGCTCCACACTAGTGCTGGCCGGGTCTTTTCGGGCCTCGTCTCCTGAACGGGGTAGTGACGTGTTGAACTACCCCGTGCATCGCCTCAGAGGCGCGCGCCGACACCCGCGCGCGCCGCAACTCGGGTCCATCGAATAGGGGGCGGGGAATTTCCCAAATCCCACGCCCCTGGAGCCATTAATGGGGGCCGGAAAAGGGCGTTGTCCGCCCTTCTCCTACGCCCGTTGCGCCTTCTGCGGCCGGGGGAGGGAGTCGAAGATCTCCCTCTCCCGTTCCGCAGTTTCCTTCTGCGACATCACGTCTTCGCAGAAAGACACCACTGCGTCCCACGACTCTGCGCTACCGACCATCCTCCGTACTACGGTCGGCAGCGTCAGATCGCCTCCTACTTCATTTTTGAGGACACGGCACTGCTCCTCCCAAGCTGCACACTCGGTGAGCGTGTGTTGCGCCGTGTCCTCCCCGCAGTCGACGCAGTAGTGGCACCGAGCGTGCGGCTCCCTGTCAATGCGGCACAGGTACTTGCCGGAGCAGCCGTGCCCCGACAGCACCTGCGTCACCCTAAACGACAGGGAGCCGTGCCTTCTCCCGAGCCAGTCGTCGAGTATTGGCCGGATCGCCTCGTCGGTAGCGAGACCGGCGGTAGGGCGCAGAAGTCTTTGCCGCCATTCCGCCACCAAGACCTGACGGAGCTCCTCTCGGCGCAGCGTGATCTGCCGCTGCACCGGCCTCAAGCCCCGTGTCCGCTCTTCCTCGCGCCATTTATATAATGACGTGAATACTTTCGCCTCTAGGTCCCAGGGCGGGGATCCGGCCAGGATGCAAGCCGCCTCGTAAGAAATCGTGCAATACATCGTACATACAGGGCCATGGACCGCACGATTCCCACGTACAACCGCCTACAGGCGGCGCTCGGGCCCCCCAAGTTGGAAAGCAACGTTGAAAGCGCGCCTGCTGCGCCCAACAGCTTGGGCACCAGCCGCCGGAAGTGGGGCCCGAATTCCCATCGGCTGTCGAGCACCAATCCCAGATACTTCATGGTGGACTCGACAGCTATCCGGGCCCCGCTGACCACGATGTGCGATCCCGGCGCCCGGCGCACATCAGGGACTATGAAACACCATGGCCTCTGACTTGTTTAGGGCCACCTCCAGGCCCAGGCGCTGGATGAGGTTCACCACCTGTGACACCGCAGCCGTGGCTATCAACGTCGCTTCCCTGTGCGATCTCCCCACGGGCAGGTACGAGTGTGTCGTCCGCATAACACGTCAAGTCGGCGCCCGATGGGAGCTCGTCTCTCAGCACCCAGTCGTAGCCGATGTCCCAAGACCGATCCCTGCGGAACACCGCATGACATGAGGTGCCGACCGGCACTGTCACCTCCCTAAGAACCTAACACAACTTATTTAGTTACTTTCACATAAAACCTAAAATTACTATTTACTAAAATATGAATGAAGTATTTTTGGAAAATGTTTAAAATATTTAGACGCAACTCCGGCAGCCAAAATTAATTTTAGGGGATTAAAACTAACTCCCTTAAGCCCCCTACACCACCAATACCCTCAAATTCGGGCGAATCGTTTCGAAACCCAACCCCAGATTTTTTATTCACAATTAAACCTAAAACTAAACCTCATATGACGTCTACTAACTAAGCTCGACGGAGTTCGCGGAGCTCCTACTTCTGGGTGGTTTAAAAAAAAACCATTACGACTAAGACAGGAGCTCTGCTTTGCTTCGCTCCCACCTTAGTCTCCTTTTTTTTTTTGGTGTCTGGTTGGAAAATCCTCATGGGGTCCCTCCGCCCTGTGGGGAAGGACGAAGGGGACTGTCAGACTCTTACTGACTAAAAACCAACCCGTGCTCCTCATGTACCCATGTGTCGGAGGGTAGGATTTCACCGAAGCATTCCTCGCTACCCCCCGACGGATATTGGCCCGCCAGATGGCCAGGCGGGCCCCGAAAAAAACCCCCTTGGCGGCGGATGAAGGTGTTGGGCTCCGCCGCCAAAACACCCAGCGGCCGCAGAGGATAGGGAGGACGGCAACGCAACACCGCATCTCCTCTTCCTCTGCGGCCCCACCGCGACGCAACAATGGTGTGCCCCCATTTGTTCGCGGGAGATAGGGCGCGCGGCAACGCAACACTGACACGCCTCTCCTCCCGCGACCGCACCCGACTGCGAGGGACCGACCGAACTGTCCCCCGCACCCGCACTTCGGACGCATCCTACGCAGGCCTCACCCAAGCCCACGTGGAGCGTCCCCTCCCGGGATCCCGCTTAGCTTCACCGTGGGTGTACCTCAAACTCACGGTTACTAAGCCCCCCCACCACGACAAGGTGGAGATCCCACGGAGGGGACTGCCGTCTGACCTCCTCAAACCAAAGTGATAGCAACTTTGAGCTTCTAGCTAGCGTCTTATATTTTATAGATGAGCACAAAGTCAAGCATATTTTTCAACTATCCAAATATACTCTTTTTACTACATAGTATTAGCATTCTGGCAATTGCAACTGGAATTTAAACTAAGTACCCATCTCAACATTGTTTTTTATAAAAAAATTAAATAGTATGAGGCGTTAGGTTGTAAGATGTTATGTCTTAGGAATTGCGACGAAGGCACAGAAGATAATTTAGCCCCAGGTGACATAGGCAAAATTATTTTGCTTTTGTAAAATACCCGTGGGAAGCCGGGGCCGACCGCTAGTATATTATACATATATACTCGCTATAACAAACAAGTCCTGTCAAATATGATCGCACTTCGCATTATAAAAGAATATTTAAGTCGCTCTGAAATCAACAAGAAAATGTTGTTGTCGAAATAATGTCCAGTATTTACGTAGGATTTTACATTGTTAATTTATGCTAAGTAAAGTTACTAAACTGTCGCGTCTCAGCACTATTTCAGTCACAATTCACTTGGAAACCGGTTTAGCTTTAAGCTTCTTATTTTATATGATAATAAAACAAAACAAGATTATGCTAACAAAGTTAAGGATTTGGACCATCTTCGTCCTCCTGAGGCATTCTACTTCATTAACAATGCAAAAAAATGTATAAGAACCTCTTTCTGCTTCGCCCTTTCTTCGTTTTTCATTGAAACTTTATCACCGGAAGGCTATGGTGACCCACCTTTTGACATAATTCTGACACGTAAGTAATCCCGACTCTAACCGCTCTTTATATCATTTATAAGTTTATGCCAGACGCAATTTAGATTTTGAGACCTAAACCGAGCTAAGCACTGACCGAATTTGTAAGCCTGAGTTTACACTGATCTAAGAGGCTAGTGACAGACATTTTATGTAAATATTTGATCTGCCAATTGGGAGGCGATGGATTAGTATTTATTCTAGCTGTGGGTGAAAAAATATGTAGTATTAAGTTTGGCGGTCACTGTTTAATGTAACTAGCTTATTAAGGAGACGGCGTAAGTCGACAAATCCCTAGCGATTGATGTCCACCGACCAACATATTTCCTAAGCCGCCAAATATATTTTGTTGCTCAGCATTAACGTTTATAGGATTTATAAACTCAACCCACCTGAATTGGGGAGGTGGGACTAATTCAAAACGTTACGCGGTGCCATGATAGAACGACCTCAATATTAACTCAAAGGGGTTGCGTACGAAAAAGATATTATACCAGCGAGACGTTCTAGAGTATAGATGTACTAGAGTATAATAATTTTGTGTTTTGTGTCCTGGCAAAGACAATACAAAAATATGAAGCTGGGAAACATTTCCGTATATTTATATTTTCTGGAAGCACGATCTCCGTGAAGCTGTAAAAGTTGCCTTTGAAAGGTTCTTATTTCGTCACAACCATAGTACCACTCTTAACAATAAGCACTTTTGAACAATGTCATGTAACGTTGGTTCTAATATTCAGTGATGATTATGAGGGTCGTTTACATGATCAAAGGAAAGTGTGTCGTCAAAAGGGCACGTTAAAAACAAACCTTGACTGCCGACAGACTCTCGAGTATCCGCCGATGCCGACATAGAAGGGTGTTGGATGGAGGTCTACATAAATGTAATAATTCAACTTTTTATAAAGAAGGTGCATCCCTACTAATATTATAAATTCGAAAGTGTGTATGTATGTATGTTTGTATGTATGTATGTTCCGTTTTCACACTAAAACGGCTGAACCGATTTTGTTGAAATTTAATATAGAGATATATTGGACCATGGAGACGGACATAGGCTACCATAAGTTGCAAAAATTAAACTGGGAGGGATTGTAGGGAGGTTAGAAGTTTGTACGGCACAAATTTACCTCTTGGAAAGAAGAACGCATGCGTTAATAATTGAGTGCTGCGCATGTGCTAACACATATCTGTCAGTACTCAGTACTGTCACGTCATACATAATGTCATATTGTGCACGTTGATTAAATTGTTCGCATATGTAAACTAATAATTATATAATAAGCTTAAACGGCTGAAACGGTTTTCCCTACGAATATTAAAAATGCAAAAATGTTTATAGAGATATATTGAACATGTATTAATAAAACATGGCTTTGACAATTTGACTGTATGCAAGGTGATGTTATTCCTCCTATTTATTACCTTTCGAGTGCTTTCTGTTGATAACGCTAGATAATGACACGGATACTGACCGAGTTACTTTGTACCCTACCCTATAGAGTTTCTGAAGTCCTTCAAATAATCAGGAGTGTCTTCACACAACTTGAGACTGGAAGTAGATTTGTGTTACCCCGAATTTAACGCGCGCGAAGCGGCGGGCAAAAGCTAGTATCTCTATATGTACAAGTTATTAAAATCTCTTTAAATATTTTCACGTGTAAATGCAATACTAAAATACTTGAAGAAATCTGCAATTTTGTTTTTACTGACAAACGGCAATTACCAATGTCTGTTACCGTTGTTTTTGTTATTGAGTTTTATCCAAGCTTTGAAAAGCCCATATATTTACATTTTAGTAACTTTAATTAGACTAAGTAATAAAGAATTTATAGCCATCTATCATCCAGATTACTGACGGTCAGGATACAAACTGAAATTTTCCAACCAAAAAATTGAGAAGAGTTTTGTCTCCGGGGTACTAATTGCACACATTTGTCAGAGTTGAATTAGGTACGTTTATTATTAGAGATCCTGTCTTTTAAGTCCTGTCTTTGCCATGATCATCTTAAAATTCACTTCACATTCGAAATTTCCCATTGTTAACGATGAGCAAGACTGTTTGCTACACGCCGTACACACCTCGAGAGCTCGTATAATTATTAAATTATGAAATATGTGTTCTTCTTTGACATTAGTCTCTCCCTACTCAAGGAGACTCGACGTCGACCTTAGCAGTCCCTTCATAATTTACACTCAGTTCTCCCGTCTATTAATACATGTATTGTTTAAGTGCAGTTACGTTTTCACAATCGATACAACTACTAACTTCGATGCTCTGATTGGTACCGCACTCGTAAGTTACCAGTCAGGGGGCTGGAGTAAGTGTGATAAAGGTGTTTACGTAATATAAACCTGTGCTAACCCCTCCGGTTACGTTCAATGCCACTGAGTTAGCTCAGTTCATTGGGTACGAGGTGCGACAAAGGTCAATTCAAGCGGACGTACAAGTAGGCACCTAATTTGATGGAAAACTTAAACAATCGCTCTCGTATAAACGGGTGGGTGCTCTTGGCATCGAAACGTTTCTTTGATGGTATCGCTCATGATATTTCCGATAGCGGAAAACGGTTGTATGTCGGTGATTTTTGATCTAACATACCTAAGGGTTCTGAATTCAGCAGTAGGTACACGTAGATAAGTCTTTTGTCTTTTCAAGGCGACTCTACGGAATATATCCCCTCACTTACAATCGTTTCAATCGGTGGACACAAAGAACAACTAGTGTCCAAACAACAATGCGTAGTCTTGTGTGAGGATTGAATCCACGACATTCGGCTGTGCTAAATAAAAGGGCTCTGAAAGCAGTACACAAAGGCTATTCAACCCGAGATTTATGAACCCCTACAGCCAAAGTTGGCCGTTGTTTAAGTACTGAAGGCACAGTTCTAGTTGAAGACCTGTTAAAATAAGATGTTCGAAGTGAGTAAAATAAGTCAACAACCTTATTTCCAGTTTGAGTAGACTCACTTGTCACTGTACTTGGAAGAATAACTAAAGCATGGAATGAACGATATTTTTATGAACAAATTGAATATAGCTACACTCTTCACTCATATGACAAATTACAGTTGCCAGAAGAAGATGGCACTATGTTTGTCAGTTAGGGCTAAAGACCATTTGAACACAAATTTCGTAACTTTTTAATTTTTTAGTGATTGTGCAAATCCGCTATCGATATCGATCAAAGTTTCAATATAGGTTCAAAATCAAACAGACTTGTAAAGTAGGTATAAGTATGTACATGTTATAGATTCCGTAAGTTTGTGTCCACAGCAGTTACTGGTAGCGCCATCTACCTTTCCATCGGAAACTAATCACATCCACGTCAATGGTTCGTCGCTGCTCTGGCCAATGCGAGCGATGCCTTTGTTTCTATCCCTGTCTATCCCATTCCCTGGAAAGAGCACGCCTTTCGCGGATTGGTCGCCGCGATCATCGACGCGAGAGACAGTCCAGAACTTTCGAGAAAGCTGGGGACGTGTCCGCCATACCGCACCGCACCGCTATAATTTTACCGCTCCCACTTTATACTAAAACCGCCCGCGAGTGAAAGTGATTTGTGTGGTGGAGTGATTCAAACAGCTTCAGGATTCTCGAAGACACCAGGAGGCTGCCATTTGCAAGGAAAGAGGACTGACGTATAAGGTAGGTGCCCCTCATCCTTCAGCATCCTTAGAATATCCTATACCCACTCACAATCCTCTCTTCCCTTATCCCTTCTAGGCGAGCAGAACTCGCCGTCCTTTAGATACAGTCCATTAATCCTTCCCAAGTCGCCTAGAACCATACGGTTTCGGTGTAACGCCGAACCAGTTACAATGCTAGTTAATGGATAGTATTTATATAATTATTACACAAACTTGCATTTTTAAACTGAATCTATATTTTTTTGTTTCAAATGGGTACTCAGTAGCACATAATAATGAAGCGTCACAGCAATTTTTTTTAACTTCAAGCTAATCTCACGTGATTTGTCACCGGCCGCGCGTGAAAGGTATTTTTCAATAACACTGTTATTTTTCACGTGATCTAAAAGTAGCAAATCCTCCTTCACGATATTTTCGTTTTGCAAACTATCAAGTAAACGTGAATTCATAGGACTATTCTTTTTCATCAGACGTTTAGACCGTTGCCTTAAATAATTTATTTTTAACAAACGTCTTTTAACAAGCTGCTCAAGGTGAAAAACTTCTTTTTGTAGTTTTTCTAATGTACGTAAGTGTTTTTCATCGCTTCTGTACCTACTGGCGGAGAAATTGTAACTAACGTAGGCGCTTTAGTGTAGTCGGAGAAGCAGAAGATGTCTCATTTATGGAATGCGCACGCGTACACTAAAGAAAGAAAAAAGCACAAAGCAGTATATTAAAATAAATAAGCATACCCTTTGTGTTTGCCACCCTAGCAATCACTGATAATACCTGAATCTTGATTTATAGGCCAAAGCCGATTGATAAAAAGTACCTTACACCTTTTACTGTACTCCCATTACTCCCAGCAACGTGCATTGAACTTTTTATGATCGATTGAAAAGTCAAAATGTGAAAGCTTAACAAATAAATAAATTCACTTACATCTATAATAGGTATTAGTAAGGATATGGTAAAACTATGAAATGAGTGGATGTCGCCTAACAGCCTAGCCACGAACGGCCGCGACACGCTGAGCGACAAGCGATTTCAATGTTCATGCCGCTCTTTATTCTGCCGCCGGCGCTGTCACCTCAGTGCAGAACTAAACTGCAGAAATAAACATTGAAATCGCTTGTCGCTTAGCGTGTCGTGGATTTTCGTGGCAACAGTGTAACTGCAGGTAGCTGGCTGAATACTGTTTATAACTTACATACATAGGCTCACGCCTGTTTCCCCGAAGGGGTAGACAGAGGCATATTAAACGCCCACTTTTTGCCAGACTTTTGATCCCACGTAATAGGTGGCGAGCCTAATGCCACTAATCGGGATGTTTTGTTTGCCAGAGCCTCGTCCGTTGATACGCAGGTAAACCACTTACAGGTGAGGTTGGCTTGGGACCCTACGTTCTTGGTGGGAACCCTATGCACTGATAATAAAATTGAACAAAATATTAAAATTAAATTATTCCTTTGGTTGAGACATCGAATGGAGCCCAAGATCCGACTCCTGTTTGGCTGCTACCCTAATAAAAGTAAAAGCAAGTAATTATTTAAACACTCACACTGATACGTTTAGAATGGAGGAGTAATGTTGGCACAGAATTTTCTTTTACTCTACGCCATCTGTCAATACTATAAAAACATTCCGCAGTATAAAGCTTGGAACAAATTCTATGGTGCTTTCTAGGCACCCAATTTTCGCCACGTCATTACTGCAGCAATCCACTTATTTTATAAATCTTTATCACGTGGAAATCTAAAAAATAACGAGTTAAAATACTGTGGATAGACATATCGATAAGATTTTTACAACACTTGAAAAGTCGATATAAATTTTATACGGCTAAATTCAAAATCATGATAGAACTGTTATAGAAGAAAAAATCATTAAGGTTATATAATTTGATGGCGTAATATTGTCTAAATTGTATCTTACACGTCAGTTGACTGTGTTCAATTTGTAAGTACTAGGACTACCTCTATGTATATATCCAATCTCTTTGTCACTGTATTAATATATCTGCGAAAAAATACCAGTTAATGCTTGACATTGTAAGACAAGCTGCACAAAGATTTTTGCTATGAGTCAAGAAAGAATAAATAATAATATATTGCTCTGTAATTATTGCTAAGATAAGTCAGTCTGGTTAAAATTTTACAACAGATAATTAAAAGGTTAAGAAACCCTGCACTACACCATCCATGCATTCAAAATAAGTCTCTTTGTCTGTATGTTCCTATATCCATCTTACCCTTTCTTTCCAAAGTCCTTGAACGTCTTATCCATAATCAACTTTACTCTTTCCTCTCTCGATATAACATCCTCAATCCCTTCCAATCTGGTTTTCGTACGGGTCATAGTACCACTACTGCGCTAATCAATATAACTGATGATATCAGATCAGGTATGGATAATGGCAAGTTCACCATTCTCTGTTTGCTAGATTTTAGCAATGCGTTTAACCCTAGATCACTAACCTTATTTTTCGACCCTTATTACTAACCTTCGTACTTTCGACTACGGTATTTAATAAAGGGGATAGTGGGATTTATTTGAATTAAACATGCATATTTTTTATTTTTATTATAAATTTATTATTTTCTTCTTATTTATTAATAAATTTACATAAACCAAAACGGCATATTTATTAAAAAATCAGCCTTATAAATGAGATCGTAGGTTTTATGGCAAATTAACAATGGTAACATTTTAAAAGATTTCTTAAAGTACTATTTTAAAGTAAATGTGAAAAATAATTTTCAAATATTAGAAACAATGAATGAAATAAAGTAATGAAACAAAAATTTTGGTAAGAATCTATCAAGTTATACATTTGTGACAAACGTCAAGTTTGTGCTCCCCGCACAACGATTTCTTGCTCTGGATGCAACTACTTTTAGTCATCCTTCGCTTTGCGGAGGGACACAAGGCTTATATTTTCCTTTTTTAGGTAGGAGGTACATCAGTCGCATTATTTTCGCAAAGAAAATAAATAAACAAAACAAAAAAAAAACGCAATATTTCACCAACTAAATAAGACAAAATGTTACGTTAATACCAACCTTCGTCTAACGACGACCCATGGTTGCTGGAACGGCGCTCACGGTGCCCCTCCCCCCCACTCAAAACACTACCGTCAATCGGGGGGGGGGGGGGGCAACGGGTCGACTGAGATAATCTAAAGTGTGGAAGCAGTGCGATCGCGCGCGCAAAAGTTAGCACGATTTAAACAAACCCGCGTAGTCGACTTGACGAAGGTTAGTAATCTAGGGTTAATACTATCGACTTTGATGTTCTCCTTGCCATTTTAAGCTCTCTTAACATATCTCCATCAGTAATTGACTGGTTTCGTAGTTACCTGTTTGGTCGCCGGCAGCAAGTCCATCTGGATGAAACTTTTTCCTCCTGGTGCCAAAATTCTGCAGGTGTACCACAGGGCGGCGTTTTATCTCCTTTGCTCTTCTCAATTTTTATTGATTCTATATCCAATAATATTTCTTCTTCCTACCATCTTTATGCTGATGATATGCAAATTTACTCTCAAGCAGACTGTGAAAATTTGGCGTCTGCTATTTCCACAGTTAATAACGATCTGGCTATAATATCAAATAGGACCAAAATGTACGGACTTATGATTAATGATACGAAAACCCAGATCATAATTGTCGGCAGTTCTAGATTGATGTCAAAGGTTCCGTGGTCATTGCTTCCCCAGATATCTTTTGGTGGTGTTTCAATTCCTATTAGTAAAGAAGTGAAGAATCTGGGGATATACATGTGGTAGCGCCATCTACCTTTCCATCTAAAACTAATCACATCAACGTCAATCGTTCCACGCTTGCTTGTCTAGTGCGAGCGATACCCTGTTTCCGTCCCTGTCTCCCATTCCCTAGAAGGGGCACGCCTTTTCGCGGATTGGTCGCCGCGATCGTCGACGCAAGAGACAGTCTAGAACTTTCGATTCGCTAAATACGTGTCCGCCATACCGTACCGCACCGCCCGCTCCCGCTATAATTATTACCGCTTATACAAAACCGCTCGCAAGTGAAAGTGATTTGTGTAGTGGAGTGAATCAAGCAGCTTCATCTCGAAAACACCAGGACGTTGCCATTTGCAAGGAAAGAGGACTGACGTACAAGGTAAGTGCCCCATCATCCTCAGAATATGAAAATCAAAATCAAAATCAAAATCATTTATTCATCTAGGCCACAAAATGACGCTTATGAACGTCAAAATTTAAGTTAATTACTTAATGATTCTACATTTACATTTACTGCCACGTTCGCAATGCAATAGGTAGAACCACGAGAAAGAACGGGCAATAAAACTCATGGCCACTCTTTTCAAACAAATATAATGGTGGTACATTTTATTTTTGTAAGGAGCTGCAACTGTTTCACATTGTAGACATCCACTAGTAAAATTTTTAGTAGCTATTGATATCATACTCAAGCAGTAAATGATGTTCATATGGTAAGCCTCCCAAAGTAAATATGGTGAAACAGGAGCATCCACTTACGTCTTTTTAATGTAGGCAACTCGCGAACATGGTCAGAACTATGGTAGAAGTGAATGAAGCAGAAAGTAACGGTATTATGAAACCAAAGCAATCGACAACCTATTAGTTAGCCCATGACCACGAGTTACCCACATTTTACAAATCCGCAAAGTTATAATGAAAGTGTGGAACATGAATGCAAAATATAGTATGAAATGAGAATATCGTAATTAACTACACTATAAAATAAAACTACTAATGATTGACCTAGTCAAAAGCGAACAACTACTTCCAAGCGCTCCTGTCATCAAAATAATCCTTCAAACTGTAATATGCCTTATTTATAAGATTCTTTTTAACTTCTGCCTGAAACGAACTTAATGGCAAGTCTAAAATATAACTTGGTAATTTATTGTATATGCGAATACTGAGCCCAATAAAAGAGCTATGCGTTTTGTGCAAACGAAAATACGGAACACATAATTAATGTCTATTTCTAGTATTGATATTGTGTCTGTCACTATTCATTTTATAAGAATTTATGTTTAGTCTTACATGCATAACACTGGCATAAATATATTGTGACGCTACAGTAAGAATTCCAATAGTTTTAAATTTTTCTTTGAGTGAGACTCTTGTCTTTAACTGGTAAATAGCCCTAACTGCCCGTTTCTGCAATATAAAAATATTTTGGATATCAGCAGCTCTACCCCATAACAATATGCAATATGACATAACACTATGAAAATAACTAAAATAAACCAATCTAGCCGTATCGACATCGGTCAACCTACGAACCTTCTTAACGGCATAAGCAGCTGAGCTGAGTTTCCCTGAGAGATATGTAACATGCGCACCCCATTGTAACTTCAAATCAAGTGTTAATCCTAGAAATAATGTGGATTCAGTTGTTTCGAGTACATCGTCATTTAAAACTATGTTAGGACCAAGGTTTCTGACATTAGGCAGAGCAAACTTAACACATTTTGTTTTTTTGGCGTTCAGTACTAGATTGTTTACATTAAACCATTTAGTCACTTGAATGAGTGCACTGTTTATTTCGTTAAAGTGTTCCTTATTTCTATCTTCTTTAAATATCAAAGAAGTATCGTCAGCAAACAGTACAACGTTACAAATGTTTCTCAAGTAAAAAGGTAAATCGTTTATGTAAACAAGAAACAAGAAAGGCCCTAGGATGCTGCCCTGTGGCACTCCTAAATCAACGGGTAAGCCACTGTATTTTGAGCCATTTATTTCAACACATTGTATCCTGTCACTTAAGTACGACTTAATGACATCCAATGCTTTAGTCTGGACGCCGTAATGTCTAAGCTTGCACAAGAGCGTCTCATGGCAGACACAATCGAATGCTTTCGAAAGGTCGCAGAACACACCAACAGCATTTTGGGAATTCTCCCAAGCACTGTAGATATGTTTGAGTAACGCTACTCGTGCATCTGTCGTCGAGAGACCCTTGGTAAAACCATATTGCTCACCATGAAGGAGGCTGTTTTGATTAAAATGTCTTCGTAGTTGCTTGAGTATGATCTTTTCAAAAATCTTACTAAAAGCAGGTAGTATCGATATTGGCCTATAATTACTAGGATCAGTCTTATTGCCGGATTTGAACAGAGGTATTATTCTACTATGTTTCATAAGATCTGGAAAACTGCTAGATTTAATACACTTATTGAATAAGTAGCTTAAATAAGGAGCCACTACATCAATTATACTTGTCAAAACCTTAGCAGAAATGCCCCAGAGATCACCTGTATTTTAAGACTCTAAAGACTTAAAAGTATTTATAATATCGGTAGAACTAATACTATGAAATTTAAATATTACTTCACATTTTCCTACACTAGACTCTAGTAGGTTTTCTGCGACTATAGCTGATGATTTTAATTCTCTAATAGTAGTAAGTGGTATGCTAGCAAAAAAGTTATTAAATGTGTGTGCGACTTCTTTGTCATTATGAATTAATTTATCATTATCAAGAAGACTAAAACTATTACATCTTAATGTTGTCTTACCTGTTGTTTCATTAATAGCTTGCCAGGTTGCCTTAACTTTATTCGAAGATTGTTTAATTTTATTCCTAACGAATATAGCTTTAGCTGTATTGTACACTCTTTTAAATATTTTAGAATAATTCCTAACATACTCAGTGAAGTTTAAATCAGAATTGTATTTTTTCATACCATACAACTCATACATTTTTGCTCTGCTTTTGTAAATACCCGCAGTAGCCCACTCATTAAAAGCTCGAGATTCCTTAATAACTTTCTCCTTAGTCTTAAAAGTATTCTGAAACGTGTTATTAACTATATTAAATAAATTGTTAAAATTCTTATTTGGCGAATCTATTTCTATTAAGTCAGGATTCATAGTATTCATTCCAATCAATACTTTATTCCGGCATTCATTAAACTTATGCCTAGGTAATGGCCTAACCAACACTCTCTGTACGATGCTATCATTGTAATATGGAAACCTAGCTAATTGACCACAGTGATCCGAAGTTAATTCAGAAGTAACTACTCTATCTGAAACAATACAATTACTAAATATGTTATCAAGACAGGTGAAAGATGTTGCCGTGATTCTAGTTGGTTCAAGAAATAAATTTTCCAAATTAAATGATCTAAAAAGGTTTAAAAATCTACAAGTCATTATTGAATTTTCAAGAATGTTAACATTAAAATCACCACAAACTATAATCCCTTTCTTATTGCTCCTAATTTTACTAATTGCATCTTCCATAACAGATTCAAACAAATTAAAGTCACTTAATGGAGGACGATATACACATATAAAAATATGCTGCTCAAGCTCAATGCATGACAGTTCCACCGTGCGTTCTATAGACAAGCTAGCTATGTCTTTCCGTTCTTTACATGTTAAACTGTTTGAAACAATAATCAATGATCCACCATGAATAGCTTGTTTCCTAGAGAAGGCACTGTGTACTGTGTATTGTGTGTTATTTATGAATTTAATCTGGTATTCTTTAAGCCAGTGTTCCGTAATGCACATAACTTTAATACTAGGAGTTTCTAAATATAAACCTAATTCTAAATCCTTGCCAGATAGACCTTGTATGTTTTGATGTGCTACAGTCAGTTCAATATGTCTACCCTTTGTCCTGTTCTTAAGTTTAAAGAACTTGTGTCAGTATTCTCAATAGAAGAATTATAAGGATAGGAACTATTTACAGAAACTAAATTCTTGGATACCCTACATGTATCTGTGTCATTTTGTATATTATATGCTAATAATGTAGCAACTTGTCTTTTATAAAATAGTGGCAGATACATAGTATCTTTAGTCAATGTAAAATTTTTAATAAAACTATTGATGTCAAAAAATAAAATAAAATCCTTATATTGCCATGTCAAATTGTATAACATCAAGTTATGTTCATGAATATGTATATTCATCATAGCATTTAAACTATAAGCATAAGGCAAAGTCATACTAATAAATTTGCAATCATATGTTCTGTGAAGCGATAACATAACTTCTGTTAAATTAATTATATCTTTTTTAGTCACCATTTGACTATCACCGTATAAGATAATTATTGTGGACTCCCTATCAAATATTGTTGTATTTAATTTATCTTTCCGACTTTATGTTGCTTCAACTTGCTTTAAAAAAGTTTGACACTGATACAATTCGTGCTTTCGAGATGTCGGAACGCAATAATAAAATACCTACACTAGTTAGTTTTATTTCGTTCATCCAAGATCAGTGTTGAAGATTTCATAATACGCAGTCTGGTTCACCTGGCCCGTCTAACACTAACAGCAACAAACAAAGGTTGAATAAATCGCGAAATAGTAATAATAACTCGGTCCCTAATCCACAATCTTACGTAACATGCTCGGAATCTAATAGTAATAATTCACAGAAGTGTCTGTGCAGTAATATAGTGCACGACCATTTCTATAAGTGTCCCACCTTTAATAATTTAAATCCAACCGCTCGTTTTAAATGCGTAAAAGATAACGTAGCTTGCATTAACTGCTTAAGCATAAAACATAAAAGAAGTAATTGTTCTAGTTAGACAAAGTGTCGCTTATGCAATCAAAAACATCATTCTCTGCTTCACTTCGATAAAGGTATCCCGTTGTCAAGCCAAGCCGTTAACCTTGACACACTTACGTCGCAGGTGCAGGCTACGATAACTGCGCCTCAGACGATTCAGAATGAGATATCGTTGCGCGGGCGGCACGCACGCGCGGACGGCCTTCGCGCGCTTGTAGTAATCAGAGCAGTGCTAGGCCGCGATGTATGGCGTCTATGACTGTTCTGTTAGCGACAGTGCAAGTTATCGTATATGATGTTAATGGGTCGCCGCACATGGTACGTTGTCTGCTAGATAGCGCGTCTAAGAGCAATTTCATAACTTCTGATTGTTTCAAACGCCTCGGATTATGGAATAACTTTAAAAATACGAACTCAATAGTCCGAGGGATCGGTGGATCAGAAAAACATTTAAAAGGGTTCCGTAGGTATTAAAATACATTCGCGTTTTGATGGAGACATTAATTTTAACATTTCTTCGCTTATCGTGGAGCGTATTACGGACACATTGCCAAACGTTAATGTGGACGTATTGCTTCTCACACACCTCGAGTCATTGCCGCTGGCAGACTGGGAGTTTGCGAATCAGGCAGACATTGATGTTTTGATCGGAGCCGCAATATTCCCGCACTTGCTACTAACTAAACTGGTACGTAGTGACCAAAATAACTTACCTGCCGCTATTGAGACGGTATTCGGGTATGTGATTATGGGTACCGTACCTACATTACATACTTCTCAATACAAATTGGCTATCAAAGTGTGAGTGGGATGAAACACCCCCTGACCATATTGTCGCCGCTTGGCGCCAGTTTTATATTGAGCTTACCGCGCTCAATCATATTACTATTCCGCGTCATCTTGGGTTGGTAGATGGATGTACCATCAACTCAATAGGTTTCGCTGACGCCAGCGAGCATGCTTACGGCGGGGTCGTATATCTGCAAGTCCGCATTGGTTCTAACTACTCGGTGCAGTTAGTTTGTGCCAAGTCTAAGGTCTCGCCTGTTAAAACCATTTCGGTTGCGAGACTGGAGTTGTGCGCGGCCCTTCTGCTGTCTCAGTTGCTCCGCAAGGTTCAAGACACAGTTTTGCCCCACTACCCCATTAATAAAATATACGCATTTTCCGACTCCAAAGTAGTGCTCGCTTGGATTCATTCTTCTCCTCATCGCTAGCAGACTTTTGTCGCCAACCGCGTTAGCAAATTGATTGAACTGGTTCCTGCTACTTGTTTCAATCACGTCGGGGGTATTGAGAACCCCGCAGATTGCTTGTCTCGTGGTGTCACTCCACTTAATCTTATGCATCATCCATTGTGGCATCGTGGACCTTCTTGGATTTCCCATGATCCGTCAGAATGGCCCATGCAACCCTTTGACCACAGTGCAGAAGACGAAGATGTACCCGAACGGAAGTCTGTTTCTTATCCCGTGATTGCTGAGGTTGCGGAGTCTCCCATCTATGCACTCGCACTACGCGTGTCATTGTGGTCTAAGTAACTCCGCGCCATCGTTTATGTCTATAGGTTTCTTAGGCACCTACCTAATGAGACTTTTGTATCAAGTACTGATATCAAATTCGCAGAATGTAAGTTACTACGAGCTGTACAGGCTGTTTATTTTAGTAACGACATTCAAAATTTGAAAGACAATGTACCTTGTTCACCCGCTATCCTTAGACTCAAGCCGTTTCTCGATGAACACGGCGTCATACGCGTTGGGGGTCGTCTGTCGAATTCGGATGAACCTTATAACTACAAACATCCTTGTATTCTGCCGCGACATGATCATGTTGTCGACCTTCTTGTTGATTTTTATCACAAGAAACACCTCCATGCCGGTCCAGAGTTGCTTATGTCCTTACTTAAGCATAAGTATTGGATTTTAGCCGCTCGACGAATAATTCGTCACAGAATACATAAATGTAACGTCTGTTTCAAATTTCGTCCGCGTCCGACTTTCCCTCCCATGGCCGATCTCCCTAGCCAGCGCGTCAACCAGGTTGCTTAAGCGTTTACACACACCGGTTGTGATTACGCAGGACCACTGCAGTATACGCCAGTGCGTGGTCGAGGTGTTAAAAGCCGTAAAGCCTGGCTATGTATTTTTACATGCTTAACGACGCGCGCTACGCATATTGAAGTTGCGACAGATTTAAGCACGGTGTCATTCCTGGCAGCCCTTAAACGATTTCTCTCACGGCGCGGCCCTATACAGTGTTTGAACACGGATAACGGCACTTGTTTTGTGGGCGCAAGCTCTTATTTACGCGACCTTTATAAGTTTCTCAGGGAAGAATATCGTACTCGTCTTCAGGAAGAACTTTCCATAAATCATATTGACTGGAAGTTTATTCCACCAGCATCACCACATTTCGGTGGATGTTGGGAAAGCATGGTCAAAGTAATTAAAACGCATCTCTTCAAGGTCATAGGTCAACAGATCCTCTCTTACGAAGAGCTTTTAACTGTCCTTGCACAAGTCGAGGCACTGATCAACTCGCGTCCGCTCACGGCATTAAGTAGTGACCCTGCAGAACCATCCGCGTTAAGCCCTGCACATTTTCTGAGCACAGTGGCATTATCGTCGTTTCCGGCTCCTGAAGCAGACTCTTCAAGCTTGCTCCAGAGACATACTCTGCTGGATAAACTCGTGCAGTCGTTCTGGCGGCGCTGGCGTGCGGAATATCTACACCAGCTTCAGGCTAGATCCAAGTGAAATAGTTCTGCATCCCCTATTCAGGAGGGTACGTTAGTCGTCATAATACATGATAATGCTCCGCCGCTTTCATGGCCGTTAGCCATCGTAGAGAAATTGCATACTTCCAAGGACGGTACAACCCGCGTTGTTACCGTGAAAACCGCTAAGGGGAGCTACGTGCGCCCTGTTGTACGTCTCTGTCCGCTTCCAACTCAGTGAGATCTAGCCTGAAGTTGGATCTACCTCTTAGTTTAAGTATTTAGTTAGTAGTTTTCGCTATTATTGCGTTTGTAGTTTTCGCTAAAGTTAATTTAGATTAATTTTATTATCATATCGCTGTCTTAGCCTATTGATGGGTGTCTAGAATTACCGCAGCCAGGTAGGGATTTTCAGAACAGAGTTGCAGTGGTTGGTGTAATACATCTACCTGACCACGATAGACAATATATCTAAACACGTTCACTGCGTTGCACAGTGAGTCACAACCAATACTAATAAAATGTTTCAACTCACCCGATATCTTCACTGGTGATATTCTTGAAGTGGAACTATAGGATTAACTCACAATTTTGGCCAAAATAACAAGAGAATCGAATAGATACCAGTCTCCAGTTCAGCGTAGTCCTCCTCGGGCACCAATCAGGAATTCACACACGTGTTTTACAAAGTTCAATGTTCAATATATCACCAATTTACCACAAACTTTGCCGGAAGTAAAAAGCGGCAATCGTTAGTAATTACAAGTTAATTCAATTCGCGTTAATTCAAAAGGCGATCAATTTATATCAATTTATCTCGCGAGACAGACCAAGACGGCGTGTTAATTTTTCAAGGCGGCAACGGAAGTGACAGTTCAGTGTGACCATTGTCAGAAATTTTCAATAGACTAAACAAAATGTTACTTAATCGATATAATCGATTTGACTTATAATAAAAATTTATTCTATTTCAAACATCCACCCGCCCCGGACCGGGCTACCGGTCCGCTAATCGGTTGGTAGACGTGACAATGTTGCAACTGCTTTCCTCAGAATCGAACCGTCCACCAAGACCTCAGCAAATCGGGGAAATCCATCAGCCCCAGTAACGAAGGATGCGCCCCCTGCGCCAACTGAGTGGCGGAAGGTTAGCCTCCTTGATCAAAACGAGGTCACCAATCTTGGGTGGATCGGTCTTGTCGGTCCACTTAACGCGTTGCTGGAGTATGTGCAAATATTCCAAATTCCAGCGTTTCCAAAAGCTCTGAGTAATCTGGCGTACCAATTCAAAACGCGAGAGACGACCAGGTCTCGTATCAATATAGGGGTATCCAGGCAAGGCGACAAGTGGGCGACCAATCAAAAAATGGCCCGGCGTAAGGGCCTCCAAATCATTCGGATCTGAGGAGATCGGGCACAATGGCCGAGAGTTCAAAACGGCCTCAATCTTACAAAACACAGTTGCGAGTTCCTCAAATGTAAGGACAGACTCACCGATTGTCCTGCGCAAGTGTGTTTTGGCCGATTTTACGGCGTCCTCAAATATACCACCCCAGTGTTGACAATTTGGTGGGGAAAACAACCAATTTATCCCACGTCGGGCAAGCCTATCACCTATATCAGCCTTGTTGGTTTCAAGGAAATTAACAACGTCATTCAAATAATTATAAGTGCCCTTGAAGTAAGTGCCGCAATCAGAACGGATCAAGGAAGGCAGCCCTCTGCGGGATACAAATCTGTCAAATGTGGCTACAAACGCCTCGGTCGTAAGCGAGGAGACCAGTTCCAAATGTACGGCTTTTGTGGAAAGACAAACAAAAACACACAAGTAGGCCTTGACAGTCTTGCTGTTTCGAAGTGTCGACGTTTTCACCAAGAAGGGACCAGCGAAGTCCGTGCCAACACCGTCAAATGTCCTGCTTTCAGTTAGGCGATCTGCCGGTAAGTCCCCCATCAAGGGCTGCATGGTAGAAGCCTTGAGCTTATAGCAAGGGATGCAGCGAAAGACTACACTCCGAATAATTCTTCGGGCAGACAAGATCCAAAACGCGCGTTGCAAAATCGCCAAGAGCGCATTAAAACCAGCATGCGAATTTTTAAGGTGACGGTCAGTTACCAACAAGCGTACCAAATGACCGTCCTTAGGTAACAAAAGGGGGTGACGTGCCCCATAAGGGAGGTTGGCGTTCTTGAGACGCCCTCCAACGCGCAAGAGACCCGTATCGTCCAAAAAGGGGTTCAATTTAGATACAGCTCCCGATAGTTTCGATCTCCCTGATTTAAGGATAGCAATCTCCTTCTCGAAATGCGCCAATTGCACGGAACGAACCCAAAAGGTGAGGGACTCCTGTCGTTCCTGTGGAGAGAGAAAGGGTGTCAGACGTTTCTGTTGTGGGAGCCTAAGGTTAAAAAACAAAACGCTTTATCCAAGCAGTGACACCTAACAACTTGTCGAGGGAGCTGTAACGATTCATCAAAAAATCGGGGTCGAAGGCGCATTCTACATTCTCAAGAGCGAGTGTTGGTAGACCTGGAAAATTAGAAGTATTCAAAACTGGCGTTCGAGGCCAATCAGTTTCTGGTCGACTCAACCATTCCGGACCCCACCACAGCGAATGACCTATCAAACTAGGCGTCAAGCATCCGCGCGAGGCACAATCAGCGGGGTTGAGCTCACCTGGCACGTGTCTCCAAACAAGTTTGACTTCGGATTTCTGGATTTGGGAAACGCGATTAGCGACAAATACCTCCAAGGTGTGGACAGAAGCCTTCAACCAACAAAGAACAATTTGGCTGTCTGTCCAGGCGTAAGTCCCATTAATACAAATGCTTTTACCCAAAGTGTTAGACACGTGGTTCAATAAGCGTACAAGTAGTGCTGCTCCCGAGAGCTCCAATTTCGGAATGGTCAGAGATGTCCGAAGGGGTGCAACCTTGCTCTTCGCCATGATCAGGGAAACCCTCACCTGACCTGATGCACTAACTGTGCGCAAGTACACCACGGCCGCGTGACCACGTTCCGAGGCATCACAAAACCCGTGAAGGGTGGCCTTGTACTTCCCGGGAGGAAGGATGGGACGAGGCAAGGAGATCTCGTTGACGGCAGGAAGCGAGGATACAAAGGAGGTCCATTCCTCAACAAGAGTGCCGTGCAGAGGTTCGTCCCAGGTCAATCCTGCTGTCCAAAGCGTCTGCAAGAAGCATTTTGCCCAAAACATAATTGGACAGATCCAACCGTTCGGATCAAAGGTTCTGGCGACAATAGACAACACGATACGTTTAGTCCAAGAACACGGCAATTTCAAGTCTACGTTATATGTAAAGATGTCTTGGACTGGTCTGTACTGAACGCCGAGAACAGCCATCATGGCGGGGTTGTCAACAATCTCAAATAGATGTGGATCCTGCTGATGATCTTCTGGCAAGCCTTCCAAAAGCGCTGGTGAGTTGGAAATCCATTTGCGCAACTCATAACCAGCGGAGGCCAAAATACCTATCAATTCGTCCCGTAGGAGGATCGCCTCGTCCACTGTGGAGGCGCCTGAACAAATGTCATCGACGTAAATATCGTCTTTCAAGATGGCGGAGGCTCGTGGGAAACGTAAGCCTTCGCGGTCTGCGAGCTCCCAAAGAGAACGTATTGCCAAGTAGGGGCTTGACCTTAACCCGTACGTATTAGTATTGAGCTCGTAGACGACCATGGGATCGCGAGGAGACTCTCTCCAAAGGATCAGCTGGAAGCGACGGTCATCAGGGTGGATAATAGTCTGCCTGAACATCATTTTTATGTCGGCCACAAAGACAACCTGATGTCGTCGGAAGCTGGTGATGACGTCACAAAGGTCCTTGACCAACTTGGGACCAGAATGCAAGCACTGGTTCAAGGATACGCCTGTTGAAGTCTGCGCAGAACCATCAAATACTATGCACAGCTTCCCAGTCAATGGCTTCAATACCGCATGATGCGGGAGAAAGTAGAGCTCCACCGAACGCCAATCCAAATTTGACACAGACATGTGTCCCAACTGTTCATATTCCCTCATGAACTCAATGTACTTCTGTCTGAGCGCCGGATCACGACCCATGCGGCGCTCCATGGCCAACAACCTCTTTTCGGCTAAAGGTCGTGACTCACCAAGCGGAGGCCGAACAGACAGGTAGGGTAGCCTCGTAATGATCCGACCAGAACGGAGTCGACCAGTGTTGTTCTGGAAGAACAGCTCGCACTCCTCATGTTCTGGATTCAAACGGGCAGCTTGAGGGGGCTCCTCTGCCTCCCAAAACCTCTGAACCGCATCAGAGAGAGCGGAGCCTACAGCCAACAAATTGTCAAGTTCAGGTGGAGGGGCGTCCCTAGGTACAGGTCCCATCAAAGCAAATCCAAATATGGTCGGGATGGCAGTCAAACCATTTGGCACCAAGACCCGTTTCCCACCAATCAAAATTCCACCGAGGACATCAGAGCCAATCAACAAGTCGATTAGTCCCGGTGTGTCAAATTTGGGGTCTGCCAGTTCCAATCCTGATGTCAAATTCACCACAGCAGCGGGTAGCTGTTTCTGTGGGTGCATACCCAAAATATTCTTCAACACAATAGCCGAGGTTTTAATCCTCGGGTGTGAAGATTCAACAGGGCCAAACAAAACCTTAACTTGCCCTTCAACATTAGAGGCTACATCACCTATGCCCCGTATACAATTTGGAAAAGAGCCCATATTCAATTTAACCTGCCCTACCAAATAAGTCGAAATAATGCAACCTTGTGAACCTGTGCCCAATATTGCACGGACAACAACAGAGGTCCCCGTGGGTCCCCAGACCCTAACAGCAACCGTTGGTAGGATAACGGTCTCAATGGGGGAGGTTAGCGTTATAGGGTAGGGGTCAATGACCTATTGTTGCCTGGGCGGCGACCGTTGGCCAGGACCAGGCAAATCAAAATGAGGGTGCGGCTTGAAGTCCTCAAAAGCGCGATGACTCGATCCGCGCGCCATCTGTGGGGGGTCATAATGGCGCACCCGCCCAAAACGAGGTGGGCGCGAGTCAAGGCGGGGACGCTCCGCCAAAGGAGGGGAATACCTGGGGCAGCAGTCATGGAGCTGGTGACGCTGAACAGCACATTCAGGTGCGCGAGAGAGAGGAGGCGTGCGCATGCTACGGTTCTCCAAGCGGGGCGAGTGGCGATCAATTGAGCGAGGCGACTCTCGGCTACGCGCCGGTGAGCCTCGGCTGCCACCTTCAAAACACCCGCCCGTGCGCGGCGTCGGCTGGTTGGACAAGCGGCCAATCTCTCTGGCATTCATGCAGAGAATGTCCAAATGCTGTCCTCCACAGTGCGGACAGGGGCGAGAGTTTGGGCAGTCTCGCTGGTAGTGGGACCCCAAACAAGAGAAGCAAAGGCGGCGGGCATTCGCGATGCGCCTACGAGAGGCGACATGTCCAAGAATGCCCTACAACTGGCCGTTCTGTGCCCCGTGACCTTGCAGTAGGAGCACTCCGCTGGGCTCTGCGTGACCGCAAAGCGAGGAGGGCGCCGGTCAACATTGCCTCGGGTGTGAATGCGAGCCTGCTCCTTGACCTTGGGCGGCTGCGACTTAGCCGGCGTGACACCACCGGAGTTATCCAAGACCCGGCACACATCCTCGAGAAACCTCTCCAGGTCAGCAAAGGGGGGCAGATGGGTCGCGCTATCCCCACCAAAGCGCTGCTCAAAACGCGACCTCAGGTCGGCAGGCAGCTTCTTTAACACAATGTGCACCAATAGATAAGACCATTGGTCCACGGGCAGGTCAAGGCACTTAAGTGCGTTGATGGCCACCAAAAGCGGGTTCAAAAGTTGGGTGCGCAACCCAGAGACCCGGGTGAGCGTCGGCAAACCCAAAATCTGCTCTATGTGCGTGTCGGCGAGGCCACGCTTATTATGGTACCTACGGGTAATTAGGTCCCGAGCCGTCTGGTACGCCTCGTCAGACACGGGCAGATGCTGGATGAGGCCCTTGGCCTTCCCATCCAGAACCGACATTAAATATGCCAATTTTTGTGCTGGCCTAAGGTCAGCCCTGTCATTGACCAGGCTGTCGAACAAATTAACGAAGCCCAGGTAGCTTCCTAGGCAGCCATCAAAATGGGGGAGGTCCAAAGTAGGGAGCCTACTCACCAGCCCCGGTGCTGACCTAGGTAGCTCCTGCTTCAGGCCGGGTTGCCCTTCCCTATCGGCAACTAGTTGTCTCGCACTATTGGAGACAGCATCATACAGGTCTAAGACCTGGGCATAGTCTTCGTTGACCTTATTTCGCTGGTCAGCGGTGAAATCGTTGACTGACACTTCGAGACAGCAAGCCCTGAAAGTGCAGAATTGCTGTTCCACACTTGCCAAGCGATCGTCAATCCGCTCGTACCTTTGTAGTAAGGCCTGCTGGCGATCAGGCCGGTTCACTAAGGCACTGGCCGAGGCAAACCAGCGCAAATCTGATGCAATAGCACCAGCAGCCGCACGCAAGTCCTTGATAGCTGACATAATCAAAATTCAAAAGAGCCCGGACAAGCGTTAAATAATATTAACAATCAAAACTTAATTTTTCTTAATTCTTTGAAACCAACAAAGTATTAGCCTGTTTACTGCTGGTACAAGCAAGTGACAGGTATCTACTGTCCAACAAAATGAATAGTTTCAATATATTGAAACAAACACAAAAGTTATCAAAGTTGTAACTTATAACAAATTAAAAGTTGAAACTTCAAATTAATTAATGAATTATTTGCAACAGACAGACTGGCTGTGTTATTTGAGATATACAATAGTAAGTAAGCACAGAATATGTGTTACCTAGCAATATTATCTATATATTATAACAAACAAAGGTTTATCAAAGTTTGGTTGTTATAAGTAATGATTCAAACTTAATATAATTATGAGATAAACTAAATTTACTAAATTTACTAAATTTATTGATGCATACAGCTGTTATGTATCCAAACAAACTGACTTATTAATAGTAACAGCAACAAATCTATGCTAGATTTCAACAATTTAAATCAAACAATTACTGATTGAGGTTATGTATGACAATGTGTTTCAAGTTATGTAGGTCAACTTATACAATAAAATTTTACGTATTTTAGACAATAACTGACCTGACAAACACCACAATACTGTCTACAAGGTGATAAGATACAAGCTTATACCAATCTGAGGTTTGTACTCAGTAATGCAACAGCGGCTAAATACAACAGCGCACTGCACCAAAAATTATGTCTAGAATTACCGCAGCCAGGTAGGGATTTTCAGAACAGAGTTGCAGTGGAAGGTGTAATACATCTACCTGACCACGATAGACAATATATCTAAACACTTTCACTGCGTTGCACAGCGAGTCACAACCAATACTAATAAAATGTTTCAACTCACCCGATATCTTCACTGGTGATATTCTTGAAGTGGACCTATAGGATTAACTCACAATTTTGGCCAAAATAACAAGAGAATCGAATAGATACCAGTCTCCAGTTCAGCGTAGTCCTCCTCGGGCACCAATCAGGAATTCACACACGTGTTTTACAAAGTTCACTGTTCAATATATCACCAATTTACCACAAACTTTGCCGGAAGTAAAAAGCGGCAATCGTTAGTAATTACAAGTTAATTCAATTCGCGTTAATTCAAAAGGCGATCAATTTATATCAATATATCTCGCGAGACAGACCAAGACGGCGAGTTAATTTTTCAAGGCGGCAACGGAAGTGACAGTTCAGTGTGACCATTGTCAGAAATTTTCAATAGACTAAACAAAATGTTACTTAATTGATATAATCGATTTGACTTATAATAAAAACTAATTCTATTTCAAACAATGGGTTATGCGGTAGTACACCCAACATAGCTAAGTTCAATTCTATTTCTTTAAAGGCAACCCTTTAGGGCCGGGGGGATATGGTAGCGCCATCTACCTTTCCATCTAAAACTAATGACATCAACGTCAATCGTTCCACGCTTGCTTGTCTAGTGCGAGCGATACCATGTTTCCGTCCCTGTCTCCCATTCCCTAGAAGGGGCACGCCTTTTCGCGGATTGGTCGCCGCGATCGTCGACGCGAGAGACAGTCTAGAACTTTCGATTCGCTAAATACGTGTCCGCCATACCGTACCGCACCGCGCCGCTCTCGCTATAATAAAATTATTACCGCTTATACAAAACCGCTCGCAAGTGAAAGTGATTTGTGTAGTGGAGTGAATCAAGCAGCTTCATCTCGAAAACACCAGGACGCTGCCATTTGCAAGGAAAGAGGACTGACGTACAAGGTAAGTGCCCCATCATCCTCAGAATATCCTATACCCACTCACAATCCTCTCTCCCATTCCAATCCCTTATCCAATCCTAGGCGACTAAAACCAGCCATCCTTTATATACAGTCCATTTTCCTTCTCCAAGTCGCCTAAAACCCTACGGTTTCGGTGTAACGCCGAACCAACATGGATAAAACGTTATCTTGGACTGTCCAATTACAAAATAGCAGTCGACGACTTTTTGCTGCCGCTGCATCACTGAGAAGGTTACGCAATTTCCTTCCCATACCTACTAAAATTGCACTCGTGCAATCTATTCTTCTTCCCATTCTTACCTATGCCGATGCCAGCTATCTAGATCTCAATGAGGACCAGCTAGATAAACTTGAGTGCCTCCAAAACTTCTGCATAAGGTTCATATATGGTTTACGGAAATATGACCACATCACTGAATTTTGTAACAAGCTCAAATGGCTGCCAATCCTATATCCTATATATATTTTTTAATGCCTCGTTCCCCTTTTACCTAAAACGACGATTCGAATATCTACATGACACTCATTCGAAGTGCTTGATATCATCAGAGAATCTGAAATATAATAATAATAAAATAAAAATTAATTTAAAGCTGATCTCATTGGTTCTGAGGTACCGTACTACAGATTTGTGCCCGACCCAGTTCTCGAAAATGGTCGTGCACTGTTGTACTGGGATCTGTCTATCATTACAGACAGGACTATTGTAGCCAATAAGCCTGATATTGTAGTGATAGACCGAGCAGAGCGACTCGCAATGATAGTCGATGTCACCATACCACATGACGTCAATCTCGTGAAAGCAGAAAAAGAGAAGGAAATTAAATATTTGGACCTAGCTCACGAGATTGTCGACATGTGGGATGTGGATTCGGCCATCATTGTGCCGATAGTCGTGTCGGTGAATGGATTAATCGCCAAGAGCCTCGACCAACACCTAAAGAGGCTCGCACTAGGCAGCTGGATCAAGTCTTTGATTCAGAAGGCGGTTCTTCTCGATACGGCGCGCATCGTGAGGAAGTTCCTTTCTCTGAGGCCCTAACCACCGGTGGCTTGGTCCCTGTACCCGACACCGGTGGGTTTCCGTGGTCCTATTTTATATAGTTAAATTTATTTTGATATATTAGGTTTAATTATGTAAAATGTGACTTTGTGAATAGTATTTAATAAAGAGAATAAAATAAATATTTATTTTCTCTTCACAATAGTTGGTACAATGTTACATTAGTTACATATCGCTTACAATCTACACATGACCTAACATTGTGAGAGATTGGTGCCTGAAGTAGGTTTGTTAAAACCTGTGTCACAAGTCACCACGACCCTCCTGCAGCTATAGTACATATAAAGAAGTAGCGATCTAGTAAAATTTCAGTTACCCAGAAAATAAAATAACCAAAAAAGCAAAGTAACAATAATAACAAAAATGAAAAAATTAAAAGAAAACAGTATATATTAATTTCGTTAAGCCAGATTGAGTTACTGTTGAGCTAATATATGTGTGTCTAAGTGTCTGTGTGTCTGCCTGTGTGTGTGAGTACGTGAGTGCGTGCGTGCGGGCGGACGCGCGTGCGTGCGTTCGTGCGTGCGTTCGTGCGTGCGTGCGTGCGTGCGTCGGTGTGTGTGTGTGTGTGTGGGAGCGTGTGTGTATAGTGTTGGTGTGGTTGTATTATGGTTAATGAGAGTGTGTAAGAGTTTGCAAGTATGGAATAGAATAGACTATACGAAGTAGCACTGAACAGATTAGATAACAGGAGACATCAGATTCTCAGTTTCATCGTAGTTCAGTGTTTTAAGATAGATCGAGACAGTTGATTAACAATTTGGTGCTTTTAAGGGGTATATATTTAAATATGTATTTAATTTATTATAAAGATATGGGCCTAAGAAGTTGAAGAATCTGTGTGCCAGTGATGTATAATAAGGATGAGTGGCACAGACCTTGCCCTTGCGACGCTTGCTCGTCACTCGTATTGGCTCATAAGGTGTCAGTGAATGTTGTTTGAGAATGGTATGGAATATGAAGGACTTTCGAACCGTAAGGACATCCCAGTCTCTGTACAGTTCCGTAGTTGGGAATTGATAGGGCAGTCCCGCGCCCACCTTGAGTATCGCACGCTGTGCTCTCTCAACTTCAATTAGGTAAGATTTGGCTGCACCGCCCCAGCATAAAATGCAATAGTTAGTGAGAGATTGGCATGTGGCATAGTAAACCATTTTTAAGATTCGTCGATCAGCAACATGTCTGCTCGCTGTACACATTGGCCCAACATGCTGGCCCAACGTATTGGCCCAATGTGTAGAGAGCTACTTGGCGCTATGTTGGCTTAATGTAGCGCTGTACACATTGGCCCAACATGCTGGCCCAACGTATTGGCCCAATGTGTAGAGAGCTCCTTGGCGCTATGTTGGCTTAATTGGTGTAGTTGGCGCCGACGTTGGCCGGCCAGCCGAATAGTGTCGGTTTTTTGTGCACACATCAAAGGATCTTGGCGCGCTCTGCCAACAGCTGTCACACGTCGACGCCTTTTTCATTTCGTTGTCGCTCTTCAGCGGAGAGAGTACTGTTGCGCGCGAATATATTTACGTTCCCAATTTAATATACTTACATACATATATAACGATGGCAGCGGCGTAGGGCAGCAATGAGGTTTTACAATTTATAGTAATTGTACCGAAATGGAACAGTAATATATATCTTTTTACTAATTTTACATATCGTCACGCCTTTTATCCCTGAAGGGGTAGGCAGAGGTGTATTTCTACACCCACTTTTCGCCAGATATACTTTAGTCCCACGTAATAAGGGGCGAGACTATTGCCGTACCGGGCACATTTCCAGACTCCGTGCTGCTACTGAGAATTTCGTGACAGAAAAACCCAATAACACTGCCCGACCCAGGAATTGAACCCGGGACCTCCCAATCCCACGCGCACATTTATGCCGCGAGACCAACGAGGCAGTCGTAGAGGGTTTGATGTCGAGTTTTCCGTCTCTACGCAAAGATGGTATTTGCATCGTGTTATCCCTTAGTCGCCTCTTACGACACCCACGAGAAGATAGGGGGTGGTGACACTTGTATTCTATGCCGTCAACCACACGGCACACTTTTTACTAATTTTATGTTGCTTTTTACAAATTTTTATTAAATTAAAAACGAAGTAACTTGAAAAACATATTTTTATTAGGTACCACATTGTTATTGTCTAGGCTTGGTAGTTGGGGTAGGTTATTTAACCAAAATAACTATTATTAATAATTAGCTACCTATTTTATATTTCAGGTTAATGAAGCGTGGAGCCGTATGGCGGATAAAATTTAATATTAATTTTATCTGCCATACGGCTCCACGCCACTATTAACGAAATCAAAAAGAAAAAAATAATCATTAATGACAACATGTAGAATGCATCACATTCTACTTTAGTGCACATGTACGCGCAGGTAATAATAAAACGCACTGTATAAATAAATAGCCGTGGCTGCAAGTGCTTCTACGTCCATCTTTGTCTAAGCACCAATGCAGAATGATCCGTCAGCCAATGTGTAAATAGCAATCTTAGCGCCGCACACTGGCAAATATTACCAAAAAGATGGCCAAAATGTTTTAATAATAAAAATGCGTTAAATAAATCTATTGAAATTAAATGTAACCTTTTGATCTATGAATAATTTTTATTTTATTTAAAGCGGCCGTTGTTCCGACCAGCGCGAATATAAAGACTGACTTTATGATATCGATAGTTTTAAAACAATAGAAGGATAATAGTTAGTATATATAATATGATAGAGATTAACAAGAATTTAAGTATCGAAAATTGTATTATAATTAATAATATTCATAATTAAGAAACATGAATGATCAGAGATACACAAACTTTATAGTATCCAATATGAATACCTAAGTTTGTTTAAATATCTAATACTCCACTTCAGGTTCTTTCAATAGTTAAATTGCATCCAGGGCAACTGCGTATTGGACTTTCTAGACGTTTAACGTAAACTTGACATATAAGGAACTGAAGAAACGCAAAGTCTTTGAAATAAATTACTCATTTGTAGTTTAAATACGGGGCGTTTTTCTTATAAAGTCAAGTGTTCTTAAGTGCCGGCAAGGAATCTACCTAAGACCGAATATCTCGCCCTGAAGAACTTACAAGCTAGGCCTGAACTTACAGTACTCCGAGCAGATAAAGGAAATGCAACGGTAGTGATGGACACGTCCGAGTATAAACAAAAAATGGAACATCTTTTGTCGCATGAAAGTACCTACAAGTTGGTTAAGTCAGACCCTACGAACAAAATACTCAAACAAACTTGCGATATTGTTAAGAAATACTCCGAAAAACTTAATTTGGACGTGCAATATTTAATACCATCGTATGTAAAACCTCCTCAAATGTATGGGCTACCAAAAATACACAAGGAAAACGCTCCTCTGCGCCCGATAGTTAGTCAGATAGGCGCACCAACTTACAGACTGGCTCAACACATGGCAAAGATTCTCTCACCCCTTAGAGGCAACACGAGAGCACATGTGAAAGATTCCTACCATTTTGTCAGTGAAATCAAACACCTACATCTCTCTGACAAGGAAACTATGGTTAGTTTTGATATACAGTCATTATTCACATGCATACCAGTACATGACTGTGTAGAAATTACTAGAAGGAAGCTGACAGAAAACAACATGCCTGAGGAATATGCAGAAATACTCAAACACTGCCTGACAACGGGCTATCTGTTATGGGACAAGAAATACTACATACAAGTAGACGGTGTAGCAATGGGCTCTCCAGTATCGCCTGTTGTCGCTGACATCTTCATGGAGGACTTCGAGGCGCGAGCCCTGCAGACTGCCACCATCACACCGAGGTTCTACAAGCGGTATGTAGATGAAACTTTCACAATTTTACCAACAGATAGTGTTAATGCTTTCCTAAACCATCTTAATTCTATTAATAACCAAATACAATTCACAATGGAATTAGAGGCAAACAAGTCTTTAGCTTTCTTAGATGTACTTGTCATCAGGAATAAAAACAACTCCTTAAGCCATACTGTGTATAGGAAAAAGACCCATACAAATAGGTACTTAAACGGTGAATCTCACCACCATCCTAAACAGTTAGCTACTGTAGGAATGTCTCTGTTTCAGAGAGCCCGCGGGATCTGTGACAAGAAACACCTGGACGCTGAGCTTCAACATGTCAGGCAAGTTCTGCAAGACAACAAGCTTCGACCGCCGCGCCACTGTCACAGATCCCAGAAGAAAGAAAAACCAGCCACAGTAGAAAGACAACCTGCTGACCTCCCACACATCAAGGGCGTGACCGACAAAATTGGCTACATCTTGAAGCGAGCTTCTATCAAAACTTACTACAAGCCGCCAACGAAGATCAGTCAATTATTACCATCTGTCAAGTGTCAGTTACCCTTGCAAGAGGCCGGTGTCTACAAAATTGACTGTGAATGTGGGCTCTCATACATTGGACAAACCAAGAGAAGCATAGGCATTCGACTCAAAGAACATATAGCTTACATAAAACATAAACGCTCAACAAGGTCTGCTGTGTGTGAACATGTGGAACAAGGACCCAACCACTACCTGCGATTTGATGAACCACAGATACTCGCAAAAGAACATCGTTTTCTTCCAAGGATGATACGAGAGGCTATTGAAATTAAAAAACACCCTAATTTCAATAGGGAAGATGGTTGGAATGTTCCTCCAGCTTGGGACCCTGTCATAAGGCTAATGAAACCCAAGAAGGACAAAGTCACCAGAAGACCTAAGGACACTGTGAGCTCATTCTGCGTAAATAGTAACACCAGTAGTTGAAAAATGTTCGGGTACTTTGAGATAACTTATACATTCAAGAGAAAGACAAATATCACCTCAGTCTGCCGTGAACATGAATTCTGTAAAGAATTCGAAACGTCGGCTAGTAATAAATTAAAAATATAGTTTCTAGATCTTTAGTTTCAAATGTAATAACTTAGTGAAACCAATACAACGCGATAAAATCCGTAAACTGTAGTTTAATTTCAAAGAATGAACTCAAGTTAAAGACCTCAAAATATTCCACGGCCAATGTGGTAAATACAGGAACTTACAACTAATAAAATCTAATAATAAGGCAGATATCGGCAGCCAAATCTAAAACAAACTAAATACTAGCATTATATGCTTCAATTTAATACAGCTTATTTCTCGGCATACAGAAGAATATCGTACTATTTTTTTAATCTTTCTGCTTACGTAAGTAAATAATACTATCAATTTCTAGGCAAGGGTATCGGTGTTAGGATTTTTTTAGAAAGTAGTATCATCTGACAGCAATTACAAATAGCTCTAGAAATAGAATCCATAACAGAAAAACACCAAACATCTACAGTTGTAAAAACAATTTTGATCAAATTCTTAGGCAGATTATAGAATTTTACCATATAAAATATATCAAAGAATGCTCAAAACTTGCGTCATTTATTAAGGTTTAAGCTAAGTGTTATAAAAGTGTTCTATCGCCAATATTTTAAAGTCATATTTTGGCCATATTTTAGCTAATATTCGCTAGTGTGCGTCGTCTTAGTTGGCCCAACATGCTGGGCCAGCTAGTTCGCCTATGTGTACAGGGGCTTTTAGAGTTTTAAACATAAAAATTAATTTCCGCAATCGACCGACTAAATTGTTTATGTTGTACTTGAAAGTTAAACACAGGTCTTCTGTAATGCCAAGGTACTTTATGCGGTCCGTCCGTTCGAGTAAAGCACATGAACATTGCAAGCGCGTATGCCCGCAAGTATGGCCGTAATGGAAAACGTAGGCGAAGGCAAGAGGTCAAGTCTGTGTGCATACGCCATGTATTTAGTTTTGCTTATGTTTAGGGTTAGAGAATTAGATTGCAGCCATTCACTGACTTTGTTTGCACCAGTTTGGGCAAAGCTGAAAACCTCATCCCAGCTGCCTCCATAGAAGGAAAGTGCCGTGTCATCGGCGAAAGTGTCAATTTTTCCATTTTGGAGTTGGATCTGGCAGAGGTCATTAATATACGTAAGGAACAACGTGGGACCGATAATGCTGCCCTGCGGGACGCCATATTTAATAGGCAGCTCCTTACTAATTCTCTGACCAATCTTGACACTCTGTCCTCTGTTGGAGAGGTAATTTATCAATAGTTTAAGGGGTGTACCCCTTACACCATAGTGTTCCAGTTTACTTATCAGGAGTGGAATAGAGACCGTGTGGAAAGCCTTTGCTAAATCTAGGAAGACTGTTAGACATTTTTGTTTTCGGTCTATATTTGCAACGATCGAATATAAGAGCTCGTGTACTGCGTCACAAGTAGATTTGCCGCGACGAAAACCAAACTGATTGGGCGAGAGGATGTTGTTATTCTCTAAAAATGAAATTAGTCGGTTATTTATAAGGTGCTCTAGGATCTTGGATAATGTAGGCAGAATGGAAATCGGTTGAAAGTTTTCGACACGGTCCCTCTCGCCACCCTTATGAATGGGTCTAATAAGTGCAACTTTAAACGCTGAAGGAAAAATACCCGTTGTGAATGAAAGGTTGCATATATGTATGATGGGAAAACTGAGTATGTTTTGGTACCTTTTAATGATTTTGCTAGAGATTTGATCGATACCTGTGGTAGACTTATCTTTTTCTTTCCCTGAATAGTACGAAGTACCTCTTGCTCATCGATAGGTAGTAGAACAAGTGAATTAGAAGGCGATGGACTGATGAAGTTGGATTGGAGTGGATTTGATTGGACGGGCATAGTAATTTGCTTAGCAAGTTTACTGCCAATGGTAGCAAAATATTCATTGACGTCATTAATGTTCTTGTCTGGATTACCATTAGATATGAGACAGGCAGAATGGTCTGTTTTTTTGTGTGTGCCATTTATTTCTTTGACAATCTCCCACAACCGTTTCCCATCGCCCTTAGCCTTTTCAATCTTATTTTTTTCATAATTACGTTTTGCTCTTTTTAATAGATAAGCACAAAAATTCCGATAGCGCCTGTATGTATCTTTGGCTACCTCATTTGTGGGTCACTTTTTACTTTTTTATATAAGCTGTCTCTATTTTTCATGACGCGCAATAAACCTTCGGTTACCCATGGTTTAATTATTCTTTTCCTGTTGGAAATTTTCACCAAACTTGAGTTATTCTTTAGAGCAGTTAATAGGGAGGACACAAGTAGATCAGTTGCGATGTCGGGATCACAGCAGTCGCTAATGGAATGAAAGTCTATGTTTCGAATAGATTCGTCTAAGCCGGGATAGTCAATTTTGTTCCTAGTTATGTTGGAATACTTTTGAGGACTAGAGCTACTAAAGCTGACGGCAACACTCTCGTGGTCTGTAATGGAGGATGCAAAGACTAGACAGTTTGCAATACTATCTCTTTTAATTTTTAGCATTATGTGGTCAAGGCATGTGCGGTTATGTGTAGGCATGACGTGGCCAGGAAGTATGCCATGACTAGCGAGAACATTGAGGTATTCATAAGCTCTCCTGTCGGAATAGTTAGGGGCTATGTCTATATTCATATCACCACATAAAAATATATTTTTATAATTACGCAATCTGGACAATAATAGGTCCAAGGAGCTAACAAAATTATTGGTATTCGACTGACTAGGAGGGCGGTAAATACCAATGACGCATGTTTCATGATTTAATTTTAATAATAGACAGTTTGCGTCGTCAATATTAGGCTCCTCATAAGTTACTACGTATTCCTTATTATAGTAAATAATAACGCCTTCGTTCTGTGTCTTCTGTGAACTTGTGGTAATGTAATTGTAGTTGTCTAAATTAGGTATTGGTCGGGCGGCTTGTAGCCAACACTCAGTTAATACCACTATGCCCCAGACTATTTGTGATCTTTGAAGCAGTGTGATTAAATTGTTCATATTACAATTTATACTGCGGATGTTTTGGGATAGTATGTTTATGCTATGTTTACTTTCCACTATGTATTTTTTAGCACTGTCTATGTCACATTGAATTAGCTTAGCAATCTGTAAGTTATCTAGGTCGGAGCTTAAACTATCAATAATATTTTGCATTTGTTTATTTAGTGATTGGCAAATAGCAAGCCACATCAGTGTGGTTTTATTATAGAAATATTTAAAGAAAGGTGCCTCGACCCAGTGCCTAGAAGCCGCTAAGTGACTTAACAATGTATACAATAGCCAATAGAATACATTACATATGTGAGATACTCGCTTGATAAGGGTGTATTGACTGTGTTGTGTAGGATATGTGAGTTTTGTCAGTATAAGGCAAAAATGTAAGGGTGACTGCATAGCATGAACGGTTCTGGCATAACAAATAGTGAAACTTATGGAACTAAATAATAAATAAAAAAGTAATCTACAGTAAAATACATTTCACAAGATAATATGTGCGCGTAACTCGGAAAACAATACAAGGGCTCTAATATAATATTCAACGACTCGTGCTAGTCATTTGACGAGATTTGTTAGACCGGTCTCATCATCAATACGTACGGGGGATGATTCTTCCTCCTTCTTCACAAAGACCTTGGCGTAGGATGTCCAGGCTGCAACGAGTTACATGTCTTTAACATATTGCCGAGCAAGATAGAACACTCTTCTAGTTTTACTCGTTAGATACTCAGATATATATATTCTACATGGCTCGCCGGTTAGTTTAAGAGAGCTTCAGTTAAAAGGCGGTTGCTTTGAATCTCGGCGTGCTTTGTTGAATGCTTTGAATGATGAGATGACAGTTTCCTTACGAAGGGTCGTAGTAAAATCGACAAGTATGGTTTCAGATTTAGTACGGTAGGTATTTCTGATCTCTGCCTCTTGGATTGGTGAAGAAACTCCCAAAGCTGTGTTCATTTTCTGTATTAGCTCAACAAGTACAGCTTTGTTTTCATTTGTCTGTTTGGGTATGTTGCTTATTTCAATGGAAGTAGAAGAGGCATTTTTTTCGAGTGAGTCTAATTGTTTTTCTAAAATAGAAATGCGCTTTCTCTATTGGTTATTTTCAGCTTGTAACGTGTCAACTTTCTGCAATAATTCTTGATTTTGGGAAGATAACATCACAAAGATTTTTTGGAATTCTTGATTTTGAGTTACTAATGCAACTAGACTGTTGTTTATTACTTCAAATTTTCGGTCTTGATTCAATTGGAGTTCTTTAAAGATCGATTTTAAATCGGATAGGCATACTGGTTGCTCATCATCCGGATTCTCCGTAGAACGTAATCGTTTTGATCATTGAGTAATGTTTGAGAGCGTCCAAGTGTCTTCCACACGCAGGTTTGCTATGAAGGACTCGGAGCGTGACGCTGCCGACGATTCAAGTATTTGAGCGGAGTGTGGTGGTGTTTTATACATCCTGTTTTTATTAATTATATATTCAAAAATCTGGGCAGCAGTTGTAAAAGACAAGAAAAATCAAGCAATAAAAATAACAAAATGTAACAAAAAGACGATTTGTCTTTTGTTCACTTGAGCAGGATTCGAACTCTCAACCTGCGTATCGAACGGCCAGTTGTTACGCTGCTCGGCTAAATAGGCGTTCTATTGCAAGTGTAAAGTTTATCGTATCGCAGTTTGACCTTGAGTGTTGTCGTTCGTCCCTTCACTTTTAGCACTGTGTCACGTTAACTTTAGAATGATTTGCACTTTTAGAAAAGTTATTATCGTACTTTAATGGTTATAATTGTTTATGCACGGACTTTATTCTTGCACCAGTTATTACTGTTAACATTAATAACAATATGTTAATGCACTTAGAGCACTGTTATCAATATTTTTAACGGAGTCGTTTAAAAACACGACCGCTCGTAACAAGGTCCAGACGAGGGGGGGGGGGGGGTTAAATTGAAGGTCCCTACTCATTCTACAGTTTTCCTTCAAAAATCATTTACAGTGCAAGCTGTACGTTTGTGGAATGCGTTACCCGAAGCTATCAGACGGGCTCAATCACTCCCTATATTTAAAAATCTGGTTACAAATCATTATTTATCACAATTATCTTGACAATTGTATATATTAATAAATATATTTATATATAGTATATAGTTTATATGAATATTGTATTATAATATGTGTAGATTATAGCTTATTTATCTACTGTAAGTATATAAGTATTGGTTTGTTATTTAGTAATCTGGTATTAGTATTATTTTGTATTGTATGTACGATTTATATGTTATATTTATATATTGCCGTGTGGTTGACGGCATAGAATACAAGTGTCACCACCCCCTATCTTCCCGTGGGTGTCGTAAGAGGCGACTAAGGGATAACACGATGCAAGTACCATCTTTGCGTAGAGACGGAAAACTCGACATCAAACCCTATACGACTGCCTCGTTGGTCTCGCGGCATAAATGTGCGCGTGGGATCGGAAGGTCCCGGGTTCGATTCCTGGGTCGGGCAGTGTTATTGGGTTTTTCTGTCACGAAATTCTCAGTAGCAGCACGGAGTCTGGAAATGTGCCCGGTACGGCAATAGGCTCGCCCCTTATTACGTGGGACTAAAGTATATCAGGCGAAAAGTGGGTGTAGAAATACACCTCTGCCTGCCCCGTCGGGGATAAAAGGCGTGACGATATGTATGTATGTATGTATGTATGTATGTATGTATGTATGTATGTATGTATGTATGTATGTATGTATGTATGTATGTATGTATGTATGTATGTATGTATTTATATATTTTTTTTACTCATATACAATATTATGTCAATAATATGTACTATTATTTTCCTATTTATAACACTGTTCCTCATGGTACACCATAACCCACACTATTGTTCTTACATTTTAATTGTATTTCAAACTAGGTTGTCTGGAAGAGATCGCATTTTGCGATAAGACCGCCCTGTTGTGCAACTAGTTTTAAGTAACTACATTAAATATTGTATCTCTAATGTTTACTGGTGTACAATATTATAAAGTATTAATCTATCTATCTATCTATCTATGTTTGCCTTATTTCTACCGTAGAATAACTTTGTTGATCATTGTACTTCTGAGAAGGGACCTTAAAACTTATAGTCCGACAAATAATTGAGGTTTCTGGGAAATTCACACTACAGCCGCAGCACTTTGTAATGTTTAGTCAAAATTTCTGTCTGTCCCCCAGCTGTTGACTACTTCTCCAGTTTCGAACAGATTCTGGAAGCTTTAGGGTCGGAATATACACATCACATAATAATGGGTGACTTCAACACCGATCTCCTTGCTCCTCACTCTCCTCGAGCCCGTAAACTTCTCCATATTGTTGAGTCAGCCTGTCTCAATAATGTACCTCTTCAAGCAACTATCCACAACAATAATGGGGAGGATACGTGTCTTTATTTAATCCTTTCATCCAACCCATCCTTCATATCCTTTCATGGCCAATATCCCGCTCCTGGATTTTCCCATCATGACCTTTTATTCCTCTCCTATAACCTAAAACCACCCAAATCCCAACCCAAAGTTTTGTACATGCGTAACTTTGCTCGGATTGATGAAAACAAATTATTAGAAGATGCATCTGCTATTACATGGGAACCTCTGCTGGCGGCTAGTTCTATTGACGACAAACTGGATATCTTTAACAATGCACTTATCGGCCTGTACGACAAATATGCCCCAGTCAGAAAGGTCAAATTGAAACGCCCTCCAGCCTCGTGGATGACAAGGGGAGTTAAAATGGCTATGAAACGCAGGGACCGAGCATTTCGCAAATTTAAAAAAGAACGTACCGACAAAAATTGGGCTTTTTTCAAGACTGCAAGGAATCGGTAACCAGATGGTACGGAATGCCAAACGCCGCCATATTCTCGAAAATATTTCACCCAGTTTCCCCGCTGCTACTTGGAGATTCCTCGGAACTCTCGGTATTGGCAAATTCGGCAAACAGCAACCGTTCGACCTGCCGAATGACATCGGTTTGGATGATATGAATCGCCATTTCGCCACCACTCCGACTTTAGATTATTTAATCCGATGTCAAACGGTTGAATATATAACAAATTTGCCCCGTATTAGTGTAGATCTATTTAGGTTTTCTCCAGTTGCGCCGGGTGAGATCAAAAAACTATCCTATCCATTAAAACCAAAGCTGTAGGATGCGATGATATTAGTCTACGAATGTTGATTCCTATTTTAGATCAGCTCCTACCTGCGCTAACCCACATTATTAACTTTTCATTTGATTCTGGTGTATTTCCATCCTTATGGCGCAAAGCATTTATCCGACCTTTACCCAAGATCCCCAATCTGTCATTGCCTACCCACTTCCGTCCTATATCCATCCTTCCTTTCCTGTCTAAAGTGCTGGAGGCCTGTGTCCATAAGCAACTGTCTCGCTTCGTTTATGATAATAACTTATTAAGTCCTCTCCAGTCGGGTTTTAGGCCAGGCCACAGCACTACCTCCGCACTCCTAAAAGTGACTGGCGATGTTAGGGCGGCAGTTGAGGATGCCAAGGTCACTGCACTGGTCTTGGTTGATTTCTCGAACACCGTTAACACCGTCAGTCACTACATCCTCCTATCCATTCTCTCCCATTTTATGATCTCATCTGACGCACTGGATTGGTTTTCCTCATATCTTCGGAAGCGTCAGCAGGCGGTACGCATTGATGAATCCTGTTCATCTTGGTGTGTTCTCGACTCTGGCGTTCCACAGGGCGGTATTTTATCTCCTCCATGACCTTCGGTGTACTTATCATCTGTACGCCGATGACTTGCAGTTGTATTCACAGGCCAGGGTAGAAAATCTATCTGATGCTATTGATGCTGTGAATCGTGACTTAGCAGCAATCAAACATTGGTCCGATGGGTTCAGCTTGTACGTGAACCCTTCTAAGTATCAGGTCATTATTATAGGAGGCAACCGTATGATGTGCCGTGTAAAGGTGTCATCCCTTCCATATGTTGTTCTTGATGGTACTGTTATGGAAATTTCACCGCATGTAAAGGATTTAGGGTTACATATCGATGACACTCTTAGTTGGCGAACTCACATCACCAATGTGAGCAAACGAGTTACCGGGACCCTGCGTTCTCTTTATCGCTTAAAACATTTTCTTGCCATAAAGACAAAGGTGACGTTAGTGCAAGCTTTACTATTCCCGGTCATCGATTATGGTGATGTTCGTTGTTTTGACCTGAATGCAGATCTTCTCGATAAACTTGACCGTCTTCTCAATATCTGCATTCGATTTATTTATATTCTTCGCAAGTATGACCATGTGTCTGCTTTTCGTTCCGAACTACGCTGGTTCCCCATTCGTCAGCGCCGGAGTTTGCGCGCACTCACAACGCTATTCTCTCTTCTTCATTCTCCAACTCCCCCTGCTTACCTTCAATCTTATTTCCAATATTTAGGCTCCTATCACGCAAAAGATCTCCGCTCCTCTAATAATCTTTTCCTTTTATGTTCATCACATTCTTTTGGTCTTGTGCACTCGTCGTTCATAGTCCAATCAGTTCTACTAGTTCTACTCTGGAATGCCCTTCCATTAGAGATCAGGAAGGCGTCGAACCGCTGGAAGTTTAAGTCTATGGCACGTAAATATATCCAAAAGGGACTATTGGCACTATCATTTTAATCATTGTATTATACACCTATATATATATATACCTCGCCCCCTAAATTGCTAGCAAAAGTGAGCGTATCTAATTTCGATTTCGTTGCAAAAGTTAATTGTTTTTGTCTACGTTTGCCCGACGCGATGGCCTATCATTATCATATCAGTTCATATCACGCGAGGATGTAGCTATGCTTCGTGCGTACTTTTTAAGTGAAAAAATCGCGAGTGCAGCTGTGTACCCATGGACATCTTATTGTGAGTGTACAAAAGTGATCCGGTCAGTGTCAAACAATTAAAACAGTGCATATTGAATGCTTTTGACAACGGTGGTGGACATTTCGAAGGACAATGGAAGTACTTGTAAGTTTAGTAAATAATACGTACTTAAGTTAATAATAATTTGATGCGGGCGGCTCAAAATCGGTCTGTGTTCTCCACACACCTTGAGGAAGGCCTATGTCCAGCAGTGGACGTCTCTAGGCTGACATGATGATGATAAAATAATATTTGTAAATAGCAGATGATTGTAACTTCATAAATACGCCAAAATTACTCTTTTCTTTTAGTCCAGAACACCTTCTTTTATTTTGATATTTGTTTGCTTTCTAATTACATACCTCCGTATTTAATTACTTGTTAAACGATAAATTTTACCGGTCCTAAGCCCGAATGAAGTATGAAGGAGAGGGTAGAATTAACAAAATTAAAAATAACTACCTACATTTATTATTTTTCTTCATTTTATTTTCTATGGCTACCTACATCATAAGTGCGACAGAGAGAATGCGAATGAGCAGGATGGAATATTATCAATGAATTAGTGAATGGATTGTAAAATATGACTATGATTTAAGTGAGATTTTCTACAATAAACAAATGATAATAACTTTGCTCTTTATTGATATTATGAAATTCTTACGTCACATATATATGATAATAATATCTTCGCTAATCTGTCCTTAAAGTTTTTGTACTAATTAAAAAATAGCGGTGTATATATATATTATTTAAATATGCATATATATTTACGTGTATATTATATTATATATACGTAAATATATATGCATATGTTATATAGTATATATTTAATAATATAACCATGTATTTATTGTTTAAGTAAAGTACACCTTATCTTTTTAACGTGACCAAAACTATTTGTACACCTACCATACCTATCTCTGCATCACCCTATGGTTGACTGGTAGAGAATGCTTATAGTATTAAGAGCGTTAACGCCGATTTTGGTCTCTTGACACAAAATGCGTACTTTTCAAAGCATGCTATCTCTGTAACAATATATCTTACGAGACTGTGAATTACATATTATTATAGGAAATATCTTATTCTATACTAGGACTCGGCATCAACATCAACGGCGAGTACATCACTCACCTTCGATTCGCAGACGATATCGTAGTCATGGCTGAGACCATGGAAGACCTAGGCACAATGCTCGATGGCCTCTGTAGAGTCTCCCAACAAGTAGGTCTTAAGATGAACATGGACAAGACGAAAATCATGTCGAACGTCCATGTTGTACCTGCTCCTATTCAGGTTGGGAACTCTACGCTCGAAGTTGTCGACAAGTATATCTACCTGGAACAAGTAGTCCAATTAGGTAGGTCCAACTTCGAGACGGAGGTCAATCGTCGAATCCAACTCAGTTGGGCAGCGTACGGGAAGCTACGACATATCTTCTCGTCCGATATCCCGCAGTGTCTCAAGACGAAAGTCTTTGACCAGTGTGTGTTGCCAGTGATGACTTACGGATCAGAGACGTGGTCGCTCACTATGGGCCTTATCAGAAGGCTCAAGGTCACTCAGAGGGCGATGGAGAGAGCTATGCTTGGAGTTTCCCTGCGAGATCGAATCAGAAATGAGGAGATCCGCAGTAGAACCAAAGTCGCCGACATAGCTCTCCGGATAGCCAAGCTGAAGTGGCAGTGGGTAAGGCACATAGCTCGAAGAACCGATGGCCGTTGGGGCAGAAAGATTCTGGAGTGGCGGCCACGTACCGGACGACGCAGCAGAGGTAGGCAAGGTGGACCGACGATCTTGTCAAGATCGCGGGAGGAGGTTGGATGCGGGCGGCTCAAGACCGGTCTGAGTGGAGAACCTTGGGGGAGGCCTATGTCCAGCAGTGGACGTCGTTTGGCTGATATGATGATCTTATTCTATAAGTTTGAGATAGGATTTTTATATTATGAAAGTATTTGTGATGTATGGCCATATAAACAAACAGAGTTTTCGATTTTCCCTGATGGAGCTAATTTTAAAGTTTTATATATTCGAAATCAATTGTAAATTTCATACACAAACTCGTTTATATGATTGTACATATACTCAACAAAGAAAGCTAGTGAGGATTTATTTTTTATTTAGATCCAAACGTAAATAATCATACTATAATCAAAGTGAAATTTACCACAAAAAGCTGCTTCTAAAATCATTATTTTTACAATAATTCGTGCTTGTTTTTTCAAAATAAAGAATTTATATATATAAGAATATATTCTTTAACAATAATCATTAAAATAAAAAATAAAGTGGTTAAATTTCATTCAAGAAATGCATTTTAAAATTACTCTAAAACTACTATAAAACTGCGTGCAAAAAACGTTGCAAATCAGTACGCCGCGAGGCCTCTCCAGGTGTGGACGTATCGCTCGGAGCTCCGCAATGACCTGTATTGAACTCTGGCGTTGGGTACAGTTATAGTGCGACCGTGACATCTTGGTGTAATTTTGGCAAGTAAATATATATTTTAATTATATTATTAATGATAATTTTCGAAAGAACATTTCTTTTTTCAGATTCAGTTGCAATTGAATGAAATATATAATTGCGGTTTGTTTATTGCCAAAGATTTCGTTTTCCTAGGAACCTCACCCGACGGCGTGTTTGAGGGAGGTATTATTGAAATCAAGTGTCCAATCACAGCATATTGTATAGACTAGGGCTTTCATCCCGGGAGTCTCGGTCTCGAAAATTTCGAGAATCTCGATGATTTTGCTGTGCCTTCGAGACTCGAGACTGCTACTCCCCCAGCTATCGAGAATTTTGAGACTTGGGTTACATTATAACGATTATTCAAAAATTTAAGTTAAACTACAGTTTACGGATTTTATCGCAATATATAGTTTGATTGAGAGTACATTTAAACCTAATGACCTAGAAACTACATTATTTATTACTATCCGACGTTTCGATTACTTTACAAAAGTTTTAGTCACGGAAGACTGAGGTGATATTTCTTGCATTAAATTTCTAAGAAGTTATCTTAAAGTACCTGAACATTGTACAACTTTTGGTGTTGCTATTTACGCAGAATGAAATCACTTTTGGTGTCTTTATCCTTCTTGGGTTTTATTAGCCTCACCCACAACAGACTTTGTCGAGCGTCTGCCCCGTGTGAACATATACAACAAGGACAAGGAACCAACCACTACTTGCGATTTGATGAACCACAACACTCGCAAAAGAACTCCAATGTTGATTTGTGAGGCTATTGAAATTTAAAAAGTCAAGTTCGAGTGGGACTCGCCCTTGTAGGGTTCCGTAATAGAGGAATCCACTTAACACACCCATTATCTTCATCTAATCTAATATCACTATCACTTTTTCGCCAGCAAACATAACTTTGTTTTCAGTGTTTGTATAAACGACAAAGTTATATATGCGGTTTTTGAATATGTGCTATATCTCAAAAGCTGACTACATCTCGTTCAAACAATTTTTTGTTGGAAGGTTTTATTACGAAGTATATATCTTTTTCAGATTCATCACTCTCTTACTTTAAAAGTTAGAGGGAGTGAGACACTCGTTACCACTTTGGAGGGGTGTATCTTTCAAAAGATTGACTTTGAGAAACAATGGTATAAGAAACCTCGAAGTAATTTTTTTAACATGTATCTAAAGATACATGTACATGAAAGATGAAGCAAATATAATGAAACTTTTTCGAAAGAGCCTCGAAAGTGTCGCGACATTTTTGCCTCAGGACTCGAAAATGTATCGAGATTAGGGCTTTTAGCCCTAGTGTAGATGCCGCTCACGATAAAAAAATACGTATTGAAATTTTGATGGTACCATCAGCCGAAAATACGACTGGTTTTATCAGTTACTAGGTAATCTACACATTGCATACAAGCATTTGTGTCCATTGGCGGTCTGGACAGGAAAATAATTGACCATGAAAGTTGCAAAAGTTACTCTAGACTATGAATTTTGGGCGAATGAAATGGTGCCCAACCTACTATTTTATTACCATAAGTACCTGTTGCCTGAAATAGTTGACCCACGTTAAGTGTAGGTCGGTGCCGAATATTGATGTAAAAACATATAATTATAATTTATTTTCATTAAATACATCCAACAGATGCGTACCCTACCTAACGTCGCGCGTCGCTTATGAGTTAAACGGATCAAAATGGTTTAGCTTGACTATACTGCCAAGCAACACGCTGACTCTACGCACACAGCTGCGCGTGCGTCAGTGTTAGTGAGAAAGCGCTGCATTTACCTAAACTTGGCGCCGCGGATTTGGCGTTAACGCTCTTAAGTCCGCCATTGTACCTATGAGTTGTACATAAAGTTTAAATAAATCTATAATAAATTTATGTGATACTGGTTTAAAATTTAACACGTATCGAGTCTATTAAAATATCTTAAATTTTATAGAGTGTATTATAAAAATATATAGACTTGTAGTCGCCGAGTTCTTCTCAGTAAAACTCTATACGAAGTATGTAGGTATTCTGGCTGTTGTAAAATTTGCATCATTATTATTATTACTACGCGGTGGAAGTCTCGCGAGACTCGGGACACGACGTTTCCGTCGTGTTCTCGACTTACCTTCACTGCCCTGCTCGAATTAATCGACTGTGTAAGCTCGAACGGGATAAAGGAGTCCCACGAAACTCCCTTCATCACTACACAAAGTCCTAAAACTTTAATTTTATTTATTTATATACTCATGCCTGTATTTCCGAAGGGGTAGGCAGAGGTGTAATATTACACCCATATTTCGCCAGGAATTTTTAGGTCCCACGTAATAGGGGGCGAGCCTATTGCCGTACCGGGCACATAAAACTTTAATATCGAAAGGAAACGGCAAGCCTGCTATACCAATTGGATTACTAAGAAAATAACTACTGTATAGTTACTCTGAGAGGCAAAATAGGAGTTAAAAGCTTGCAGTTGCTACCTAAATTAAAAGTCTAAAAACATAATCAAAAGTTTACCCTTTCTCAATTATTATATCCTCGGTAAATTAAACAAAACGACAATTTCCCTGACCTGTCTCGGCACTACAGACGACAAGAAAGGTTTAACTGCAACCCCATTAACTAGAAGCAAAAGTTCTCCGTTTATTTGACTTGTTTTTCAATAAAAACTTGACCGTCCATGTCATTAATAAATTAATTATTAATGACTTTGTAATATTTGGGACGCTAGAGATATTAATTACGTAGCAATAAACAACGACGTGGTACCTTAATGTAATCATAAAACGTTGTTATGAGCAATTTATATTTTGCCTTAAAAATTATAAAATGTTGCGGCTAGACGGCTTTGTAAACAGCGGCTTAATAAGTTTAGCTCCGAAATGTTCGACTAAAATCAAAATTCTAGTTCGTTAACATCGGAATTTATTGTACAGACAATTTTAAGGTTTAGTTAGTAACCAGGCTAAACCGTTATTATTCTAAAAAAGAAATATTGATGAACTTAACCATTTTAAGACTGTTAAACCTATATTACATTACATATTATTATTGTATTACCTAATGTTTTAGGTGATTTAGACCAGATATTGTCATGAGAAGACTTTTCACAGAAAATTTACTTGCAGCATAAATGGCGAGACTCAACTAGATGTATGATAGACGACCTGAGTCAAATACTACGCTTTACACCTGAATGTGAAAGTTTTCTAACTTATGACTCGCTGGAAACTGTAAAGATACCGAAACATAATATTATGTGGCGTATTCTACAACCTTAACTTACCAAAATAGAGACTATTGTTCTAAAATGTTATTATTGCCGTTAGTTAGGTATATTTGATCAGCCGTTAGCCGCTACTAACTCTTGTGAAGTGTTATGGCGCATAAATACAATAACAGTTGGCAATTGCCGGGTAACTACAATAAATATACACGTATGAACACTATCACTCACAAGGGTCTTCTCATTATTGAATGCAACATTTCGATCTCATTAAAATTTTAAACATAATATTATCGTTTACAAAATTAAATCCTATTAAATACATATTGTGTATGTTTTCACAAAACATAGAATGTAGCGCAATCAATCAGAGTAGTAAATGTTGGGATATTTGTGATAAATACAAACAAATTAAGGGATTTAATGACTGTATGCCCGGCCATAGTGCAGTATAAATGTAAGCACGGGGTGTAATCTCCAATCGTACATCGGATCCAGTTTACCGGCTGGTGATGCGTGTAGCCTTTAATGCTAGGTATCACAGTTGTATGTTGTTTTGTTGGCCTTTACGTAGGAGTATTATGTTACTTTTAGTTCTATACACACTTAATTAACCGCTTGTAAAAGAAAAGAAGACTTTCAGAGAAGCGCATCACTTAGATAATAATATTGTATGCGTGTATGTTTGTGGCCTGTGAGTTCGAGCGGTAAATTCTTAGGGCGGTTTCAGATTAGCATATTTTTCTGCGCGTATACGGTCGTTTTAACATACGCACTTACACGCACGATATATTACGCGCTTCAAGTAATTGAACTCGTGTAAACGGGCATATTTAGGCCTGTTCGCTCGAAATGGTAAAGGTGTCTCTCGCGGCTGGCGCTTATACGAGCTTAGAAGCGCGTCAACGCTCATACGAGTTGTGCGTGTGCCAAAAGGCGCGCCTATACACGCCAACATGCGCTTCCATAAACGAGCTTAGACGCACGTATAAAAAGCTAGTCTGAAACCGCCCTTCGGTACACCAAGGTTGTTTTATGATGTTTTCTAAGCTTATTTGATTAGGTCACCAGATATTAGGTGTAGGGGTATATAAGCAATATGTAAAATTTAATTATAGCCGCTGCCTAGTTCTTCTGCCCTTATAGATATGAGACTATACAGAGTGTAAAGACCCTTAACGAATACTGAAATCCCATATTATACCAATCATTACGAACATTTTTTACTTCGGCACCATACCTGGGAAATTACTAGTTCAGGAGATATTGAGGCTCAAAGTTACTATGGAATTTTTGTAATAAGGTACAAAATCGATGCAATTACCATGCCAACCTGTTCTATGGGTGTCCTATGCACCCATGGATAAGCAGGTATTTCGAAAATTGTACGCGCACTTCGGCTTCGTGATGGGTCTTGTGACAACCTGTATGTATGGGCAGTATTAGAAGTTCTAGTAAAAGCATCATGTATGTAAAACAATATTATAAGTATGATAAATATTAAATCCCATTATCATTACATTAAAGAAAAGCTTAAAGAATAAACAGTGTAACATTATAATTTATCACGTCAAATTACAAATTATTTATGTAACGTTCTCTTGTAACTGCTACTATGACTTCGAAAGCCCATTTCTTAGTTATTTATGAACGATTAAAAAAATATATTGACGGCGGATATAGTTTCGCTCTACATTAATGTGTGATTAAAAAGAAATATGTATGGCAAGTCCACAGACTTTTCATTGATGTCGCTGGGAGGGTACATTTCGTAAAGTGATCACAGCAATGGTTAAATGGAGTGGAATATCGCTGTGCCGCAGCGCTGTGCTGCAGCTGTGCCGTTACGGTGCATATACAATGTGCCACAACTAAGGTCTCTGTATTTATTTTTAACAGATTAATGTCAGTCATCATTAATGTCATGTCATAATGTCAGCTTGAGACCCTGTCATAAAGCTAATGAAACCCAAGAAGGACAAAGTCACCAGAAGACCTGAGGACACTGTGAGCTCATTCTGCGTAAATAGTAACACCAATAGTTGCAAAATGTTCGGGTACTTTGAGATAAAAAAAAAGAATTCGAAACGTCGGCTAGTACCTAATAAAAATGTAGTTTCTAGAGTTTCACTAGTTATTTAAATGTAATAACTAGTGAAACCAATATAACGCGATAAAATCCGTAAACTGTAGTTTAATTTCAAGATTAATGTCAGTTGGTATTACACAAAATATACATGTAATGATGACTAACTTATTGATTGTCATGTCAGTTTGCTTTATAATGTTATATCAAAGTTTTCTATTTGGGCTTTACTACTACAGTGGCTTGATATTTCATTAAAAAGTAAGAACACATACTTACCTAATTAGTTTTCTATTTTTTGCACCATCATCGTTGCTTCTACATAATAGGATTGTATTTTCTTTTACGTCTGAGCTATGGAAATTCATTGTTATGTTAGCGAAACCGCAGTACGAGCTCAAAGGCTTGTAATCTCAAGAGATATTTCTTACCATTTCTAACTAAAGACAAACTGGGTGCAGAAAAATACCGCTATCTATTCAGAAACCTCAAATTATTTAAATTTCTGTGATTTGAAGACTATCTATATCGTTTTAACCTAAAATTTAATCTTTGCGCTTTAGCGTAGCTCTCATACGTGACTTAAACTTAAACTGTTTGCAATGAATCGGCATGTAAATGTTTACAAAAGTCACTATTTGGATGGATGAGTAGCATTTATATCAGAGCACTACCGTGCTTCTATAGCCCCGTACACCTTTCAGTCCGGGTTCTTGTCCCCGGACAATTATCGTTAAGACATATCGTAGGCTCTAAGGCGACTTAAAATGGTTATATTGTGTACTACTCGTTCTTACAGCAAGACTCAGCACTGGATCATAAAGCTCGATCTACGGAATCCACCCATGCGTGGTTGGAGACGAACGCTGCTTCATCAGAGCTAAACATTGACTACCACTAATACTGGTATTACTAGGCTTCCCAGAAAGCTAGTCCTGCACTAAAACTGACCTATTAAATGAGGTAAAGCGATAAGTGGTTCAAATACGCTAGTTGGCAGACTTGACATGCCTTCGGAACTATTGTTGAGAGGTTATTTTTGCACTGAACCATATTTTATCTACAGGGGTTTGACCTGAAACATTAATTTATTTAGTAATAATAGTAATACAGTTATCTTAAGATAAACTAGTAATTTTTAGGGTTCCGTACCTCGAAAGGAAACAACGGAACCCATAGAGGATCACTTTGCTGTCCGTCCGTCCGCCTGTCAAGACCCTTTTTCTCAGGAACGCGTCGAGGTATCAAATTGATTATGAATTTATATCAAATACTCAAACCTACTGTCCCTTGCAGCTGTAAAAATCAAACTTCTAAGCTAATGCAATCAAAAGATACAGCCGTTTATGCCGCAAATTTCCGCAAATTTTCGAAACTGGCAAGGGAATCAAAACCTACAGGGTACTCCACGTTAACTCGGAATCTTAAAATTTGATAAAGGGAAATAAATCGAAAACCGTAAACTTTCAGGCACATCATATAATAAAAATATTTTTACGTAGGTATTGCTGGTTTTTTTTATTATAATACTTGTGCATTTATATTTCGTTAATGTGCTCGAGTTAATATTGTAGGACCTAATATCAATGAATACAGATTTACATAGAAGCGCAAATCTTAAGGATTTCGTGTGCCGATTCCAAGTGGGGACTGTCTTCAGTTTAGTTCGTAGTTGGCGCCGTTGGCAGCTGGCGTCATTTTCCGTCTCTCTCGCTCACGTAGTTAAAATACACTGGAGGAGGGAGATACAGCCGCCGCAGCGGGATTGACACGCCGCCAAGCGGCAATTTGAGTCGCAGAAAGTTTGTCTTCAAAGTATCTGAGCTCTTTGCTAACATGAACCGCATGTTATTATTATATCAGAACTCTTTTAAACATATTATAATTGATTGATTCAACATTGTAGCATCTTAACAATATTTTAATCATCATCATCAACCTCTTAGCGTTATCCCAGTTTCCCGTTTCCCAGATCGGGGTCCGCTTACTAGTCACTACTTAGATGGACACTTTTCCACAGAGTGATTGCCTGTCTGACCACCGCAATCCAAGGGATGGCGATAGTACATCGTTTTTATTAGTGTCAGTTTATTTAGAGTTAGATACCTACTGACTCCCTATAACGATTGTCAAAAGCCGGGACCGACAGCTTAACTTACTCGAGGCACGGGGCAAGCGATAATTAACAATTCAACATGTTTATTACTCTGAAAAGTCAGTGGTGCGCGCAGTGGACTCATACCCTCTCTCTGCATGGCATTCGTAGGTATCTCCACTAGGCTATCGCTGCTTTAAATCCTTGTCAAATTTGATTTTATATGTATGTCTATGTTATTATGTAAGATGAAAAGTCTACCTATTTTGGCGAAGATCTTCGCTACTATAAACACAGTCTAATGTATTTTACACTGTGCTATTATTAATTTGGTAATTACTTTAGTAGTATTAGGTATTGTAATTAAGGTAATCAGGTCTCAATATCTATATAGCCTAGCTAACGCAATAGTTTTCTTCGTCCAAGGGTTTTTTCGATTACAGAGTACAATCAAACTACATTTCAGCTTTGTAATACTACGAACATATTATGTATACGAGTATATTCATTTACTTTTACACAATTCCAACACGACCTCTACGTAGGTATACTACCTTTGTAAACGTATGGTCGTGTAGCTAAATTGGGTGAGTATCAATGAAACTGCAGATGTCTAATGATGTCTATGCACCAATTGATACTAATTAACGTATTTATTAGGTACATTATTTATATAGGCAAAAATACGATACAAGGTAGGCACACTAGTTGAACATTCTGTGTAATGTGTTACGGACAGGCCGCTTTGTAAGGCTTCTATATAAAAGTAGACGTCGCCCGCGGCTCCGCTCGTGTGAATTATGCACTTAAATCTTCCTCAAGTATCACTATATATTGGTGAAATCCGTATGAAAATAAAATTCGTCTGTAGATTTGGAGTTTATTACGTTTATACAGATAGTGCGAATAATGGACTTCATTCTCATAATATTCATATACTAACGGATATTAGATGATTTGTCAAATTCTTGTAGCTGCTAGCATAGCTTGCAGTCATGTGGGAGCTCCAATAAATTGTTTGAATGTTATCCATGTATAGCATCTTATCTTTATTTTAAACAAGCTGTTGTCCGTAGCTTGTTTGCGGTTGCAATGCAGTGCCGCTTATATGGAAGAACGAAATTTAAAAACATATATTTTTATCAGGAATACTATTGCTTCTTGATTTATAAAAGCAATAGTATTCGTAAAAATAACTTTTATTTAACCCCCTAAGTTATATTTTCACTACAATAAATTGTATCTCTACCCAATGTAAGTTATGTTTATGTTAAAATTCATTTGATTCGGTTAAGCTGTCTTGGCATGAAAACGGTACTTTATTTTCACATGCACTCAACACCATGTAGTCCCAAACTAAGCAGAGCTTTTACTATATAAATATATATATTTTTAGCGTCAAAAGTGGAATCCAATTAAAAAAAAACAAATATCAGGATGAACGATCGATTTACTTTAAATTACAATTTTAAAAACACAAACATAATCAGATGCAGAACCACAACAGCCCAGCAAAACTATAACACATAAAAAAATGCGGTTTAGCAAAAAACATTGCGCCTGATGGGCATTTTCTGATGAGATATTAAAATTTGAAAATCTCGAACATCTGATGTGCAACTCCAAGAGCCCAGCTTCATTGTAACACATACAGACTTGACGTCTTTGCAAAAGTTGTTTAGTCTGATGAGCATTTTCTGTTGACTTATAAAATCGAAGATCTGAAACTTCTGACGAAGAACTATAAGAGCCCATCTGCACTATAACATATACAGACTTGACAGCTTAGCAGTAGATGTCCAGTATGATGAGGATTTTTTGTTGAGAGATCTATATTTCTAATTCTTTCTTTTCTTCGACATAGGATAGTTTTTATCGCGATAAACGACATACACGCGGGCGGAGCCGCGGGCGACCGCTAGTCATAAATATACATATGTATAAATACTTATTAAACTCTACTGTCATAAACCTACAAAAACATACCTTTAAATAAAAACCCATTCATAACTTTAATGCATACATCTGCATTCTGTATTTTAATAAATTTCAATTAACGATGAAATTCAATCAGCACACACTGCACTCTAATATCGTGGCAGTTTTATTGTTTCAGTACTGAAACTTTCATATTCAATCTAACATCTGTTCCAGCTAATTATTACATGCTCTTCAGATTCGTATTCAAATATTAATAAACTGAATAATTTATTACTAATTTATTCTCAAATGAGCTACTTTTCGTTGTGTTAAAAGTACTTACCTATTTTATATACGCGAGGAATACATTTTTTAGATGCTAAACTTACTTACAGAGCGCCTGGCAACCTCACCTTTCTTCTACAATTTTTTGTATACTGAATTTAATGTATACGATCAGTGTTTTTTTTGTTTTGCTCTCTTATATCTACTATGCCGCTGATGAATTTATTCTGCACTAGATTTCGCACGCGACTCCCCCCGCGTGAATCATACACATAAACCTTCGCCACGAGTCACACTATCTATTGGTGAAAACCGTACAAAAATCTGTTCGCTGGTTTTTGAATATATCGCGTTTGATAGATAATTCTGATTATTGTGCATATATGTTTCTATAAAATGTTAAAATAATTATATTTTTAATATAAAATGCATTATAAATTAGTTTTATAATAAAACATTGTATTTCAATCTGCACGTGGCGACGAAACATCATATCGCCACGTTGTGAGTTATTTGTACCTACACTAGTATAAGAGCGGTTTCAGATTAGCGTTTTATACGCGCGTATAAGCTCGTTTTTAGAAGCGCGTGTAGGCGCGTACAGGCGCGCCTTTTGGCACACGCGCAACTCGTACGAGCGTCGACGCGCTTCTAAGCTCGTATAACTACCAACCGTCAGAATCCATGTTGACACTGACAAGACGTCACTACCGTTTCGAGCGAACACGCCCGTTTACGTGAGTCTGGTTTTTTGAAGCGCGTAATATAGCGCGCGTGTAAGCGCGTATGCAGAAACGACCGTATACGCGCAGAAAAATACGCTAATCTGAAACCGCCCTAAAAGACAGACCGCTACGGAGCGACACTCAGTTGTTTCTCTTAGAGGTCTCTCTAGTTCACTTAGACGAACAAGTGTTGCCAATTCTAAATAGACAAATTGGTTAGACGTTTGACAGTTGACACTGTCAAACACGGGTCATCATCATCATCAGCCTTTAACAGTCCACTGCTGGACTAGGCCTCTCCTTTAAAAGGAGGAATTGGCCTACTATACCACGCTGGCCAAACGGGTTGCTATAGGGTTTGTATCAAGTTTTCCTTCTCTGACAGTGCTGTTCTCTGTATAATATGCTCCGTCTGTCGGCTCTTACGAAACCCATGGGATGATATGGGGTGGTGACATTCCGTATCCTTAATCCGTCACCACACGGACATCAAACGGGTAAATCTTAATATATAAAATCCTTGCGTTACTGACTGACTGACAGACACGCTACAGCCGAAACTATTGGGCGCAGGAAGCTGAAATTTGGCATGTATGTTCCTTGGGGACCGTAGGGGTGCACTAAGAAGGGATTTCCCGAAATTCCCACGGGATCGGCCAAAACGGGTAAATAAAAAAAAATGCAAGCGTAGCTGCTGGCGTCCTCTAGTAGAGTATAAAATGTGAACAGACTCTGTTCAAATGTTCAGTTCCGCCCCGGCAACGGCTAACTAAGGTACGATATAATTCTGACTTTTATATTATTGTGTTTTTATATTGTGTTGTTACTAATAATGTGTTTCACAATTCTTTATTGCTATTGTGGTGTTATTTAGAGTATTGTCAATTTAGATAATATATAGTTAATGCAATAATATAGCGTAGCAATTGTATAATTTTATTGAATTGTGGGTGGTTCCGTCAGTTGTGAGATGTTAAAGTTCAGAACTTGGGGTATCATAATTATAGTATAGAGTCGAATCATATGCTAAAAAACGAGTCGTGTCTATTATAAACATCGTGTAGTGAATATTTCAGTGGTAAATATTGAATACACCTATAGTAAATATATCTGTGGTGAATATTACTAAACGAATTATGCTAATCTATTGTTACCTTTGAAATATTGAACTACCCACAACCTTGCTATCCGATATAATAATATGTATTGATTGTGCCGCTTTTATAAACGATAATTATAACTATTAATAGATATCCGTGTGATGACGGATTAAGAATACGGAATGTCACCACCCCATATCATCCCGTGGGTGTCGTAAGAGCCGACAGAGGGACCATACTATGCAGAGACCAGCACTGTAAGAGAAGGAAAACTTGAAACAAACCCTATACCAACCCGTTTGGCCAGCGTGGTATAGTAGGCCAATTCCTCCTTTCAAAGGAGAGGCCTAGTCCAGCAGTGGACTGTAAGCGGCTGATGATTATGAATAGAATGGCCAAGAGTTTTCTTGCCACGTCCTTTCTCTTGGTTCTATGCCCTTGCTTTGCGAACGTGGTGCTAAATGCAAATGTAGAATTAGAACTTTAGATTCTAAAATATACTCTTGTGACAAGCTGAATAATTGAAAGTAAGAATTGATAGTTGTATCTTTTATTTTCCAAACACCTGACTAATAGAACTATAATAATACATATAGGCCGTATACCTTGTATTTATACATATATATAATAACCCCGCTATTACGTTCATACAGACAAACAGGACGCGGCGAGGCCTTCATTTTATAATAAGCATAGCTTTTACTGTTTTATTTATTTTTGTGGGGAGATAAAATTACTGTTAATTACTTTTTGCCCTTCTGAATCTAGATACTACCTGTGTGTGTAAACGCTACGATACAAATTTATACCTATGCTATTGCCGGCGAAGCCTTTTTAAAACATTAATGATTATTAATTATTTATTTTAGTTGTTAAAATAATGAGTTGTATTAAAATGGTATGACTTTTTAAAAGCAATTGCTCGCTGATTGAATTGGGTTTTATTACCAATTATAAGTTTGTTTGTTTTCGATGTTGTGTTTACTCAATTATTGCGTAACATTACTTTTTAATAATTTTGTTTTGAAGTTGGTTGACGCAATGTTTAATTAGAATTTTAAAAGTGTACCTATACCAATGAATACAGATTTACATAATAGAAGCGCATTTCTTAAGGATTTCGTGTGCCGATTCCAAGTGGCGAGTTGGCGTGTGTCGTCAGTTCGTCTCTCTTGCACTCATAGAGACAGCTGTCACAGCCGACTGTCACGCCGCCAAGCGGCAATTTGGGTCACAGAGAGTTTGTCTACAGAGTGCCCATAAGAAATGCACCTCTATATAAATATCTATGCTCTATGCCTATAAAGTCAAAGTCAAAATCAAAATCTTTTATTCAAAATTGCCTGGTAAACAGCTCTATCTGAACGTTAAATTTTACAATAGACAGTCCCGCAAAAAGCCCAACCCTTCATCGCTTCCTATGTGTTTTCGCTAGGAAGAAGAAGCAGCGCAACAAACTCCCCAGCAACACAGTACTGTCTGCATAGTTAAATATGAAGTTATACATTATAACAAAAAAATAATAATATCACATTTCAATTAACATGATAGCTATCACACGACCTATTGCCATTTATTTAGTTACGTACCTACTTAAGACTTGAAAATTGAAATTAATGACTAACACCTAGGCCTCCAAAACACAATGACAAGTAGGGTGTAACCGCACACTTGTAAAATATCATGTTGTTGTGTATCATGTAATCACTGTTCAATCAAATCACGTTACAATGCATGAATGACCCCAAAACAATTGGAACAAATTGCAAATAAACACATAAATCAGCAGAAGTCAAAAGCTGTATCCTGTCCAGTAGATCGACCAGTCACCACAGGCAGCACCCGTTCACGAGTATAACGCAATGATCAGCCATCACACTCCTCAACCATATTAGAGACAAGCCATTCGAACTTACTTTAGCCTAAAATAAATGTATCGGACATTATTAATGCACTATAACATATTTAAAAGAGCAGAACGTCAACAAATATACGCATAATTGAATTAAAAAATGTCAAAGTGCATATAAAAATTAAATGTCAAATAAAATAATGACGCAAACAAACACATGTAAAACAGAGAAACTTATGTCAAAACAGTATGTATATAGAAACAATTAAATATAAAGCTGTGCACAACAACTGGAACAGTAAGTATTGAACTAGTCTACCAAATATTTTTGTCCTTGAAATAATCATCTATTGAGTAATATGCTTTTTTTAACAAACAAGTTATAACTTCAGTTTTAAAGGAATTTAAAGGTAACTGACAAAAACGAGTTGGTAATTTATTATACATACGTACACCTAGCCCCATGAATGTATTATGAAATTTATGTAACCGAAGATGAGGCACACACAATTTATGTTTATTTCTAGTGTTTATACTATGGACATCACTATTTTTACTATACGACTCAATATTTTGTTTACATACATACATACACACACATAACGTCACGCCTTTTATCCCCGAAGGGGTATGCAGAGGTGTATTTCTACACCCACTTTTCGCCAGATATACTTTAGTCCCGCGTAATAAAGGGCGAGCCTATTGCCGTACCGGGCACATTTCCAGACTGCGTGCTGCTACTGAGAATTTCGTGAAAAACCCAATAACACTGCCCGACCCAGGAATTGAACCCGGGACCTCCCGATCCCACGCGCACATTTATGCCGCGAGACCAACGAGGCAGTCGTATAGGGTTTGATGTAGAGTTTTTCGTCTCTACGCAAAGATGGTATTGGCATCGTGTTATCCCTTAGTTGCCTCTTACGACACCCACGGGAAGATAGGGGGTGGTGACACTTGTATTCTATGCCGTCAACCACACGGCAAAAAAGGGCAGTCCGTGCTATTTATCAGTTAGGGCCGAGGGTGTCACTTAGGGATCTATTTAAAGAAATTGAAATCCTGACTGTACCTGCCCAATATATATTTGCCAATTTAATGTACATTAAACAAAATAACTAATAAACTAGACAGCAGGTTGCCGGTATGTAATTTGGACACTCGGAAACTTCTTGAAGTCGGTTCAAATCCAAGCGATGGTCATGGCGTACTATGGCGAGTATGCGGTATGGTTTCTTGGGCGTACAATTACGTTACCCAGTTATGGGTTCCCTGCTTAAATACCGTAACGTAAGGGCGTTTCCGCAAGCTGAGAACAAACACAAATAACAATCAGTGCTTGCGAAAACCTCCCTGATTATTAAGATGGAAATTAGACGTAAGCACTTACCCCGTGACACGTTGCTTCAAACCACTAATTACTCAAACACTTGACGTTACGATATGCACAAAGTGCTTACTTTAAATTGCAATTTCTTTACAACTGTAACTGACTTGATGGTGATTTATTAGCACCAACAATTACGGAGCACAAATCCAAAATTTTTGCAACTGTCTCGGTGTTCCTTGTTATATATGCCTCACTGTCATTTTTATTTTCCGGTCACCCACATTTTCATAACATTCTCAAGCGATGAAACTAAATGATAATTTGAAACCAAGCATTTTGATCATTACAATGTTTATAAAAATATATGTTATTATAAAATATGTTATTGTAAAATATTGTTTATAAAAATATATGACATCATTTGTATGAAAATCACTAAAATTGCGCTTGCTAACTCTCTTCTTCTACCCATTATTGATTATGCAGATGTCAGCTATCTAGATCGCACCGAAAACCAGCTAGACAAACTTGAGCGCCTTCAAAATCTCTGTATACGATTCATATTTGAATTACGCAAATACGATCATGTTTCACAATTTTGAACACAGCTCAAGTGGCTACCCATACGACATCGCCAGAATGCTCATATTCTCTCTTTGCTGTACAATATACTGTTCAACCCTTCAACTCCCTCCTATCTTAAAGGAAGATTCGATTTCCTTCATGATACGCATAATCGTTATTTGAGGTCATTAGAAAATTTGAAACTAAAAATGCCGGTACATTCCACGTCATTTCTTGATAAACCTTTTTTTGTCACTGCTGTTCGCCTATGGAACGCGTAACCGTTAAATATTAGACAGGCTCAGACTGTAAGCATGTTCAAAACTCTAGTCAAGGACTACTGTCTAACATTATTAAATTTAAAAAAAATTCACTACTATATACTATTATGTATTTGTGTATTATATGTGTGTATATATATATATATATATATACACAGGGTGTCACAAGACCCATCACCAAGCCGATGTCTACTCGTTTTGGACATCATGCCAAGTTTATTTTTTTAAGTATTCACTTTTTTCAAGCCGCTATAAAAAATTCGCGCATGCAATTTTCGAAATACCTACTAATCCATGGGTGCATAGGACATCTATAGAACAGGTTGGCGGGGTAAATGCATCGATTTTGTACCTAATTACAAATATTACATAGTAAATTTGAGCCTCAAAATCTCCTGAACCAGTAACTTCCAGGTATGATGCTGAAGCAAAAAATGTTCGTAATGATTGGTACAATATGGGGTTTCAGTTTTCGTTAAGGGTATTTTTACACCCGTATATATATTTATATATATGTATGTAAGTATATTATTATTGTATAGGTATGATAATATTATATTTATTTATATATATTAAGTCTTTGCATATTTTTACATAGGTACTCGTACACTTCTACAACTACCATTTATTTCCTACCAATAATATCTCCATCCAAAGGTTGCCTGGTCGAAATCGCTTTTAGCGATAAGGCCACCCATTGTACTGTATTTAATATATATTTCCTTAAAATGTTTTATATAAATGTCCAATAACGTATAAAATAAATAATAAATAAATAAATATGCTTAGGCGTCGCGACCTGACGACCCCACCGCCCACTGGGGGGAGTTACTCTGACGAGTAGATACTCGTCATAGTATATCCCACAGCGCAAGCAGTCAACCGAAAGATGGCGGTCAAACCATCCGAACCTGGCGGAAGTAAATCCCAAGATGCTAGATGGGCAGCAGCGTCCAGCACAAAAAATTCCACCACTGCGATCGCCAATACGCCTGCCAAGCGTGGCGATTATGGCAAATCCCCCTATAAATGAACCACACCAATAAAAACCGGCCCCTAGTCCCCGGCGGCCCCGCTAGTCCTGGTTATGGTAGCGGCCATGGTAATGGCGGGGCAAGGGGTGCGAAGAATCTCCGGAAGAGATCGGGCTACCACCACCAACGACAATTGGCCCTAGCAACACTGAACACGCGCACACTGCGGACCGACGAGAAGATTGTCGAGCTGGAAGAAGAATTGAGCAATTTGCGATGGGATATCATAGGCCTATCTGAAGTCCGAAGACAGGGGGAGGACTCGATAGTTCTCAATTCCGGCAACTTGCTCTTCTACCGGGAGGGCGACCAACAGTCCCAAGGTGGTGTCAGGTTCATCGTCCACAAATCTCTCGTGACCAACGTGGTAAATATTGGGAAAGTGTCGAGCAGGGTAGCGTACCTTATACTCAGAATATCCAAGCGGTACTTGCTGAAGGTCATACAGGTATACGCTCCGACCTCGACGCACCCCGATGAGGAGGTGGAAGCCATGTACGAGGTCATATCTCGGGCTATACATGGCTTCAAAACCCATTACACCGTGGTCATGGGAGATTTTAACGCGAAACTGGGCAAACGCGACGGTGATGAGCTGAGAGTGGGGCGATTTGCTTATGGGCATCGGAATTCCCGGGGTCACTTGCTGGCTAGCTTTATGGAGAAAGAAGGCCTCTACATGATGAATTCCTTCTTCAAGAAGCGAGAATGCCGCAAGTGGACCTGGGTAAGTCCAGACGGTGCCACCAAAAATGAGATCGACTTTATCATGTCGACGAAGAGCCAGATATTCAACGATGTCTCCGTGATCAATTCGCCTAAAGTGGGGAGCGATCACCGAATGGTAAGAGTCTTGTACAGATATTCAATATGAATATCTGTACAATCCTCGAACGGTCGAGGTTGATAAAGTCCACGCTCCGACTGGCACCGGTTCATAATCCAAAACCCCGAGAGCTTTCAACTCGAACTCAAGAACCGTTTCGAATGCCTGGGCGAATGCGTAGATGTGGACGAGTACAGTAACGGGTTCGTGGATGCTGTCCATACAACAGGGGCTAAATTCTTTAAGCCCCAGAAAATCAAGAGAACCAGCAAGATCTCGGGTCCGACCCTCGAGCTGTTAGAGGAAAGGCACAAGATGGTTCTGCTATCCTCCGACGACATTCCGAAATATCGGCAGCTCAACAGACAGATCTCTAAGTCTCTGACTCGCGATCTCCGCCAATACAACACAAAATGTGTTCGTGAGGCGATCGAGCAGAATAAGGGATCCAAAGTGTTCCAGAGGGATCTGTCTGTTGGGCAGAGTCAGCTAACAAAGCTGAAGACGGAAGATGGCAGAATCGTATCGTCCAAGCCTGAGGTCTTGGAGGAGATCGAAAGGTTCTATGGACAGCTATACACGACAACGCAACAACCCGCAAGTACTCCAGCGTCAGACCCTAGATCTGGATTTGCCCGACACTATACCAAAGATATCCCGGACGTCGGCATGCACGAGATTAGTGTGGCTCTCAAACAACTCAAAAACAACAAGGCGCCGGGTGATGACGGAATTACGAGCGAGCTTCTGATGGCTGGCGGTGCACCCGCTAGATAAGCCCTTCGGAAGCTATTTAATTCCGTCATTCTCGAGGGTAAAACGCCACAGGCGTGGCACAGAGGTGTGGTGGTGCTTTTCTTAAGAAAGGGGATAAAACCCTCTTAAATAACTACAGACCCATCACACTTCTGAGCCACGTCTACAATCTGTTTTCGAGGGTCATCACGAATCGTCTCGAGAGCAAGCTAGACGACTTCCAGCCTCCCAAACAAGCCGGTTTCCGTAAAGGCTATAGTACCATAGACTACATACATACGCTGCGGCAGGTTATACAGAAGTCCAAGGAGTATAACCAGCCCCTATGCTTGGCGTTTGTGGACTATGAGAAAGCCTTCGATTCGATCGAAACCTGGGCGGTGCTACAGTCTCTCCAACGGTGCCGGATTGACTACCGATATATCGAAGTGCTGAAGTGTTTGTATGAAAACGCCACTATGTCAGTCCGCCTCCAGGACCAGAGTTCGAAACCTATTCAACTCCAGCGAGGAGTGAGACAGGGGGATGTCATATCCCCGAAACTGTTTACCATTGCGCTGAATGATGTTTTCAAGCTTCTGGACTGGAATGGACTCGGCATCAACATCAACGGCGAGTACATCACGCACCTTTGATTCGCAGACGATATCGTAGTCATGGCTGAGACCATGGACGACCTAGGCACAATGCTCGATGGCCTCTGTAGAGTCTCCCAACAAGTAGGTCTTAAGAAGAACATGGACAAGACGAAAATCATGTCGAACGTCGATGTTGTACCTGCTCCTATTCAGGTTGGGAACTCTACGCTCGAAGTTGTCGACAAGTATATCTACCTGGAACAAGTAGTCCAATTAGGTAGGTCCAACTGCGAAAAAGAGGTCAATCGTCGAATCCAACTCGGTTGGGCAGCGTTCGGGAAGCTACGACATATCTTCTCGTCCGATATCCCGCAGTGTCTCAAGACGAAAGTCTTTGACCAGTGTGTGTTGCCAGTGATGACTTACGGATCAGAGACGTGGTCGCTCACAATGGGCCTTATCAGAAGGCTCAAGGTCACTCAGAGGGCGATGGAGAGAGCTATACTTGGAGTTTCCCTGCGAGATTGAATCAGAAATGAGGAGATCCGCAGTAGAACCAAAGTCGCCGACATAGCTCTCCGGATTGCCAAGCTGAAGTGGCAGTGGGCAGGGCACATAGCTCGAAGAACCGTTGGGGCAGAAAGGTTCTGGACTGGCGGCCACGTACCGGATGACGCAGCAGAGGTAGGCTCCCCGCAAAGTGGACCGACGATCTCGTCAAGATTGCGGGCGGCTCAAGACCGGTCTGTGTGGAGAACCTTGGGGGAGGCCTATGTCCAGCTGTGGACGTCGTACGGCTGATATGATCAAATAAATATGACGTGTGACCGCTATAATAATACGATACCTACTATCTTCATTTCAGCTCTAACTTTGCAAGTATATATGTCCGTTCCTTTTGCATTCTCAACGTCGATTATAAATGTAAACAGAATTAATAATAAACTAGAGGACCCGTGCTGCTCCACAGCATATTTTAATATTATAAAAAAGCGCTTAGGTACATATAGGTATGGTGAGTACATTGTAGCGTTATCTAATAAGTAAAAAGATGATATTCTTACCAAAATACATATATCACAAAACTAATTTTCTCACAACATTGGCTTTGCGTTGCACCTTAGGTATCGTGAAATTTCGACCTTGGCATTACTGAATGGTTTGCCGCGCAATAGGGATATATATAATATGAATAACTGAACATTGACGAAAGAAAGTTCTTCAATATGACTGTGCTGTGAAGAATGGTAGGGCACCATTCTTTCCATTACGACACTGTAATGTCCTTCGTCCAGGTGTCCAGAAAATAGCAAGTTATGAACAATTTCGCCAGTACCATAGTCAGTAATCGTATTACTGTTTTCCAGGTGAACTTGGAATTGACACTCTATATCCCGTGTGTCAATTCAGAGTACTCTGAAGCTCACTTACACTCTGAAGTTAAGCATGCTCTGCATACTGTCCATTGGCACCCATCACACGTTTGTAATTTGTTGCATTTGTAATGGTCTGGCCATATGCTTCGTCCCCAACAATAAAGTTACTATATACATCCCACTTATTGACAATGTTATCAACAGTGGCCCAACGAATTTCATAATGTTTATTCTCACTTCATATAAACAATAAGAAATTGCGCGTAATAAGCAATTACCTTCACCAAGAATGGAAATCACTGGAAAATTGTTGATGGTAGAATTAATCAAATCTGAACGCGTTTTCAGCCGTATTTTTTTAGCAGTAGGAGGACCATCCGGTACCAAATCTCCAACAGGCACGTCATTGACCAAGATTCTTTGTTCAAACTTTCTCTGAGCATTTTTCAATTTCCTTCCAAGAACCATCATTATAATTGAAAACACAACTACTCACAAAAAATACGTTATTAAATCAGAAACTTAAGTTACTAACTTACGCTAACTTCACTTTTTTCTCTATCTGTCAATACTTTACTATCAAAATTAAAAATATAGATAAACAACTTTTTTTATAAGTAAGAAAATAGGTTTTATTTGTTATCCAGCTAAATATTTCTGTGAGAAGCACGATTTATTTTGTTTCGTGTATACATACATACATACATAGACTCACGCCTGTTTCCCGGAGGGGTAGGCAGAGACTACGGAACGCCATTTGCAACGATCCAGACATATCTCTCTTGCTTCATTCACTCCCATCAGATTCCTCATGCATGCTCTTCTGTTCAGGGTATTTCTCACCTGTCCTGTTTTTAGGATGTCTCCAATCTGATCAGAGAACGTCCGCCTAGGTCTTCCCCTTCGTCCTGTCCCTTCCACACTTGCCTTATATATCTGCTTGGTCAGTCTTTCGTCATCCATCCTCTCCACGTGCCCAAACCATCTTAGCATACCTTTCTCGATGCTTGTCACTACATCTTCTTTTACCCCACAACACTCTCTTATCACACAATTCTTTACTCTGTCAGTCAGAGAGATACCACACATACTTCTCAGTGCTCTTATTTCTACAGCATTTATTCTACTTTCATGACTTTCGTGTATGGGTGTGATTAATCCATCATAATTTAGAAATGTAATAATGACGTTTATAGTTTTGGTCGAAATTGTAGTTTCGGTAGGAATGTCTGATTTGGTAGCAATCGTAAGTTACCTTGCTACCAAAACTACAATACATATATGCCAAAAATACAATTTCTACCAAAAATACTATTACTAACGAAAATACTATTCCTATCAAAACTACTATTGGTACCAAAACTACTATTCGTACTAAAACTATCATATCTACCATGTTTTTCAAAACTACCATTTCTACCAAAACCGCCGGTGCTGTCTTTTGTTGCCCGGTTGTGACCTTTTCTCTCAAAACTACTATTCATACCAAAGCTACAATTTCTACCATAACTACCACTTGTAATAATATAAATAAGTGACGATAGTACTATGAACCGCTGTAATATGTTCCACATAAAAAAAAAATTGGATGCCCGAAGAAAGTCCGTAATTTAAAAACACAAAAAATTTCCTAACATAAAACGTAAGGAAAATTCCTCAACATCAGAGCTCAGTTCACCCAACATTAAGGGTTAACTGGTAACATTCGGGGAATATTACCTACCATCAGCGATAATTCACTATAGTGATAATTTGACCAACATCGGGTATAATTTTACACACCACCACACTCACACCCGTATGAAAGTAAGGCAAGGTCACTTTAAGGAGGCATAACGTTTTTCCTGGCAGTTACCGCAAGGAACTTATTAGATGCCATAAAAATATTTTTGAATTTAGAACCGTCCATGTAGAGAGAAAGCAATGGAATCTTAAGAAATGTATAGGAAAATATTGAAAAATAAGTTCAATGTCCACACCTATCTTCCTTCAAACTTACCCAATTTAAATGAGCATACCATCAAATGAAAGAGCTCTTTTCAGCGCGTATTTTAGGCTTATAACGAAACGCCTACCTCAATGAGAACCAGCTATATAGAAGCAGAAAGTCATTGACTACGGCTACGAAAACGTAAAAAATGTATGGGAGAAAATTGTTTTTGCATATAACTTCATGAATGTGCAAGTTAGGTAATTTCTAAGGCTTGATGACAAATCTATGCATCGAGAGCTTTCATTTAAAAAAAAAATCATGCGAATCGGTTGCGTAGAACGGGCTGGCCGACTCGTATTATAAAACACAAATTCTTTTAATATATAGATTATATTCAGTGTCCCAATTTTCTGAATAGCATTACATCTCTCGAGGCAGGTGGTTAATTGAAGTGGAAAACCTAGTGAAACGTAACGGTATAAAATTAAATGTACCGTAATGTGCCTACGATTCCAAACTTTATAACGAATTAATCCTTTTGAGAAACTTCTTGACAAACATAATAATATTATTTACGTTATTGGTAACATTTTGTTGGCTGTGTACACACCCTATATGTAGGTACTATTAATCTTTGTGAATTTGTAATAAAACGAAACCAAACAAAATATTGTCTTTTCTGTTTCAACAAATAACATTCGACCATCGCTTTAATTTAACTTTGAACATTTAAGTCCCCTATGACTCGCATGATAAAATCGTCCCATAACTTGCATGCGAATACGCCCACCGAATGTAGCTAGAGTCTTCCAATGAATAACTAACATGGAAATTAGCCTGCCGAATAAAGCTACAGACTCTAAGTGTTTTGCATTCAAAACCGTTTTAAATATGGGGCCCAATTCTGCTAAATAAATATAGTCTCGATATAATGTCAGTGTCATACTTACGTCACAAAAAGCGTATTCTTCTAAATTATCTGATATTTGAATGAAATTGTAACGAGATCGTATGTGTCAACGACGAACTGTTTATTTTAAATTATACGATTATGACATTAGGTTATCAGAATACCGCTTTTAAATCCATTCAAAATATAATATCAATGTCATATAAAAATAGCGGAATTGGCCCCATGGTCCCTCCCAGTGGCTTGCGTGCGAATATGCCAACGGGTTATGTTTACAAGCTGCCTGTAACTAGCATGTGAATGCGCCTATTGAATAATATGCATTCCTACAGTGACCTGCACACGAATGCGCCAGCCACAAGTGGCAACAGTCTTCTAGTGTCTTGCATGCATATGCGTCTAACGAATATGGCTATTAATACTTCCAATCACATTTCAGTGAAGAAACCCTGCAATAATAGCTTTAATATTCCTACATCTTTAGAAATATCTTAACATTACTTCTTAAGAGCTTTCTCATAAAGCCGAGCAAATATAAATATCGCGGCTGAAAATTCAAATACATATCTTTTTAGTTTACAAGAAGCACTCGCGGAGCGGAAAGTGGATTCTGTGACCGAGAAAAGCAAAGAAACCGTGTAAGTTTATTTGGAGCCAAGAGTATGCTCTCCTGACATTGATAAAACGCTTAACGCTTAGGAAGCACGTCTTTTGAGTATTATGTGTTAAGGTTATGATTATGAAGACTCAAAAAATATGAAAAATAATTGGAGATTTGAATCGGATAGGAAACTGCTCTGTGTTTATCTTTATTTTGTTGTTTGTATTAAATACAAGAATATCAATCCTGTTTAAATAAATTGTGCCACAGTTCTGCACGAACATCTTCTCACGAGCGAAGTGTTAGGCTCCAGTCCACCGCCCTGACCAAGTGCGGATTGTCAGTCTTTTCAAATCTCTAGAGAATATTCATAGAAATCTAAATAATGTAGATTTCCTCAAATTGTTTACCGTCACCGTTCAGCAAGCGACTTAACAATTATATCCTCACATAACATAAAAAAATCATTGGTGCACGCCGTAGTTTCGATCTCGTAACCCTGAGCGTAAGAGATTGATGTTCTTTCCTTTACGATACCCTCTGCTATTTCGGTATTTTTTGTTGCTTCGCGTATTAATCTGTAAATTAATATTACGTATTAAATTACCCGGCGTTAGTCAAATATTAGACAGTTACGGGTAATTAACACAGAATCCTTAATAGCTAAATGAGCTATCAGGGGACCGCTCGCAAACTCGACAGTACGTACGTACTTAATATTTCCAGTAAAGCAGTGTTTGTAATATATTAAGCTAAAATATTTTGAATAGCACTTTTAATAAAAAGTTTCTTTCAGAAACAGTTTATAAATAGCTGAAAATGGAAATGTTTCAATCTTCTTCTGCTTACAACTGGTTAGGTTAGTTATAATTATGGCGTCATTACAAATCCGAGACAAAATACAATACCAGACGCTCAGATAATGCTAGATCTACAGCTCGAACTTTGTTTAAGTAGTCCATATCATATGAGGCGAATACATGTCGTACTTGAACGCGTAACCGCTTTCATTCTCATTACTCTACCTATTATTTAGAGAATAATATCCATTACTTAAATTATTACTTAATCTGTATACATTAAGTAATCATTCATGTAATTACAAGTAATGACATTTACGGAGCCAATCATACTGTTAACAAAGTTTAAATCCAAAGTCTGACAAATAATGATAAGCCATCGTCGAACTCCGACGGAAGGCGTTATTGATTCGAAATTTAAGATTTCAGGCTTGCGGCTGAATTGGTACAGTAGAGGTCGATCAATCTTTGTGGTTAAATAAAGCCGTCGAGGTTTGGCCGGTATGTTAGACCGCTGTTTAAATATTGAGCAGTAGGCTCCGCTCTACCGAACTGCGAGGCCTCAGAGACTACGGTAAACCTCTCAACCGAGATTGGTCGTGACATTGTCTCTGTTTATGTCAATATTTGAAGTGAGTAGGTACTCTGAAAAGTGGCTGTATGATTTAGTTACGCATGTTTCTAGTAGAAAAACTACTGCAGACTGGACTGCTCTCATTGCAATTATAATACAAAACTATTCAAGATTTTATAGGTAAGTTAATTTAACATAAACTGAATAAAATTATTTTTATATTAAATCAACTTGGTAAATCAAAACCGCCATAATACATAAGATATTATCTGCTTCTATAACTTGAAGTACGATTAAAGCCCGCCGAAACAAAGTCTTGACTTATCTGAGTCGAACGTTACATGAGCACCCCTTATTGAAATCATACCGGGCAGTAGAACACCCAATTTTGGTCGACTGTGACCGCAAAAGGTGTTGAATAACATCCTGGTATCCAATCCCACAACAAACAAGAGTTACACTTCATAATCGTGCATAATTAAATTGTAAACATAATTAAGAATAAACTTTTCATTTACTGAGTCTGACATCAATCAGAAATTACATTGAACTATCGATAAGTTAATATACGATAAACGTTTATTACCTCGAAGACAAAATTCATCCTATTGATATTAGAAATTGGTTTAATTCGGTTCTACGAAAACGCAGTACAGACGCCTAATTGCTTATTTAATGTTTAAACTTGGACTTCATCATATCAGCCGAAAGACGTCCACGCCTGGACATAGGCCTCCCCCAAGGCTCTCCACATAGACCGATCCTGAGCCACCCGCATCCATCCGCTGTCCGCGACCCCAACAAGGTCGTCGGTCCACCTGGTGGGAGGCCTACCTCTGCTACGACGTCCTGGGCGTGGCCGCCACTCCAGAATCTTTCTGCTCCAACGGACATCGATTCTTCTAGCTATTTGCCCTGCCCACTGCCACTTCAGCCTGACTATTCGGAGAGTTATGTCGGTGACTTTGGTTTGCCTGCGGATCTCCTCATTTCTGATTCGATCTCGCAGGGAAACTCCGAGCATAGCTCTGTCCATCGCCCTCTGAGTGACCCTGAGCTTCCGGATAAGGCCCATAGTTAGCGACCACGTCTCGGCTCCGTAGACCATCACTGGCAACATACACTGGTCAAAGACTTTCGTCTTGAGACACTGCGGGATATCGGACGTGAAGATATGTCGTAGCTTCCCGAACGCCGCCCAACCGAGTTGGATTCGACGAATGACCTCTTTCTCAAAGTTGGACATATCCAATTGGATTATTTGGTAAACGTACTTGTCGACAACTCCGAGTGTAGAGTTCCCAACCTGAATAGGAGCAGGTACAACATGGACGTTAGACATGATCTTCGTCTTGTCCATGTTCATCTTAAGACCTACTTGTTGGGAGATACTACAGAGGCCACCGAGCATTGTGCTGAGGTCTTCCATGGTCTCAGCCATGACTACGATATCGTCTGCAAAAAAGTAGGTGAGCGATGTACTCGCCGTTGATGTTGATGCCGAGTCCTTACCAGTCCAGAAGCTTGAAGACGTCTTCCAGCGCAGCGGTAAACAGTTTCGGAGATATGACATCTCCCTGCCTCACCCCTCTCAAACTTGGATTTGTATTTCGTTAATTTTAGTTAATTTTTTCATAACAGTTATCTTCTGTTGCTGGAAAATGCCATAACACCTCAGCACAGATTTGTGTCCAGGTGTAGACTCCCAATGCAAAAAATAATTTAATGGTGCTACGATTACCTGGTCTATCACGGTCAAGCGGATGGCGCGTTCTTTAGGTATCATTTTAGATTTTGACACCTTTCGATGAGTAGATAGTTTATAGAGTGTAGACACAGCAAAAATATACTTTGAATTTGATATAGTCCTGACTTCAGTTTTGGAGCGTGTAGGTGCTAGAGTTTAGATGAGTTTGAAATTTTAATGCTAGTTACGGTCCGTTCCGTATAATTTGTTGGTGTTTTACCTATTTATCTAGATTCTCTGGCTTACAGACGGCCAGAAGGACTTAAAGATGTTGGCTGGTAGTGTCTGTTTTGCGAAAACGGGAGGTGCACTACACTACAAACTTACTCTTAAGTATATTGTGTTATAAACTTACAAGTGTGTACACGGATGTGGGGCACCCATATTCTGGCTGTGTTTACAATCGCTATTACGTGGGATGGCTTATAAGACATAACTGTGGAATACGGACGGATTTATCTGCAGATAACATTGCCAGACTCTAAACCTAGAATGTAAAACATTTTATCGCGTTTCCTATGAGACGGCTGTAGGTATGTTTGTCCCTAAAAAATGGATATTTAATCCTGCTTATTTTAATGGAAATAGTATTTCTTTTGAAGACTTCTTCCGTACTGGGAATAAATCCTGGGTCGCGGGGGACTCTACAAACACACAACTAACAGACACAAATTTAACCCGGCAGTTGATTCTCATTTGATCAATTTGTTTTCGCTGATAAATTAAGGTAAACGCCTAATATGCAACTACAGTATTGCAACCGACTCTTAATTCATTAGATTAATTCCTTATTAAGTCAAATCATATCAGTTATATTATGTCGTATTGTGGCAGAAGAGAGAGAGAGAGAGAAACTAATAGCTACAACTTAATTGTGCACACGAAATACTACTAATATAATTGATCCGTATGTTGACAAACATTAAAGTCTTTGTATATGAGTACTTATAACGCCTTATTACAAAACCATAATCAATTATAACTTTATCTCTTGTCCTAGATTTAAATATATTTTTTAAGAAAAGCATTTTCTGCTTTTTTAATTCGTCAATTGAAAAGTAGTTCTTTTTTTGAGATAAATGCTTCACATAAATTTAGCGTTAGATAATGTACAATAACTTTTAATGTGGATAATTATAAAATCTTTTATACAGCTAAGATTATAACTAAAATTCCAAGTCTATTTGATCCTTGTTTTGTACATTAGTAAAGACATGTAAGTTTAAGTCTATTTGTAGGTATCTTACATTAACCAAATCCTTAATCTTACGACTTAACAAATGACGATTTTAGAAAAAAGAAATCCATGTTTTTAAAATAAAATAAATTTGAAACTAGAAATATCAGGCAAAAAAAATAAACCGGTCAAGTCCGAGTCGAACTCGCCACCGAGGGTTCCGTACAAACCTGTAGGTAGGTATATATAAATATTTAAACAAATATGTGATGTAACCACGTACCCACGTACCCACGTTGATGTACGGTAGTGAGTGTTGGGTGTGGCAGAAAAAGCATGAAAGCAGAATTAACGCAGTTGCGATGCGGGCACTGCGTAGTATGTGTGGGATAAGACTGATTGATAGAATTCCGAATGCAGTAATACGAGAGCGATGTGGCCTGAAAGAAGATGTCGTGACAAGGATTGAGAAAGAAATGCTGAAATGGTTTGGGCACGTGGAGCGAATGAGTGAAGAAAGAATGACGCACCAAATATATGAGGCTAAAGTGTATGGGCAAGCCGGTCGCGGCCCACCTCGCAGGACATTCGTCAACCAAATTGGTGACGTTCTGAAAAACGGAAAGGTCCAAAGCACCCGGAACCGGCGAGCATGTATGAACAGAGTAATGAATGTAGAGAAAGCGCGTGAGGTTTGTAAGGATAGATGTAAGTGGCGTTCCGTTGTCTCTGCCTACCCCGACGGGAAAAGGCGTGAGTATATGTATGTTTGTATGTGATGTAACTAAAATTTAAGGTTTTCGAAATTTTTCCTATGTGCATATAAAACGTTGCTTTACGCCAAATTTCATGATTCTAGATCGACTGGAAGTACCCTTTAGTTTTGACTTGAGCATTTGATATTAATTTCAATTTTATAATCTCTACGGGTTCGTGAGGAACGGGGTAGTATCCTTAAAGTTATTAAAACTGTTGTAATTATAATATGATGTTACTAAAAATTTTCGGTTTTTTGCAATTTTTCCTTTATCTGTGCTATCAGACGTTGCTTCGTGCCAAATTTCAAGATTCCTAGTTTAAGGAAAGTACCCTGTAGGTTTTGATTCCCATGCGAGTTTCGAAAATTTCGGAAATTTGCAGCATAAACAGCTGGTGCATCTTTTGATTGCGTTGGTTTATAAGTTCGATTTTTTCACAGCTTCATGGGACAGTAGACTTAACTATTTGATATAAATTTCAGTTTGATAGCTTCACGCATTTCTGAGAAAATGGGTCTTGACAGACGGACGGACAACAAAGTGATTCTATAAGGGTTCCGATTTTCGACTTTGATTTGAAATGGCCAGTACGGCAGAACGGCAATTTCATAGGTAAAGATAGGTCTTACTGTGCACTGGACCACGGACACGACACTTCCCTTACATTCTAGCTCTTAATAGGTTAAGAGCTAGAATGTAAGGGAAGTGTCGTGTCCGTGGTCCAGTGCACAGTAAGTGCTATCAAGCGTAATCTCGCCTGATATAGGGAATTCGTGCACCTAATGCACCATCCTACTTTAGTTCGAACTGCGGACTATCTCTACTGCCGACATAACACTAAACGCGAGCAAGCGCAGACGAAAGTGAACTGAACCATTAACACGCTCCGAGAATATAGCTACTAATGACGAAGTTCTATAAAGATAGTTACTATTTTAAAGATAGTTAAGGTTTTGAAATTTTATAAGGAAACCAGCTGCAGTCCGCGAAGAATAACATTAGTAGGTACTTACTTACCTATGTTATTATTCGCGTAGGTAGTAACCTAATAAAAATAAGTCCTAATTAGCTACATCCCTAACTGAAAAATTAATTATAAATAATAATTCATACGCAATAAATTTCACCATCTACTTACTTCAACATCTTATTTATTTATTTATTTATAACTTCATACACAAAACATGTATAGGCGGACTTATTGCCTGAGGCATTCTCTGCCAGTCTACCTTCAGGTGATGCAGAGATAGAACAAGGTAGGTGCAAATTAAAGTAAAAAGAAACATGACAATCCTAATAAATACTTAAAAATGAAAAACATAAATGTCCATACATAAATACTATTTAATATAAAAACAAATAGTTAAACTAAATACATAGACTATAATATGTATAGTCTATGTATGTAGTATAAGTACATAAAAATATATTATAATAAATACGTATACATAATATCTATATGTTCTACTTGGAGTTTTGACTTTAGCCTTAATCTTTGTAACGTATGTCCGGTACTTACCGCGTTTGCGTCACAGTACCGCCCATACGCTCGGCCAATCAGAGAAAGCCATCGTCCGCACTCGCAAAGCCTGACCAAATATGGTCATAAACGGACTCTCACCCTGATGGAGGGCCCGGTATATAAAGGGGCCGACAGAGAGGCCGGACCGCTACTCTAACGTCGCTTCTCTACCTACCTACTATAACTAAGCGTACCTACTGACCCTACGTCGTATCTACGTATATCCTGGTCCCAGCGACGGGTATGTTACTACATTTACTGCGATAGCGTACTGCCCATCTCTCTACCTGCTAGCTGAGGCCGGCTGACGCCGCTTGCCTGACTCTATTGATTGTGGCTCTCCTAATGCTGCTTTCCTTCAGATTCCAGGTTTACCTTAAGCTCCGGGCTACGCTACCTAGACCAAACCGCTACAGCTGCTGCATCGCCTTCGGCGTCACCTCTGCCGAAGAGTCTGGCCTGCCCCGCTCATTGCACACACACCGCCGGCACCTGCCAGCTGAGCCAACGGCCTGCGAGGATCTGACGCTACGCGCATCCCTTCGAGCAATCTGCCCTGCACACTACCGGAGGGAACAGCGTGGGAGACTGCAGCCCTTAGTGTTCAGGCCAGTGTCGTGTTGTTGGTCGGTCATACTCGGCATAGGAAGCGAGGCAATACTCAGCAAATAAACGCATAGAAACTTTTATGCGTTTTACTACTACCAGAACCCGTTACAGTGGCGCCTACGTGGGTTATTGTCTCGCTTTCCGTGCTCGAGTTCTCTTCTAGCAGGTCTCCATCATTGTAAGCGAGGAGATGCGGCTATAGCGAACCCGTAGGTATTGCTATACTAATTGTCTACCTTTTAGTGTAACTACTACTACGTACTAGTTTTGAATCTAACGTTTTTCTAATTAGTCCTAACGGTCGAACTTTTACGCCTAATCGTAAAGTAGGCCATTTGTAAGGGCGGAACGCTTGCGCACTAAGTGTAGTGTGTAGTGTATACTTACGCGGTTATTCATACACCATGGGCTCACACCCCATAAAATACTTCCTGCTAAACAAGAACGAGTTAGCTTACGAGGTCGCGATTAGAGGTGAGGAGCCGGCTACCTCTGTCCTAGGTCTGCGGAAGCAGCTCCCTAAATTACTGGAAGCCATTCCAAATGATGACATTTTGGAGTCGGGTCTAGCCATAGCGGTGGACTTCGAGGGCGCTAGCGAGGCCGTCTCTGAGCTGGCCAAGCGAGTAAATTTATTAACCATTTCTTACGACGCGAACCTAGCTAGGAGGTCTACCGCACTGCACAACCATATTTTCCATAGACTCCGTAGGATGGAACGTCCTACGGCGTATTCAAAACGAATAACCGAATTGTGCAGCCGGTTCGACAAGCTCTCGGCGGAGCTGTCCGCCATTGAACAATCAGGTGTTTGCTCAGCTGATGCTGTGGCTGAGGCCCATCCTGCGCCGTCTACCTCGACGCAGGCAGGGTTAGCCCCAGTATTGCATTGCGAGCATTTGAGAGTTAGCGAACTGTCTAAGCTAAAATACGACGGTACGGGATGCGTCCGAGCGTTCCTACAACGCGTAACCGAATTCCAAACCGCGCGTAATCTACCTTCCACTAAAATTTTATCATATGCCTCCGAAATTTTCACCGGTAACGCACTTCACTGATACCGCGGTCTAAAAGAATATTTCAATACATGGGAAGAACTCACCACTAAATTAAGAGACGATTTCACACCGTACGATTATGACTACCGGTTATTAAATGAAATCCGCCGACGTACTCAAGGTGCTACCGAAACTATAATAATTTATCTCTCGATAATGAATCAGCTGTTCGCTAGGCTGTCACCGTCAAAGCGATTGTCCGAACGCGAAAAGTTAGACATTCTATTGCATAACATACGCCCATGCTACTCGCTAGTGCTAGCTCCGTCAATATCTTCAATAGACAGTATAGCAACACTGCAGACGTTATGTTTAAACTACGAACGGATGAAATGTTTGAACTCTCAATTCCGCGAACCGTATTACAGTAACGACACGTTGGCACCAGACCTAGCTTACAGTCACAAACCTAATAACCGAGCGCGTAATAATTCCTACAATAATTATCCCGTTGCTACTATAGAGGGTATGTCCGGAAAACCCGAATACACTGAGAACAACGAACCAAGCAAACCTAAGTCTAAACCTAGCTCTGTCGCTCTAGTCACGTCCAAGTACTGCCCGCGCTGCCGTATCAATGATCACAGTTTGAATGAATGCAAACGCGATCGGTTCGCAATTTGCTTCAAGTGCGGCCGTAGGGATGTGACATTCCCTAACTGCCCGAACTGTAAATCGACGAAACCAAAAAAACTAGTTGGTCAGGGTCGGGGCGTGTCAAAATCTAAATTAGGTTCTACAACCTATTCAACCCATTTTGACAAAGATGATTGGAGAAATAGGCTAAACACTCTAAAAGTGTATTTCTCTAGTTATTCCGTCGCCTCGATCCTGGATAATAAACCTAAAAATGACCTACGGCCCTATGTTAACGTAATGATTAACAGATTACCTATTTGTGGATTGCTCGATTCCGGTTCAACCATTACAATTTTAGGTAACAACGCCCATCTGGAGGTAATTACTAAAACCGGGTTAGAAATACAGCAGTGTCACAACACTAATTCCATTCGGACCGCAAATGGAAATATCTTGTTGCCGCGCGGTCTTATCAACTTACCCACTACTTTTAATAATCAAACCCACTTATTGAAAGCTTATATTATTCCAGAAGTTACAAGTAATTTAATTTTAGGCATCGATTTCTGGAAACTATTTAAATTACTGCCTAACCATATCGCATCCGTATGCATGTCTAAAACATTGCCGTGTAGTGTGTTAAATGAAAATAAGCCGAGTAACACGAACGTATTGCAATCTTTTAGTGAGTTGAGTGAGTCATAACAAAGAACGGCTAAGTTAATTATAAAGCAATACGAGTCGATTACTACTGAAAAAACCGGTTTAGGACGAACTCACTTAATAGAACATGCAATAGACACTGGCGATTCTGCGCCAATACGCCAAAGATATTATAGGTTACCGCCGGCGAAATTAAAAATAATTATTGACGAATAAGACGAAATGCTTGCATTGGGAGTGGTAGAAAAATGCGAAAGTCCGTGGTCGTCACCAATTTTACTAATGCCTAAGAAGGACGGTAAACTAAGGTTTTGTTTAGATAGTCGGAAACTTAATTCTATTACTAAAAAAGACGCGTACAAACTACCTTACGTATCCGAAATTTTAGACAACCTTAGGAATGCTAGATATCTAAGTAGTATAGACTTATCTAAGTCTTTTTGGCAGACGCCTCTTCGCGAATGTGATCGTGATAAGACTGCGTTCTATGTGCCTACTAGAGGAACATTTAGATTTGTGACTATGCCGTTTGGTTTAACGAATGCGCCTGTGACACAACAGCGTTTGGTGGATCACTTGTTTACGAACAGTCCTGGGTTCGAAAGCTCTGTATTCGTTTTTTTAGATGATATCGTGATTATATCGCCATCTTTTAGTGCTCATGTGTCACTATTGAACAAAGTATACGAAAAATTAAAATCGGCCAACCTTACAATAAACTTAGAAAAATCTAAATTCTTCCGTGATGAATTGAAGTACTTGGGCTACGTAGTAAACTCTAAGGGATTACAAGTAGACCCATGTAAGGTGGAAGCCATTCTTCAATATGCTACGCCTAAGAATAAAAAAGAAGTCAAAAGGTTCTTAGGCATTGCATCATGGTATCGGCGATTTATACCTAATTTTAGTACTTGTCTAGAATTACCGCAGGCAGGCAGGAATTTTCAGGGTGCGCAGTGGAAGATGTAATACATCTACCTGACCACGATAGACAAGGATCCAGACACAATGCACTGCGTTGCACAGCTATGAATTATGATCCTAACTACACCTAATATTAATAAAATGTCTTACCAAATATCTCCTGGTGATGTTCTTGAGTGGTGTCCTGGAGGCAAGCTAGACACACACGAGACTAAATTGGCCAATATTAGCAAGTGAGTTATCTTTACTTTACCAGACTCTAACGCAGCGTTTTCAATCAGGAATTCACACACGTGTTTTACAAAGTTCAATGTTCAATATATCACCTATTTACCACAAACTTTGCCGGAAGTCAAAGCGGCTATTGTTAGTAATTACAAGTTAATTCAATTCGCGTTAATTCAAAAGGCGATCAATGTACTTATATCAATTTATATCAATTATTACAAACGGAGACAGCTCAAAACCGGCGTGTTAAATTTTTCAAGGCGGGAACGAAAGTGACAGTTCAGTGTGACCATTGTCAGAAATTTTCAATAGACTAAACAAAATGTTACTCAATCGATCTAATCGATTTGGCTTATAATAAAAACTAATTCTATTTCAAACATCCACCCGCCCCGGACCGGCCTACCGGTCCGCTAATCGGTTGGTAGACGTGACAATGTTGCAACCGCTCTCCTCAAAATCGAACCGTCCACCAAGACCTCAGCAAATCGGGGAACTCCATCAGCCCCAGTTACCAAACGAAGGATGCGCCCCCTGTGCCATCTGAGTGGCGGAAGTTTAGCCTCCTTGATCAAAACGAGGTCACCAATCTTGGGTGGATCGGTCTTGTCGGTCCACTTAACGCGTTGCTGGAGTATGTGCAAATATTCCAAATTCCAGCGTTTCCAAAAGCTCTGAGTAATCTGGCGTACCAATTCAAAACGTGAGAGACGACCAGGTCTCGTATCAATATAGGGGTACTCAGGCAAGGCGACAAGTGGGCGACCAATCAAAAAATGGCCCGGCGTAAGGGCCTCCAAATCATTCGGATCTGAGGAGATCGGGCACAATGGCCGAGAGTTCAAAACGGCCTCAATCTTACAAATCACATTTGCGAGTTCCTCAAATGTAAGGACAGATTCACCGATTGTCCTGCGCAAGTGTGTTTTGGCCGATTTTACAGCGGCCTCAAAAATACCACCCCAGTGTGGACAATTTGGTGGGAAAAACAACCAATTTATCCCACGTCGGGCAAGCCTATCACTTATATCAGCCTTGTTGGTTTCAAGGAAATTAACAACATCATTCAAATAATTATACGTGCCCTTGAAGTTAGTGCCGCAGTCAGAACGGATCAAGGAAGGCAGCCCTCTGCGGGATACAAATCTGTCAAATGTGGCTATAAACGCCTCGGTCGTAAGCGAGGAGACCAGTTGTAAGTGTACGGCCTTTGTGGAAAGACAAACAAAAACACACAAGTAGGCCTTAACAGTCTTGCTGTTTCGAAGTGTCGACGTTTTTACCAAAAAGGGACCAGCGAAGTCCGTGCCAACACCGTCAAACGTCCTGCTTTCAGTTACGCGATCTGCCGGTAAGTCCCCCATCAAGGGCTGCATAGTAGAAGCCTTGAGCTTATAGCAAGGGATGCAGCGAAAGACTACACTCCGAATAATTCTTCGGGCAGACAAGATCCAAAATTCGCGTTGCAAAATGGCCAAGAGCGCATTACAACCAGCATGCGAATTTTTAAGGTGACGGTCAGTTACCAACAAGCGTACCAAATGACCGTCCTTGGGTAACAAAAGGGGGTGACGTGCTCCGTAAGGGAGGTTGGCGTTCTTGAGACGCCCTCCAACGCGCAAGAGACCCGTATCGTCCAAAAAGGGGTATAATTTAGAGACAGCTCCCGACAATTTCGATCTCCCTGACTTAAGGATAGCAATCTCCTTCTCAAAATGCGCTAATTGCACAGAACGAACCCAAAAGGTGAGAGACTCCTGTCGTTCCTGTGGTGAGAGAAACAGTGTCAGTCGTTTCTGTTGTGGGTGCCTAAAATTAAAAACAAAACGCTTTATCCAAGCAGTAACACCTAACAACTTGTCAAGGGAGCTGTAGCGATTCAACAAAAAATCGGGGTCGAAGGCGCATTCCACCTTCTCAAGAGCGAGTGTTCGTAGACCCGGCAAATTAGAAGTATTCAAAACTTGCGTTCGAGGCCAATCAATTTCTGGTCGACTCAACCATTCAGGACCCCACCACAGCGAATGACCTATCAAACTAGGCGTCAAGCATCCGCGCGAGGCACAATCAGCGGGGTTGAGCTCACCTGACACGTGTCTCCAAACAAGCTTGACTTCGGATTTCTGGATTTGGGAAACGCGATTAGCGACAAATACCTCCAAGGTGTGGACAGAAGCCTTCAACCAACAAAGAACAATTTGGCTGTCTGTCCAGGCGCAGGTCCGATTAATACAAATGCTTTTACCCAAAGTGTTAGACACGTGGTTCAATAAACGTACAAGTAGGGCTGCTCCCGAGAGCTCCAATTTTGGGATGGTCAAAGATGTCCGAAGGGGTGCGACCTTGCTCTTTGCCATGATCAGGGAAACCCTCACCTGACCTGAGGCACTGACTGTGCGCAAGTATACCACGGCCGCGTGACCACGTTCCGAGGCATCACAAAACCCGTGAAGGGTGGCCTTGTACTTCCCGGGAGGAAGGATAGGACGAGGCAAGGAGATCTCGTTGACGGCAGGAAGTGAGGATACAAAAGAGGTCCATTCCTCAACAAGAGTGCCGTGTAGAGATTCGTCCCAGGTCAATCCTGCTGTCCAAAGCTTCTGCAAGAAGCATTTTGCCCAAAATATGATAGGACAAATCCAACCGTTCGGATCAAAGGTTCTGGCGACAGTAGACAACACGAGACGTTTAGTCCAAGAACAAGGCAATTTCAAGTCTACGTTATACGTAAAGATGTCTTGGACTAGTCTGTACTGAACGCCGAGAACAGCCATCATGGCGGGGTTGTCAACAATCTCAAACAAATGTGGATCCTGCTGATGATCCTCTGGCAAGCCTTCCAAAAGCGCTGGTGAGTTGGAAATCCATTTGCGCAACTCATAACCAGCGGAGGCCAAAATACCTATCAATTCGTCCCGCAGGAGGATCGCCTCGTCCGCTGTGGAGGCGCCCGAGCAAATGTCATCGACGTAAATATCGTCTTTCAAGATGGCGGAGGCTCGTGGGAAACGTAAGCCTTCTCGGTCTGCGAGCTCCCAAAGAGAACGTATTGCCAAATAGGGGCCCGACCTTAACCCGTACGTATTGGTATTGAGCTCGTAGATGACCATGGGATCACGAGGAGACTCTCCAAAGGATCAGCTGGAAGCGACGGTCATCAAGGTGGATAATAGTCTGCCTGAACATCATTTTTATGTCGGCCACAAAGACAACCTGATGTCGTTGGAAGCTGGTGATGACGTCACAAAGGTCCTTGACCAACTTGGGACCAGAATGCAAGCACTGGTTCAAGGATACGCCTGTTGAAGTCTGCGAAGAACCATCAAACACTGTGCGCAGCTTGCCAGTTGATGGCTTCAATACCGCATGATGCGGGAGAAAGTAATGCTCCACCGAACGCCAATCCAAATTTGACACAGACATGTGTCCCAACTGTTCATATTCCCTCATGAACTCAATGTACTTCTGTCTGAGCTCCGGATCACGACCCATGCGGCACTCCATGGCCAACAACCTCTTTTCGGCTAAAGGTCGTGACTCACCAAGCGGAGGCCGAACAGACAGGAAGGGTAGCCTCGTAATGATCCGACCAGAACGGAGTCGACCAGTGTTGTTCTGGAAGAACAGCTCGCACTCCTCATGTTCTGGATTCAAACGGGCAACTTGAGGGGGCTCCTCTACCTCCCAAAACCTCTGAACTGCATCAGAGAGAGCAGAGCCTACAGCTAACAAATTATCAAGTTCGGGTGGAGGGGGGTCCCTAGGTACAGGTCCCATCAAAGCAAATCCAAATATGGTCAGGATGGCAGTAAAACCATTTGGCACCAAGACCCTTTTCCCACCAATCAAAATTCCACCGAGGATATCAGAGCCAATCAACAAGTCGATTTGTCCCGGTGTGTCAAATTTGGGGTCTGCCAGTTCCAATCCCGATGTCAAATTCACCACACCAGCAGGTAGCTGCTTCTGTGGGTGCATATCCAAAATATTCTTCAACACAATAGCCGAGGTTTTAATCCTCGGGTGTGATGATTCAACAGGGCCAAACAAAACCTATGCCCCGTATACAATTTGGAAAAGAGCCCATATTTAATTTAACCTGCCCTACCAAATAAGTGGAAACAATGGAGTTGTTGTTGTGCAGGAGTCAATGACCTATTGTTGCCTGGGCGGCGACCGTTGGCCAGGACCAGGCAGGTCAAAACGAAGGTGCGGCTTGAAGTCCTCCAAGGCGCGATGACTTGATCCGCGCGCCATCTGTGGAGAGTCATAATGACGCACCCGCCCAAAACGAGGTCGGCGCGAGTCAAGGCGGGGACGCTCCGCCAAAGGAGGGGAATACCTGGGGCAGCAGTCATGGTGCTGATGACGCTGAACAGCACATTCAGGTTCGCGAGAGAGAGGAGGCGTGCGCACGCTACGGTTCTCCAAGCGGGGCGAGTGGCGATCAATTGAGCGAGGCGACTCTCGGCTACGCGCCGGTGAGCCTCGGCTGCCACCTTCAAAACACCCGCCCGTGCGTGGCGTCGGCTGGTTGGACAAGCGGCCAACCTCTCTGGCATTCAGAGAATGTCCAAATGCTGTCCTCCACAGTGAGGACAGGGGCGAGAGTTTGGGCAGTCTCGCTGGTAGTGGGACCCCAAACAAGAGAAGCAAAGGTGGCGGGCATTCGCGATGCGCCTACGAGAGGCGACATGTAGGTCCAAGAATGCCCTACAACTGGCCGTTCTGTGCCCCGTGACCTTGCAGTAGGAGCACTCCGCTGGGCTCTGCGTGACCGCAAAGCGAGGAGGGCGCCGGTCAACATTGGCTCGGGTGTGAACGCGAGCCTGCTCCTTGACCTTGGGCGGCTGCGTCTTAGCCGGCGTGTCACCACCGGAGTTGTCCAAGACCCGGCACTCATCCTCCAGGAACCTCTCCAGGTCAGCAAAGGGAGGCAGATGGGTCGCGCTATCCCCACCAAAGCGCTGTTCAAAACGCGACCTCAGGTCGGCAGGCAGCTTTTTCAGCACAATGTGCACCAATAGATAAGACCATTGGTCCACGGGCAGGTCAAGGCACTTAAGTGCGTTGATGGCCACCAAAAGCGGGTTCAACAGTTGGGTGCGCAACCCAGAGACCCGGGTGAGCGTCGGCAAACCCAAAATCTGCTCGATGTGCGTATCGGCGAGGCCACGCTTATTATGGTACCTACGGGTAATTAGGTCCCGAGCCGTCTGGTACGCCTCGTCAGACACGGGCAGATGCTGGATGAGGCCCTTAGCCTCCCCATCCAGAACCGACATTAAATATGCCAATTTTTGTGCTGGCCGAAGGTCAGCCCTGTCATTAACCAGGCTGTCGAACAAATTAATGAAGCCCAGGTAGCTTCCTAGGCAGCCATCAAAATGGGGGAGGTCCAAAGTAGGGAGCCTACTCACCAGCCCCGGTGCTGACCTAGGAAGCTCCTGCTTCAGGCCGGGTTGCCCTTCCCTATCGGCAACTAGTTGTCTCGCACTATTGGAGACAGCATCATACAGGTCTAAGACCTGGGCATAGTCTTCGCTGACCTTATTTCGCTGGTCAGCAGTGAAATCAGTGACTGACACTTCGAGACAGCAAGCGCTGAAAGTGCGGAACAGCAGTTCCGCACTTGCCAGGCGATCATCGATTTGCTCGTACCTTTGAAATAAGGCCTGCTGGCGATCAGGCCGGTTCACTAAAGCACTGGCCGAGGCAAACCAGCGCAAATCTGATGCAATAGCACCAGCAGCCGCACGCTCCTTGATAGCTGACATAATCAAAATTCAAAAGAGCCCGGACAAACGTTAAGAGCGTTTAATCCGTCGGAGGTGATTTTGCGGGTTTTTATTGTTCTATTACGTTACGGATGAATAACAATTAATGGAAAAAATATATAAAATATAAAAGTTCAGTTCTTTGTCAAGAGAGTGCTGAAGAAAAATATATGGGTTACTATAGTAAATATTTTAAAACGGATGAATTTAAAAAAGTCATTTTCGTCATTTCTGTAGTTTAGGCCAGCATTAATGGTCGCTAGTGCTATGAAAACTTATGGTTCTATAATTCTGTAAATGTAAATTGTACGAGCAAAAGTTATACAAGCGAGACCTTAAAAAAGAAATTGTACTTTCATTCATAATTTTCAAGAAAATCGGAGATCAAAACAGTGCATTTTGCTTAATTTTAGCCCGCAAATTTGCATTTATATCTAAAAAACTACTGTGATTATTAAAAAGATATATACATATTTAGAAACCTTAAGATTCATTTTAAGCCATATAAAAATATTGGAATCTAAACTTTTCGTTTGTAATTAATATCTTATTTTTAAAAAGACCTATAAAGCTCGAAGCGCGATGCTACGTCCGCCATTCAGCGCTGAGCGCTCTCAGAGGACGGACCTGTCGCTCGCGTCCGCATCCGCCATTTTACGTAAATATTGCATTCCAAAACGTTTATAGCGCGGCTAAAGCCTCTAGATCCTTATTTTTTTTTTCTAAGTATTTTTTTTATAAATATGTAAAGTTGATGTACTTAACTTTATTTATGTATTACGTATTAAACTAGTGTGTTAGTCAAGACATCTGGAGTCTAGTGGTTAGTATAGTAGCGCGGTCCACTAGGGGCTGGGCGAGACTGACAGAAACGGGCCGTTAGATATAATACTTTGCTGCAAAAATCAAGTGGCAATATACAGTATAAACAGGTACAGTAGTTAGACGCATTTAATCTTTGATGGGTGACCATGGGATTGGCTTGCAGAGCCTATATCGCAGGTTTATTTTCGGACAAATTACATAAGTTAAGGTAAAGTAACTGACATCACGGTCATAGTATTGATGGGTGACCGACCGATGAATTTACAGAGCCCATGTATGAGGTTCTTAAGGGGGGCAAAATTATGGTTATTTTTACGCTAGGACTCGCCGCCGGTAGCATGATACCAATGTAATAGGTATTTACCTAATACGTACTATGCAATGCAATTAAAAGCACACTTGAATCGAATATTATCTTAACACACACAAGCACACGTACCTACCGTGCAGTCTTATTCTGCACCAGTTAACAGTTTATTTTGAGATTCAATTCTTCTAACTATATTTGTTCAAAATGCAGTTTCGATCTAATGTCAGTCTCATACTCATGTCACAAATGGTATTCTCCTAAATGAACTGATATTGGAATGTTATCGTGACTAGATCGTTAATTGAACAATGTCATCATCATCGTTCTAGCATACCGTGGATTCGAACCCGATACCCTCTGCATAGCAGTCCGTTGGTATCTCCAGTAGGCTATCGCTGCCTGTTGTTAATTAATCTAATTCCAAACTGATAGAAATGATGAAATAAAACCAAACCAAAACCTTATATTATTTCAAAACTAACATAAATCACTTTAACTAAGTACATACCGGAAGGACACACACCTTGGAAACGGGTCGTTTTATAAAAGAGTTTTTGGTGCGAAGCGTAACTACGCGCGTAATACCGTCAGGTCCAGGATGCTTATATTCTATGCGTACCAGCAACCATCTACCAGAACGTAAATCGTCCTCCTTTATTAAAACGACATCGCCATTAGCGGGTTCTGGTATTTGGTGACTCCATTTATGCCTTTGCAGAAAGTGATTTAAGTAGTCTTGAGACCAACGCCGCCAAAAATCTTGGATCATTTTTTGGGTGAGTTGCCAACGCCTAAGGTTAGATATATTGGAACTTTCATAGTTAGTATCAGGCACTAATATTAGAGGTTCTTCAACCAGAAAACGACCCGGAGTTAGCACTTCTAGCTCTTTTTGATCTTATTTTAAATTGTTTTTCGGGATATATACCACGTACCTTTGTTTGGAGTAACCGATATTTCGGCACTGTTGCAAGCGCCATGTTCACGGATGTATCTTCCACATAAGAGAGCGGTCTCGAATTGAGACATGCCTCGATTTGAGCTAGTAATGTCGTTAACTCCTCAAATGTCAAAGTTGAATTACGGACTACGCGTCTGAGATGGTACTTGGTAGACTTTATACCTGACTCCCAAAGTCCACCCTGATTAGGGGCATGTGGAGTGATAAAAATCCACTGAGTGTCATTGTTAGCTAGACTCTTCTCCGATATTTCCGGTAAAAACCTTGACTTCTCCTCGTCAAATAATTCAGCTAACTCATGCGCAGCAACAAAATTCGTGCCATTGTCACTGTACAACCGAGTACGGGTTAATTTATGAGTAGGAAGACATCAGATGCTGAAAGTCGGTATTCTAGTTATGAGTTGGAGGCACTAGCTGTGATTGAAGGAATAAAAAAAATCAGAAAATATTTATTTGGTATTAAATTTAAGATCATAACTAATTGTAAAGCTTTTCAGATGACATTGGAAAAGAAGGATGCAGTTACATCACCAAGAGTAGCCCGATGGATTATGCTACTGCAAGAATATGACTTTACTATTAAGCACAGGAATGGAAGTCAGATGCGACATGCTAATGCTCTGAGTAGACACCCATATGTCGCAATAATCTCTTTAGACGTACATGAGAAACTTAAACAGAATCAAGCCAAAGATCCTATGTTGAAAGCTATAATTGAAATTGTAAAGGATAAACCGTATGAAGACTATTGGCTTGAAAATGAGATACTCTTCAAAGGTCCTGAGAAACGCTTAGTGGTGCCAAAGAGTATGAAGATAGAGTTAATTCGTAGTGCTCATGGGAATGGACATTTTGGCAAGAAAAAGACTGCTGAGTTAACATTAAGAGTTTAGATAGAAAAATTTAAGAGTACATACAAACCTGCATACCTTGTTTATTGGCAAGTCGTAAGGCTGGAAAACAAGAAGGGTTCTTATCTACAATTGAAAAGGGAGTGTTACCATTGGACACATTGCATCTAGATAATATTGGGCCTATGACAGAGACTAAAAAACAATATAATTACATCTTGACAGTGATTGATGCTTTCACTAAGTTTTTCACTAAGTCCACAAGCCGAGAGGCAATAGCAAAACTACATATTCACCAACAAGTATTTGGAAATCCTAGAAGAATCATTACTGATCGTGTTACAGCTTTTACCAGTGGTGAATTTACAAGTTATTGTAAAGAAAAAAAGCTTGAGCATGTTACTATTACTACAGGTATCCCCAGGGGTAATGGTCAAGTGGAGAGGATCCACAGAGTTATTATTTCAGTATTGACTAAACTGTGTATAGATCAACCCAGTCATTGGTACAAACATGTCAGTCGTCTTCAACAAGCGCTGAATAGCATTTATCAAAGAAGTGTCAATGCTGCACCTTATGGTACTCATTGGTACAAAAATGAGATTACAAACGGATCTAGAGATTTTGGCGTTGATTCAGCAAGAGAATCGAGTTATGTTTATGAACAACAGGGAAGAGTTAAGAATGAAAGCTAAAGAGCAAATATTGAAAGTTCAAGAGGAGAACAGACATTATTTGAATAAACAGAGGAAAAAAAGTCGAGTCTATCAAGTCGGAGATTTAGTCGCTGTACGACGTACGCAATTTGGAGTTGGTATGAAGCTGAGACCTAAGTACCTAGGTCCCTATCGAGTCACTAAGTTGAAAGGTTTCAATAGATATGATGTCGTGAAGGTTGACTCTTCGCTGGAAGGACCAAATACGACATCCAGCGCAGCTGATTCATTGAAACCATGGCCTAGCCTAACCGGCAATGATGCACCATCTGATCTGGAGAACTAGTCAAGGCAGGGAATATAATTGTTTAAGTATGTTTGTGTTTAATTTACTTTGTACTATTTCAGGTTATCTGCTGGTGGTAAAAGTGTTGTGTTTTTTTTTTCATGGATGTAACAACGTCACATTCACTCATAATATTTTTAATGTTAATTTGTTATAAGGTAACTTCTTGTAGTCAATAACCTGTGTAATTGGATTAAAATGGTAGTTAAGTTACTATGTTTTCAACGATTGTACTATAAAATGTAAAGCTTTAAGATTTGTAGTAAGAAAATGATTGTACATTAGTATTAGTCTAGGGACAGACTAATTGCAGGACGGCCGAATGTGGGAGTGAACAAGTGAGAAAGATCTGATTGAATGTATGAGCGAGAGACTGAATGTGCGAGTGAGATAGAAGATTAAAAAAAGGAATATGGCGATTTGTGCGATCGAGCAGTTAAGAGTTAAGACGAATAATTTTGTAAAAGATAGGAAAACGAAGACATACACTACTTTTATCGAGTATCCTGGCGTTTGATATCCAAATGTATTATCTAATGTCGACCACGCCAATTCATAATTGTCACACGTAACCTTTATGTTTCGAAGAAATTGCTCTGCTTCGCCCGTTATGTATGTCCTTTTAAATAATATAATTTTTGTGAGTCATCTAAATCACTATTATTGTGAACCAAGCCTAAAAATAAATCCCTGAATGTTTGCCATTCTGAGTACTTTCCAGAAAATATAGGAATCTTACTTTCGGGTAACTTGCCTCTAGTGTTAAACCTTTTTGGTTGACCGTCAGATGCCATTTGTGAAGCAGAAAAAGTAGATGTCAGATTTGATAACATTTCTTTCAGTTCAGTTGTATGCTCTACGTATAATTCTTCGACATCATCGTAAACCGAATTTTTATGGTAATTAGAACTATAAAATTCTGCCTTTTTGACTTGCCGAACCATAATACGGTGGTTATCACAGAACATGGTCCACTGCTTTTCAAAATTCTCAAGCCTTGTTTCCAAATATGCAATCGTTCGCCGCTCTTTAGGGGACTTTTTGTAATTTGTAACTGCCTTGAGCATTTTTTCTTTAATGTCCTCCTGCAGAACATCGAACGCCTCCATATTTATAATTCTATAATAATTACAAATGACCACAACAAAGCTTTTTGAAATAGAAGGCAAAATTATTACAAGTTTCAAATAGCACAAGTTTTTTTTAAGTGTTTTTGTTATTAAAACTCGGACCGAAATCGGGCATAGGTTTTCCGTCACAACCAGTTTTCACTTAAAATAACACAAGTCCTAATACCACACAAATCTTAACAAATATTCTACAAATTTATTCCAAGTCACTAGAGTCTCTAAATTTCAAATATTTTCACAAGTTAGAATCTTCTTGGAAATAAAGTTCAAAATGTACTCACAGTTTTACACCACACAAACCGATAAAAATACTCTATTGTTCGGTCCTTGAAGCTGCGTCGTTGTCGATTTTTGTAGACCTCCAATACTGCCAAACGTCGCACGATGTCGCTCCTTGCTCCTTCTGCCTTTACCCGATGGCTCGTAACCTTTAGGTCAAAGCTTGATAGATAGATAGATTCTTTGTCTCTCATCACTCTGTTGACAGAAAAAAGTTTTAATCAACAATGCTTCACCATCCCCTGAAATGGAGCTAAAAATTTCAGCGCTGATTGCTGTAGCTTGGGCGTTTCTGGGTATCAAAAAAGTTCTTTCGCAAAGCCAGGCATTTTCATAAGTTGTTTTTTGAGTTGCGTTGCCATACACAAGGTGATATCAGATTTTGCATAAATTAAACTGCGCAATGCAGGTTTTCATTCATTTCATTAGAATGACTTTCTCTTGTTCGTGCGGTACACACCACAAAGGTGCCAATCGTGAGTACAAGATCTGAGAATTCCTGTGCGTTTTCGTTGTCTCCGAATCGCGCTTGCATATTTAATCTCAAATGCATAGCCAAAATACAATCCCACAAGCTGGAACAGCTTAGACAGAACAGACTCTTAGAAAATCACCTCAAAAAATAACGCCCATGGGTTCGTCATTTTGCTTGATATCCCTTAATGTCCGATCTACCGCTTCGACCGCTTCTAGGTTTGCCATTGTGCATTTTCCCATTTTGGTAAGATTCATCATCATCAGCCCTGTATACGTGTATATCTACTGTCCTACTGCTGGGCACGGGCCTCTTGCCGCTATGAGAAGGGTAAGGCCATAGTCCACCACGCTGGCCAAGTGTGGGTTGGCAGACTTCACATGTCTTTCGAAAACATCATGGAGAACTCTCAGACATGCAGGTTTCCGCACGATATTTTCCTTCACCGATAAGCAAGCGATAATTAACAATTTAATACGCACTTAACTTCGAAAAGTCATTGGTGCGTGCCGTGGATTGGAACCCGCGTAGCAGTCTGTCGGTCTCTCCACTCGGCTATCGCTGCTGTAAGATTACCATTACGTAAAATCTAAGCTTTGACGCTGTTTTTAGATATATTAAAACAGAGCCCTCTGTGTGGTCTAACTACGGAATTCAATATTCGAACTATAGATAGATCTGTAGATTTTAGATTCGTTTTTGGCATAAGCTCTATAAAAAATATGTCAAACACGAATCTCGAATCTCAAAATCCATGTATGGATCGAATATTGTAAATGGCCGTAAGTCGATCGAATTTTTATAGGTTGAAGGGCACATTTTTCTCCTGGCAATAATGTAGCTGCTATCAGTCTGTATATATAAAACTATTGCGTTACTGACTGACTGACAGACAGCGCACAGCCAAAGCTATTGGTAGCAAGAAGCTATAATTTTGCATGTATATTGCTCGAGGACCATAGAGGTGCACTATGGTCCTCGAGCGAAGGGAATTCTCGAAATTGCCATGGGATCGGGAGGAAATTGTTAAAATATGCGGCCGCTGCTGTCATCATCTAGTTCCCGATAAAGTGACAGCAATCACAATCTTCAGTTAGTCTCGAGACATCATTTTGCAGACTTTCGGTTTGTTCTAATCGGTAATAGTTTATTCATATCAATCGCGGAATCTTTATTAAGGTTTAGGTACACCATCAAATGATGTTTCGGGCAGGCCATATTGAGTAATAGGATAGATATAGCTATGTCTTGAATAGCATGCAAACTACGATTCATTAGTTGGTTGTGCGTGCCTGAAATATTCTCGGCCCAATTCGTTTTGAAATCTAAGCCATAACTGTGCAGCATCTGAAAGTTTGCAGAATTCCAGCATGACTGCAAACAAATCGATGAGGATTTTTACTTATAGGTACCTGCTATACACAAAGTTATCCCAGTGTTGACACCCTCCCCTCCAGTAAATGACTCGCTACTCGGCGTACTTAATACAGGTACACGCGCGATATGTTCTAACCTAAGGTGAACTCAATTTAATATCATTAGTCATACAGATGTCCAGTGTCCACTGCCTCCGTGGTCCAGTGGATAGCGTATACGACTGATGATCGGCGGTCCCGGGTTCGATTCCCTGTATCACTGTTTTTTCTGAATACTCAGTAGCAGCGCGGAGTCTGGTGATGTGCCCGGTAACGGCAATAGGCTCGCCCCCTATTACGTGGGACCTAAACATTCATGGCGAAATGTGTATGTCGGCGGGTTGCTTGATTTTTGGCCGGTAGCACCACTTCACAGTTTGTTATACGTTAACACCAAATCAAATGAACAAAACTCACTATAAATATTTCGGATTACTGAACACGAAACGAGTGACAGTTTCTAGGTACTTGTTGTCCGCCCAGAGTCTCCAAGAGAAGTGATAGTTGTCTTGCTCCGTTCAACGTCAACCGTCACCCCCCTCTTCAACTGTAGCGAATGTCACACTAGACTCTGTCGAAGCGCGCCATCTTCACACTTCCGTTTCGTAGTCAGCTGACGTCCCGTACTCATGACCATTCCGATATGTAATCAACATGCATGTCCAGTTGTATATGCCGCTAATATAGTGAATGTTTGTTCTATTGTTCAATTCAAACCAGAATAAAAAAATATAATGAGAAAGTTACACAAATATAACATGATGAAACTAAATATCCTTGAAGTTTTCTTTCTATTTCGGGTGACCTTTCATATTGTTCTTTTTTTGGGTCTGTCAGACAATTATTTTACCGTAAAGGATTTCCTTTAATAGCAATTTGATATTTTATGTCTCTTTACTTTCTACGTCAATTATACACGCTGATTTTTTATTGGTTTAGGAAAAAAAAACCTCATGTCCGAAATAAAATCCTCTATTCATATTCAAAATCAAAATTCACCTAGCACCTAAAACAAAAAAGTTATAAAAGTCAGTAACTGCTGGAAATACGTAGTACACACGGTTGTTTATGAGTAGGTAGTGTTCGCGCGCCGCGCGGTCATGACCTCGCCGCGTGCGCCGGGCGCAGCCGTCAGCTGTTGCTGTTGTTTACCTACAGCGGTTGTAGCTTGTTAGTGCCGAACTGCCGACTGATAATGATACGTAACGGACACAGCAGTCGAAACAACAATTTATGAATCACACAAAGTGTTGTGTCAAACATCGCTTAAACCACTACGCCAACCATGAAGTGCAGTAATAAATAATTAAAATAATAAACGTATGTAACTAAATAGCTATACCTATTCAATAATTTCTTGGAACATTACTCGGACTTAGAATTTCGTCGAAACAAGCTGTGGGTTTACGAAATCATGATGAACTAGTAGAAGAAAAACGATAAACTAAGAATTATTCGTTACGTTATTAGACATAGGTACCTACATTATCTTTTGAATAACTAGACAAAGATTTTAACAATGGAAAAGTTAAGTACTTGCGTATTTCTATGGTATTTATAAGAATGTAATCACAGTAGGTATTCAATAATGAATAAACCAATTACCTTTGCTGTTTGCTGCCTAGGTACTCGTACATCACAATCAATTTACACCTTTCACACATTGTCTTTTGTTAATGATAGCTAATTAGAAAAACACTAATTAATTACGATGCCAAATTTCTTGTTCAAACTGCACTGAATACACTGCTAAACTGACCGATGTTTATGAGGCGTTGCACTACAGCCAGGATTGTGTTTGGTGATGGTGATGGCACTTAGGGTGAGTGAATACCTCGCGTGCGCAACGATTCCAGGTGGTCTGGTAACGAATACATGCGCCTCGCCTCTTCCATATTTTCACCAGACATGTAATACATTCGCACCATAGACGCGAACTCAATATTGGAATATTGGAAATTGCAGCTGACCCCCCGCCCCTACCCTTGTCGCCCGCGTTGCCATGCGCGTACGCTGGAGGCGGGGTCTGTACTACTACCTACAGTGCAATGTTTATCTGTGTGTGTCGTGTGTTTAATATCTATCTGTGTAGGTATGTGTGTGGCACGATCGAACATAACATCGGCGCGCGCGATTTCTTTCATAACTACGAACTCTCGTACCAATAATTTAATATTTTTGTTACGATTTTTATAGCTTAGATTTCAAATTTTATTAGCTGGTTAGGTTCTCTTAACGATAAGTAATAAGATGGCTTTCGCTCCAAAACCAATTAAAAATCAGCGTGTATAGCCTTGTTTCAAAGTATTCTCTGAGTATTAGGCACGACGCTCCGTTAGTCTACCAGCGACAGCTCTTAAGTAACGAAGGTTTTACATACTCTCAAAGTTGCGGTGTGTCAAGAATAATTTTAAGTAACAAGTCAGTTCTTATAAATAGATAGATTGATTAGGTATGTTATATTGTATATCATATAGATGATAGACAGACACGGTTATGATAAAGCACGGTAAAAACATACCTCTACCGTAGCATTGCTACAATTTATACAAAACTTTTAGTTAGCTCGCTATAAAGCATGCTAACTGGGATTCGTTACCCCGCCTTTACGTACGGTATCTCAAGGGCACCGTGATGAGATTGGGGTGAAGTGGGGACCACACTTTAAATATTTATACCATACTAGAGGACGCCAGCAGCTACGCCTGCATTTTTTTTTAATTTACCCGTTTTGGCCGATCCCGTGGGAATTTCGGAAAATCCCTTCTTAGTGCACCCCTACGGTCCCCAAGGAACATACATGCCAAATTTCAGCTTCCTGCGCCCTGTAGTTTTGGCTGTAGCTTGTCTGTCAGTCAGTCAGTAACGCAAGGATTTTATATATTAAGATTATACTCTGCACAATCGTTTCAATGTTGGCTCCAAGAAGCGAAGAGTCTCACACACTTCTTCTCTTGCCCTAACCTCGACTACTATTCTACTAAACGCCGTATGAATGATCTGCATACTGAATGTTCAGTAGAATGCTACATAATGAACATCGCATCTACATACATTGATCGCAGCAAGAGTTGCGAAATGCGTTCCTACCGCTAATTAAACTGTCACCTGCCTCTTAGTGTTAACTAAACGTCGAGTCCCTTACACTTAATTGATAAACTCTGTATAACTATATATCAATGGCAATTTGCCAGTCCAACTCTATTATAGAATACCTATTGCACATTTTGAATTCAAATTAGAGTTAGTAAAATTCAGTATCTATTTAGTGTATATTTAGATTGTTAATTTGTTTATCTTTGAAGGTAGCAGTGCTTACAAATAAGCTAGTTTTTTTGGGGTAAAATGAATACTGTAACGATATAGTTAAGATTTGTACGTAAAGTTCATCTAGAGTATTTTATGGTATAATAAGCACAATTATCACTCGTCTGTGGAGTATGTTAACTTAAAACAACATAACTTCACGCGTTTATCCCCGAAGGGGTAGGCAGAAGCGTACCTATTGCACACTCACACTTCTCCAGTTATGTTTCGGTCCCAAAGAAATAAGAGGCGAGCCTATTGCTATCTATCGGGCACATTATTAAGCGAGCGATAATAAACATTTTTAATGCACATATACGTGACCATCATCTATTATAAATCAATCAACATTTTTAACAGAAAACATGTGGACTAATAATTTAAAATTCAGGCAAAATGTACAGACTAAGAATAGCAAAATAACAAAATAACAATGTATATAGTATACAATACATTTCGATAACATCATCGGTTCGTATATAATAGACTTGAATAGTGATTTACAAAGAAGCCTTTGTTGCTTACAAGTGCATGCTGCCTATACGTGTGAACAGTACCTACCAGGCATAACGGCAGACCAGAATTAATATTGTTTTTGGCAAAATATTAAATTTGTATTTTAAAAGAATAACGAGTGATATAATAAAAATAACGAGATCCATATTCTAATTGTTAGGTAATTAAAACATTTCTGTAAATACGATGTAAAAATTGTTGTTCTTTTTAATTAAAATATAAAATGTATTGCAGTAACATTTCTGAATTTTAAAGTTATAAGTTAGTTAAGATTCACCCGTGTGGTGACGGATTAAGAATACGGAATGTCACCACCCCATATCATCCCATGGGTGTCGTAAGAGTCGACAGAGGGAGCATATTATACAGAGAACATCACGATAAGAGAAAGAAAACTTGATACAAACCCTATACCAACCTGTTTGGCCAGCGTGGTATAGTAGGCCAATTCCTCCTTTTAAAGGAGAGGCCTAGTCCAGCAGTGGACTGTTAAAGGCTGATGATGATGAAGTATAATATTAATATGTAGGTACTAAATAATATGTTCAAATTCAATAATTACACTAAACTGTGGGAAAATCGTTAATTGAAATTGGAACCTAAATACTACGTAAAGACTCCAAGAAAAGTACCTATCCTACTTTTTTAATCAATGTAAGTTTTACGTAATTATATGTTGGCTGGTATATCAAAGGATATTTTCCAATGATGCGTCATTATGATTACATCGGCTATCGATCAGACTAGTGTACGTAATGAAAAGTGCTTTTCAATTCAATACGTATCCAGTGACAGCCGATGTAGAATTAAGTGGATATTTATGTGATGTGAGTACCTACTTAATGTGACGTGTTATGGTATCAAAAATATAATATCGAAATATGAACCATATATTTTCTTTGTATAGATTCACGCCTATATTTCCGAAGAGGTCGGCAGAGATGTAATATTACACCCACATTTCTTCATGTTATGAAATTTAGTTTTCACGTAACAGGAAGTGAGGCTATTGCCGTTACAGACTCCATGCTGCTACGGAAAATTATGAAAAACTATGTAAAACTTTTGCCAGACACGGGCATCAAACCCAGGACCTCCGTCCCGGTCCTCCGGTCCGTCCGATCAGTTGACGCTTATGCTATGCATTGTACCACAGAAGCAGTTTCAGTCAAATATTTTATTATTTTATATTACTCGTAAAAATGTTTTATCAGCTACGTGTAGCAGATTTCCTAGGAAATTGAGATAATCAAAGCATTGTTACCTTTTGATATTCTTATTATCATAGCATTTTGGATTATCTGATGAGATTTCTACGAAATACTGCCAGTTCTATGAACCAATGAGTTTTGTGGAAGAGTGTAAGGCAAGGAGCCGTACACTCTTCACTCTTCCACGAAATTGAGAATAATTGAGTTAGAGATCATACAGAATTGTAAAGTATATTTTTTGTAATGTAATTTAATTTAATTTGCTGACTTGTAATTGACATTATATTTGCACGCCATACTTGGCAAAACATGTGTAAACAACAACATTTGTAACAATCATTTCACCATGTTTTAGCAAATAAACCATTATTATTATATATTTATTTGTTCGGGACAATCGCTGCCTTCCAGTAGGCAGCGATAGCCTAGTGGAAGGCAGTGATAGCCTAGTGGAAGGCAGCGATAGCCTAGTGGAGATACCAACAGACTGCCATGCAGAGGGTATCGGGTTCGAATCCACGGCGCGCACCAATGACTTTTCGGAGTTATGTGCGTATTGAATTATAAATTATCGCTTGTCCCGTGCCTCGGAGAGCACGTTAAGCCGTCGGTCCCGGTTGTCATGAAGATCTTTGACAGTCGTTATAGGGTGTCAGTACCTTCTAAATAAACTGACACTACTCTAAACCATGGAATATGGCTATCCTTTCGGGTTGCGGAGGTTAGACAGGCAGTCACTCTGTGGAAAAGCTAATATTCAGCCAAATCCGGCTAGACTAGTAAGCGGACCCCAGGTTGAAACTGGGATAACGCTAGGAGAATGATGATTTATTTGTTCGGGACAAAAAACAGTTACAAGCAAAATTTTACAAATGCTTTCTTAACCTAGGCTGATATACACATAACCAGCACCATTGTCCACAAATTAACACAAATCATATTAAGAAGCAAAACATACATTAAGAAAAAGGAAAAAAATATATATTTACGATAACAGTTCGATAACCAATCGTTTGAATTTGCTACTTGATAGAGAGAACATGTCAATATTTTTGAAGCGACTGTTATAAGTTTCAACAATGCGACTGAGAGGCGCCCGCTTGCCGGCGTTTGTCCTGCACGTATCAACGTGAAACAACAACTCCTCGCTGAAATACGTTTCTAGGTACTACAACATAATTTATTAGTTATATCTAAGCAGTCAAATTTATTGTAACACAAACCATAAACATCATTGTGCCAAGATAAACGTCTTGACTCTAAACTTAATAAACGGTACCGCTTGAGTAAGTCCGTGTAGGAAACCTTGGATCGATAACACCTGAAATTTATTGATCGTAAGAATTTTTCTGCACCATTTCCAATTGGTAAGTATTTTTTAAAAATAATAATTTAGATTCCAGATTGGAGTCGCATATTCCAACTGTGATCTGACCAAGGCTTTGTACAACATAATGTACGTAGAGGGATGCACAAAGTCATGCGATGCTCTCATAACTAAGCCATACATGCGGAAAGCTTTACTGACTATACTGTCAATGTGTGCGTCAAAATGTAGGGAAGAGTCTAACATGATACCTAAGTCGCGAACTAAGTTTACCTGCTTTAAGTTTTCCTTATTGATTTTATACTTAAAATTAATCTTATTTATCTTTTTTGTAAAAGTTATCGTGTGACATTTTGGAAGACTTAAAAAAAGTTTGTTGTCCGTACAATAATCATACAATCTGTTAAGGTCGTCTTGAAGAAGTGAACAGTCTTGTATGGTTTGACATGCTTTAAAAATTTTGATGTCGTCTGCATATATTAAGATTTTAGAGTGTGTAAAACATTGCTTAATATCATTAATAAAAACAATAAAAAGAAGAGGTCCCAAGATTGATCCTTGAGGAACACCTGACTTAGCAATTATAACATCCGATTCGAAACCATTTATAACTAATTTTTGAGTTCTGTTAAAGATGAGAGAGAGAAACGAACAATCTGAGCAAATTTCCACGTATGCCATTGAACGCTTGCTTTTCGAGGAGTATAGCGTGGTCTACCTTCTCGAAAGCTTTCTGAAAATCGGTGTATACGGCATCAACCTAAACTTTACTGTTGATTTGTCAAAAAGAAAATTGGTAAATGCCATAAAGTTAGTTGTAGTAGAGCGTTTTTGAACAAAGCCGTGTTGTTCAGGAATTACGAGCTGATGAAGATAGGGGTAGAGAGCACATTGCACTAGTTTCTCAAAAAGCTTCGACAATATGGACTGAATAGAGATAGGGCGGTAATAGGGAATATGCATGATTTTTTTATTGTTGCTATCGTTTATTTATGTTGATATGATACCGTAAACAAAATATTAGTCGTGGAGTAGTCAACATTTTGTTTAAATTAAATGTTGAAAATTGCAATGACATACCGCTGGTTTAAACACCCCCATTATAGCGCGCTTTGTGACGTCAGCGTTCTCAATGTTTGAGTTGTTAACTATCAAATGTCTTGTACTGTTTTGACCATGGTTTGACACTTTTGACATATCCTCTACGAACCGTGTCGTCACGTTGATGTCTAGCCAATAGCGTTGCGTTTCGACATTTTAAATTTCGCTTTGTAGCAAGACAATATCGATGCCTTACGGCCAAAAGAGGCTAACCGCCACTTAACAAACTTTACAGGAGAGTAGTTTAAAGTTCAAAATAAGTAAAAAAAATCATAGAAAATTTTCTGTACGTTCCTAAAGTTTCAAAATTTAACCATATAGTTTTTGATTAGGTCTCTACGAAATGACATTGTTAATTAAAACAAATCACACTCCTAACACTATTTACTGTCGCTTACCCTCAAATGGTCCTAATTATACTAACAGGAAAAAACATCGTAAATGAAAACAACCCAATTAATGAGTTCCAACCCAAATGATTTAACTGCACCATTTATTTTATTTCTGTTGAAGAAAAAGAGCATACCTGTGCTTTTTCTGTTCATCAAGTGGAGCCAATATGACATAACCGGCTATTGGTTAATGGCAGAAGAACAAGGAAATTGTTATAAGTTAATTATCTATAAAAAATACTATAAGCGCCTTTATACAACGCGAAAGCACATTGTGATTAATTCTTATAAAATTATACATACATACTTACATACATGCATTAGACTTTTATAAGTTTTTAAACTGGCTAACCGACTAAGGTATGAATTAAAAAAGAGAGAAATTGTGCTCAATCAGTCTTTATTTTAGAAAATTAAACAAAACAATTGTTACTCATTGTAAGTTAGTCTTGCATTATACATTCATGCTGACATTCTAGGTATGACAAAAAAATATAAACTTAAAATGTCGTACCTAAGGACCACTTTTAGGTATGACGGTAGGCGTTTGGTCCTCGTCGTCCGCATGTCTGCGTCTACAGTTGCCGTAAATCGCCTCGCTACGTCCGTTGCCGGGGGAGTCCTCCACAGCAAAGAAACTACCCAAGACAACCGTGTCCGATGAAGACATGCGTCAGGCGGAAGGTGAATACACCGTGGCGGCCTTCTGCCACTTGTTCTTACTATCGCTTTTGCCGAGTATCCATTCATTTGCACTCGAGTGAATGGATGGGTATCCATTCATTCAATCGATAAAACAATGATGATGACACATGTTAAATTAGTCACGGTGACAAATCTTGAGGCAGAATAACAATTTGCAAAAGAGGGACCTACTAAGGGTCGGAACATATCTGACGGAAGATCCGTCGCGTTTTATCGGTCACGTTACGCCAATACATACGAATGTATAGAAAAACGTTCAACCTTTCACACCTGTCCGATGATCCGTTAGTACGTCGAGCGTACAGCGTCTGTTCCGTCAACGAATTATCCGTCGACGTCTCCCGCACCACGTACCAAGTGATTTTTGACCTTTTAGTAAGGAATATACATGGAGAGGGCAAATAGTAGTTACATATAGAAAATTACATTATACACATATATACGAAATCAACATAAAGGTACCAAACATAGTGTTGTCTCGTTTTGTCTTAGGGATATCTCTGTCAGAAGAAAGAGATAGCCATAGTTTACTTAATAAATGAATCATGACGATATTTTATTAGAAATGTCATTCGTGCCAATGTCGCCATATTTTTCGCCAAGGTTTATGGTCCATCTGCTGTGAAATCGTTGTATATCGAACATAATAATTTTGTTTTTGTGCATAAATATGTCTAAAAACTAGATGTATCAGTGCTTCAAGCTGTGTTTCATTACCGCATGTATGGTGCCATTTATGTCCGGTACTTTCTCAGCGACACAGTATCGATATGGGCTCTCAGAGAATATTTTGTTACATGTTTGATACAAGGGTCGTCTTTCGCTTTGCCGCCCACATTTGCATTATGGAATAAACTAATCTGGCAAAATATTTAAACTAACTAAAGTAACTTAGTATAAAAATATATTATTTTCCTCTAACCGGCTCCATATCGATATCGATAACATTCTGGAGTACTACCCAAATGGCATCCATTTTATTTGCCCAACGTCTCGTAGGTATGCACGCTAATTTTGTAGGTATGCACGCTAAATTCGTAGGTATTGGACATACCATATCCATGTCATTCCCAGATCGGTGATTTTTAAGATCGTAAGATTCCAGGGCCGCCAGACCTTACTTATTTTTTCAGAAACGAAATGTGTAGAATAATGTAGTGTTAGTATGTGGTATGGAGTGTTCGCATACTTACTAGCTTGGATCGTGTGCCAATTCTTAGGTATGAGGTGCTTAAAGGTCCACGGGAACAATTTCCATACATATCTACATTGAAAACATTTTGTGTCATGCGCTGCAACTGTAACCCCTTCTATATCATTTGTATACATTTTGTTAAAAACCGTAACCAAATCGTATCATCGTCTTTTATTTTTGAACCTCCATACCTTTAAAGGAAATATATTCAAATAACGCTTGTTGGCTTCTATAAAAAATCTCCGAAGACCGACATATTTTTAATAGTCAAACTCGAATTGCAATATAAATAACTACAGGACTACATAACATCAGGGCACACGAAAAATCATTAGGTAAAAGAATATGACAGTAAAATATTGAGCTGCAATGAGTGCGGCCCTCCACGAACAAACTGATATGTGTGCATAATATCCACGCTTTCAGCTCAATGTGTGCAGATACGCTCGACGCATTTTCCGTCAGATGTGTACCGACTCATTTGACGGAATAGACGCGACGTAAGATACGTTCGACGGATCTTCCCTAATATATGTGCAAAACAAACGTGCAGTTTTTATTCTCTTACTCTCAAAGTCCCATAGGCAATTCGACACAACAGAGTCATATCAGTCGCAGGATTAACTCTTGACTGTTACTGAGAATTCATCAAAAATCCAATAATTCCTTGCTGGCCCAACCTGGGATTCGAACCCTTGATTATGATCCTAAGCCAGGCCAGCCAACAAAAACTGCAGTAGGTACTTATTTAACCATTCAGTATTGTCTGAACAAGATAGCAAAAGAATGACTTCTTACCTATAACACTTAAAATAACTAATTAGAATACACAATTATAGATGAATATAAAAGTCTATTAAAATAATCTTACTGTTTTATTTCCTTCGAAAAACTTCGCGCCAAACGGACTCGCAAGCACGGAGGTGCTTACGCCGCTGTGAATGTTCGCTGTGTAACGCTAACGACATTTCGTTCGAACGAAAGAGTGAGATAACCGACGCTGTTTGTCATTATTCTGTAAGCTAACCGCCAAACCTTTGATTTACCTTGTTATCTAACCACCATACCAGATATTTTTTTTGGGAGGGAAAAAAAGGGTAAGCGACAATGTAAGGCGAAATTCGTTTGGATGAATTATCCTAAGCGCCTTCGATGATTGATTTGGTGACTAAGGAAAATAAAAATAAATGCCAAATAAAGTCACGTAAATGAGACCTAAAAGTAATAAATGACATATATTTTATCCAAAGGAACTGCCCTAATATCCTAACCGAAAGTTGGGTACACAAAGATTCAAGTAAAATTTGACTAATGTATTTTTTACAAAAAAGTATTTATAGGCGTTGGTCTCGCGGCATAACTGTGCGCGTGGGATCGGGAGGTCCCGGGTTCGATTCCTGGGTCGGGCAGTGTTATTGGGTTTTTCTGTCACGAAATTCTCAGTAGCAGCAAGAAGTCTGGAAATGTGCCCGGTACGGCAATAGGCTCGCCCCTTATTACGTGGGACTAAATTATATCTGGCGAAAAGTGGGTGTAGAAATGCACCTCTGCCTACCCCTTCGGGGATAAAAGGCGTGACGATATGTATGTATGTATGTATGTAAGTATTTACAGCCCAAACTACTTAACGTTCATGTAAAGAAAAAAATATTCAAAGCCAAAATTGCTTATCTTACAGTTTTGAAATATTATTTTTATCCAACCACCATAACACAAAATACACCAAAAATAGCTGTCGTTTATGACGAAAAACTTAGTGTTCGAACATCGATTCCTTTACCGCCTAAGCGACAAAAAGTTTGTCCTAGAGCCACGAAACTTAGACCATTAGACGCAGCAAAAAAAGCCGATTCTAACCATATATATAAGTCGATTTCGCCAAAAATGTCGCTTACCCCCTTTTGGCCGGAAGGCATCGATATTATCATTACGCGCGGACTCGAAAACTTTCCTGCTCGCACACCGACTATCTGTTTTACTCAACGTGCATCGCATACGACGTCATCGAAGTGGTGGGACAAGACCCGCCTATATAAGCTCATGCGCATCGAAGATTTATTCATTCGCTCGCTAGGCGACTCAGAGTGCGATAGCCCCGCAGTCCACTCTGGTATCCAGTAGATATAGCGAACCTGATCGATAGCCCCGCGGTCATCAGGTTAGCTAAGTATCGAGGTTTAAAGAGCGATAGCCCCGCAGTCCTCTTTAGACACTCGCGAAACGTAGGGAGGAAGTGAAGAGCGATAGCCCCACAGTCGTCTTCGCTCCTCACATAGGGTTATATACGTATATGCATAAGTATAAGTTGGTAAATGTATGTATGAAGAAATTAGAATAAACGGTCAAAGCTACCCAAGAAGTCTATAATTTCTACACTGTTAACCCTATCGCCCTACAGCTTGTAAATTTTCCACTTTTTATTAATTAATATTCGCGATTTTAGAGTGTTTAAATATAAAATAATGTTAGTGGTGTCCTTCTTTACGGATAAAGAATGTCAAAAAAATATATCTGAATCATCTGAATCACACGCATATTCCTTTCTCAACATTACTTTTGTCTCCACTTTTATATACCGGCGTAATAAAAGCTTGCTTCCACGCTGTAGGGAAAACTCCTTCGCATAGACATTTATTAAAAATTATGTGCAACGCGGTATATAATGGTTCTCGCTTGTTTTTATGAGAAAGTGAGGAGGTAAATTTTCAGGACCCGCACCTTTAGAGGAATCTATAGGACCTAAGCGCCATACGAACGGACTCTCTTTTTAAATATACTAAATTTCGGATATACAGGTGGAATTTTCCGAATACAGATTGTACGGTTTATATGTTTCGGGATCCAGACATGACGATTCGTACACAGAGGAAAAAAAAGCAGAGAAAAGGTTGCAAATATCAGTAGGATCCTCAGATGAAACATTATTAAAGTGCATGTTCGCGGGATAATTAGATTTACCCTTTCTATTCGAGATGTATGAGATTATAAGAGTATACTCACGCATGTAGGCGACCACGACCATACGGGACACGATAACTAATTAATTATTGTATGTTGTGTGGGTTAAGGTGGATACAGACTTTACGAGGCATGCGCTACGAACGGCGCACAACGAATGCCTCTGTTTGAGGCGTGCGTGTTGAAAAACTATACCAACATATGCTCGGGTCGAGCCATCGCGTACGAAGCAAACGCCTCGTTTGTCTATCTTCATGTTTGTTGCGAGGCATGTGCTACGCACAGACGCGCGCGTGCGAGCCGCGCGTGTGCGCAGTGCGGCAGCCGGCTCATTGCGAGCAGTGCGTTGCGTTTGGACGGTTGTGTCCGCGTCGCTGTGATGTTCGCCACGAATATCAAGGTACACACCTTGCGAGGCATGCGCTGTGCGCCGTGTGCAGCGCATGCCTCGCAAAGTCTGTATACGGCTTAAAGTGTCGCTGTTTAGCTTATTTTGTTTGAATTTAATTTGCTTTAGTGCTTATAAAAAAATATTTTGTGGGCCTAAACCTATTCAAATATGTCAATTTATTAACAGAATGACCCTATAGTAAAGTGTGTTTCTACGGATTTTGGAACATAATCTTACCCTTCTCAAAATGTGAAGAGGCCCGCCCGTGCCCAGCAGCGGGACAGTAGGTATACAAACAGGGCTGATGGTGAAATATAAAGGTACATAATGCCGTTCTATTTTTTTATCAGCAATGCGTAATGGTTGTGACACACTGTACCGTGAAAAACACCTGATAAGTTGTTAAAAAGAATCTTTGACCAGCATTGCTTGCCGCAAAGGTCATCAAGCTCAAATATCATCCTCCTAGCGTTATCCCAGTTTCAATCCATCATATCCATTTATTTCTAATCAGTGTCAGCAATCATGGTACAAATTGTAAGATTAAGATTCTGATTTAAAAACGAGTGGCATTCGTTTCTTCCATGCTCCTCTCATAGCCCTACCATCCCGAAACTGGATGTAAAAAAAGAAATGACGTTCATAAGTGTTGATTTTGTAACCTATATGAATAAATGAGTTTGAATTTGAATTTAATCTGGGGTCCACTTTCTAATCTAACCGCATTTGGCGGCATATTAGCTTTACCACGGTGCGACTGCCTGTCTGACCTCCGTAACCTGAAGCGATAGCGATGTTCCATGGTTTAGACTAGTGTCAGTTTATTTAGAAGGTACTGACGCCCTATAACGACTGTCAAAGATCTTCATGACAACCGGGACCGACGGCTTCACGTGCTCTCCGAAGCTTGGGGCAAGCGATAATTAACTATACTACTAAGCGATCATCAAGCTCAAATATTCAGTAAACAAAATATATTTACAAAATTTTAATTCACAGTGCATAGGAATGTTTAAAACGTTTTAATTACTGGCCTTTAAACTTCGGAGAGAAGGTACTCGGATGACCTCAGTTAGCTTTAAGAAACTACATCTATTAAACAAAAAAATATTTTTTACTCACAAAAGAGAATGTAAAGGAAACAAATCAGGGTAGTGCTTTTAAAACTTTGCTTGGAAATTATATTTGTACGGCATAATGAAATCTGAACGTTTCATTCGTGTTTTGAGTACATTCATCACGTCAACCTAGATACGTCCACAGCTGGACATAGGCATCCCCAAGGTTCTCCACACAGAACGATCTTCAGTATATCACGACCTCACAAATGGGGTGGTCTGGTTGGATATAATTTATTCCTTTTAATATTAACGACGTAAAAATAAAATACATTTATTAACCTATCTAGAGCATGACCGGCTTTGCGGATTGGGAAACATTTTTGTAATGTTTACTTAACAAACTTGGTTTGTGGTTATAAAACTGAACTACGTTTTATTTTTTTAAATTTACAACTAGTAATCACAAATCCAAAGCCACAGACAAAGTTTTTCAATATGTATGGCAATTCCAAACATGGTCTCTAGCACTTTATTTAATTAGGTAATGTTTTAATTCATTATTGAACAGGAGAAGACAAAACATTTAACCGAGAGAGATTAATAATATTAATGGGGTTGTCAGAGTTAATAAAATATTCAAGTAACAAGATGGTCGAATTGAGTGATTTAGTGACTTATGTAATATTAGCCACTGATTAGTCAAATAATCTAAATTAATAAACATTGAGCTCTTATTTTACAAGCCTTTATTTCCTTTCACCTGTACCGGTGACTGTGATGAAGTCTTTAATGTTAGATTTGAAGAGCTTGCCAATTTTTTATTAAGCTGAAATGTTGTATCCATGTGTACTATTGTGTACATCACGTGACAATGCAATATTATGATGTGATGGATCTGATCTGATGATGGATATTGAAAGGAAGCCAGAGGACCGCCGCAATAAAACGACACAACTCTAACGAGTACTTTGATCCTATATGTTTTGTGCATAATTATGAAACTTTGTTTTAAATTACTTTCTTATTGTAATTTGTTGCACTTTATTTTCGTACGTTAATAAACTTATCACCATAATTATCGTCCTAACAATATCCTCATTGCATTCAAGACTTTTGAACAGAAAAAGGTTTTGTTTTTTGTTGTAAAATGGTCTATCAAATCATACAAACATACGCTTATAAAACCTGTACTAAAACAAGTAGATTAATTTTATCAAATATCCACATAAAAAGCCTCGCAGTTTAACACTACGTCGTGTGTCGCGGGTTCGATCCCCGTAACATGAATGATGATAACAGAGAATGTTGTTTCGGATCTGGGTTTTCTTTGTGTCCGTTTATTGAATATTTATAAAAAACTTTGCGACACAGGATATATTCCGTTTGTAGGAGAACTCTTAAGGATAACTTTATCCTTTTTAAAACAAACCATAGAGTTTGCATTTCCAACAACTAAGTTCTATTATTAATACGAAACTTAAAAGGAATCGACGGATGGACGGATGTTTGTGGCTCTTTTGACTACAGAACGGATTAGATGAAACTTATATACCAGCCGTAAGAACAAAGCCGTGGTCATTACCAAGTATTTCGAATATATATCAGATTTTTGAACTCGAGTTAAACATAATGTGTCACAAATATTTAATAATAATAATATTCTTTATTACAAACACATAACATCAACATCTTACAGGTGAGACCCTGACCTCCAAACTAGTAAATAACTGTATCTTGAAGGCCAGTTCCATCATCATCATCATTAGCCCTTTATCCTTCCCCTTCCCTTCACAATAATAAAGGTATTAAAGTAATATGCCCATAATTTTTTAAATAAAGGTACATCTAAAACAAGTTATGTGTGTTTGTGTGTGTGTGTATGTTCGTGAGTGTGTGTCATCTCGCTATAACAAATAGAGCTTCAGTCCTTTCATAATCCATGTGATTTAACCACGCCATCATTTTACTTTTGACTTCATTATTATTAAGATAATTAATGTTTTGTATAGTGTAAATTCTTTTATTGTACAGACGCGGTGCCTGAAAATTGTAATATCGGTTAGCGAATTTTATGTTGAGTCTTAGAACAGGACAACGCACTTTTCTCTTACTCGGTTTGGGTAAGGTCGGAACAACCAGTCTGTGGTACCTGCTTAAAACTTCATAAATCTACATAAAGTTTACGAACGCTCATAACATTTGCCGAGTCATAGAGAGCTTTAGTGGGATAGCGATAGGGAAATTTAAATGCGACTTTCAGCAATGATCTCTGTGCGCGTTCAAGTAAAAGCATATGTTATTTATATATAACCTCTATCTGATTGGTAGATTTAATAACAGAGGTAGATTGTATTCAGGATCTGGTTCGCAGTCTTAATTTAATGTAAACCCGTCATCTACATATCGTCGAGTATGATAATACGAGGCTGTATAAATTAAATTATGTTAAGGTATACGAAATAAAGAACTTATCGAGACGTACTTTACTAGTTGACAATTAATATTTATAATGTAGTTATAGGTATTCGTTATATTTGTACCTATTATTGTTCCTAAGCTTCCTCCTTCATCGGTCATCCATGACATAAATTCGATCTTTATATATTATCAGCGACAATGTATATTAATCTTCACTGTTCACGAAAAACGTACAAGGAAAAATACCGTAATCCGATGTCACTTAAGTCAAGTAGGCATAGTAACAGCCTGTGGGCGGCCGCTTCGGATCAATTAATTACCGTAATTGTGGAACCTACAAATTAGCGTCTAAATCCATTAAATCTTTCAGGCAAAAAGTATTAGAAACACACTGTAGAGAAAATTATTGTACCGAATCCTCGTTAATTGCCAAGGCAATCATTAGTCAAATTTTGAATTATTTATTACCGTTCCAATTTCTCCCGCCGTGTTATCTGCTACGGCGTAGTACGTTGTAGCGCCTTACAGGTTATGTAGGAGTAATCAGGTCGCGTCGGCTACGATTATTACGAGCGTTTTGGCTGGCGCGGTACTCCGTACCGCCATATATTTTGCAGTGGACAAATGTGCATTGGAGCATGAGTTTGGTCTCACTGGATGTTGTGGTAATCCGCTACCTAGCTTAAATCTTTAAGGATTGAATGAAATTGTTTGAAAGGATAAATTTTTTTTGCTCTATTCTTAACTGGTCGCATAGATTTGGTTGTCATGTTACATTATGTTGTTTTGTAAATACCAAGCTGAAGTTTATGGTTTGAGTAACTAGAATTTTATTTATACATGACTTCTTCGATTGCTCTTTAGGCGGTAAAATATTTGTAGGCTTTCTCATTTATGATTTCTGCTGTATCTACTCTTAGGTGTCGTATACTTTACTTGTCTGAAGTGACGAAACTGGAAGGTACGATAGCAAAAACGGGTGGTAAAAGTCTTTGATAATAGCAAGGAAAATACGGATCGCTGTCGCTGCTGCTTTACTCACCGCTCTAATTGCAACCCCAGCCTTATAGCTAGCATAAAAAAATCGCCGATACAGACGCAAAATTAAAGGTTACCAATGCTAAAATAGCGTGGGTATTTTTGGTCGTAACCTTTCTCCTTTCATCTCAGGTAAGCCGAATGTTCTTAAGAATAACATTTTCCACCCACAACTATTTTCATAAAACTATAATAGTTGTATATTTTAGTATTACCTACTTTGAATTAACTCATACCTTTGTGTGCATGTGTATTGCAAACGATTCATTTCAACCCGCAACATCTGTTATTAGTAAGTACTAGAACAATTTACATGTTTTTTTTATAGACTCACGCCTGTATCCCCGAAGGTGTAGGCAGTGATGTAATATTACACCCACATTTCAACAGGAATTCTTAGGTCCCACGTAATAGCGGGCGAGCCTATTTCCGTACCGGGCACATTATCAGACTCTGTGCTGCTACTGAGAATTTCCTAACGGAAAAATCCAAAAACACTTTGCCCGACCCGGGAATCGAACCCGAGACCTCCCAATCCCACGCGCATATATATGCCGCGAGACCAACGAGGCATTTACATGTTGTATAATTTTATATTATGTTCTTGCAATAGTAAAGTAGTAGGAATAAAACTGCTAATATATACAATTAACGCTGACTAGCTTACTTCTTTATATTGAATAATTACGTGGAATGGGGTACACAAACCGATATTAATACAAAAAAGGTATTAATAACCGTCCTTGTAACATTACCATATGCAAATATGCAATTACGTTATAGAAAAGGGTCTTTACGACTATGAATGATGGTTGGATATAGTAGGCGATGAATAGTTTGTAGAGTAATAGTTTTTATAACTGATATATGGATCACCTTTCAGGGAACTAGACCTGCGGTTTTCGGGAATTCAATTTCTATATATTTCAGTTTATAAGTGGACCCACAACGGAACCTTGTGTTATGCTTCAGCCACCTGCTGGCACCAGATACCACAAAATTTGCACGCATTCGTTATGTCATACAATCAGCGATAGTCTAGTGGAAAGACTAACACTGCTGGTCTTGAAGCATTATTACGAAGTTACTGTATATTAACAGTTACTAATCGTTTGTGATGAAGGAAATCATCCTTAGGCAACCTGATACTTGGAGTTGACCAACTCACACTTGCCCAGTAGCTTGGCTATGGATATTACAATGTGATGAAGACTGTGCCCAGCAGTAGTATAATTTAATAAACTGGGATTGCATTATTCTCCATTTGTCACTTCTTGACTACTTGAATGCTACTTGCATATGTACAAATGTCGGAAATATGTCATTACTCAAGGACATCTACTTCACGAAGACAAAAATTTATTATTTAAAATGACACAAATACGGGTGCATCATATTATTAATAATCTTGACTGATACCGTAAATTTGCCTAGTATGGACAAAGACAAAATAAATAACTTGCAAATAAACAATGAATAAAGAAACAAATTTATTGAGAATTTTACAAGGCACGTTCTTCTCAGAACACATTACCCCGTAAAGTGTATTAAGTCACACTCAATATAGATTTATGTTTAGTACCTCGCACATTACAATTAAGTTTTCATATACGTAGTTACGCAGGCGTGTTAACATACACCATCGGAATAGCAAGTAGGTAAATGTCGGGCGGCTAGCTTAGTCCTTTGCCGCGGAAACACAAACTTGGAATACATTGACTCATTAGGACGAGGTACGGCCCAACAATATTGTGGCGCCATATTTATATGGTTCACGCGTGTACCTGTATATATTTATAGCCTTAGCCATCTGAACGCTACTTTCATCAAACTAGGATATATATTTTTTAAACCTAGCAATTCACAGCAGCGAAATCTGCATGATCAAAACAGCTACAGAATCTGGAACGAAAGAGGAGAAAATAAAATAATATTCAAATTGCTTAAAAATAAAATAAGCAATAGTATAACAAAGAAAGAAAAATAAGAAATATATTGACAGCATATACAATTATTTCGAGAACAATAAAGTCTTGCTGCAAATTAGACGCAACTCAACAAGATGCTATAATAGAATACATCTCAACCTGATTATTCTACAAAAATAGTCAAAGTCAAAGTCAAAATCATTTATTCATCTAGGTCACAAGGTGACGCTTATGAACGTCAAATTTTAAAGTACATTACTTAATGCTTCTACATTTACATTTACTGCCTCGCAAAGCCAATAGGTAGAACCACGAGAAAGAACGGGCAATAAAACTCGTGGCCACTCTTTTTAATAGCCAGTGTTATGTTACATATATTTTGTTTTTGTAAGGAGCTGCAACTGTTTCACATTGTAATTAATTACTTGTAAATAGTAATTAGGAACATACATAATACTTAAATAATTAATGCAGTTACCAATTTAAGTGCTGTAGTAGCCTTCCAGTGTGAATCTTGTGTAACAGGAGCATCCACTTACGTCTTATAATGTAGGCAACTCGCGATCATGTTCAGAACTATGATGGAAATGTATGCTACAGAAAGTGACAGTAGGTACATGAATACACAAAATTTACAAAAACGTTAGTGTACAGCCCATGATCACGAGTTACCTTCATCAAACACAATAGCAAATTTTTAAATAAAATTAGTGGAACAACAATGCATATGTAAATGTAGTAAGTTGAATGACCTAATAATACATGAATAGTTATTTAAAAGAACTAGAGATATTATATTAAAAAAACTGAAAAGCAAGGTATCTATATAAATTCTGATATAGCCTAAGCCAGTCCCAGTGGTGACTTATCATTTAAAATTCCTTAATAGTGTAATAACCCCTTTGTAAAAGAAAGTTCCTAATTGTCCGTTAGTATTTGTGCATGGGTAAATTCATTATATCACCGCTATAAACCAATCCCCGCAAATGAGTTCTGAACTTTATGTAAACGGTAGTTAGTTCCCACTAGTACTTATTCCTTGTGTTCTTTCCTTATACTTTGTGCAAATCACTATTTTTGCGGTATAGAATTAAGTTTTTCTTAATCTACATTAAGTTAGCATATATATATTGCGATGCAACTGTCAATATATCTACTTCTTTAAATTTATCACGTAATGAAACTCTAGCACCTAACTTATAAATTGTACGTATCGACGGGTGCAAAGTAGAAAAAGTCACCTGCAATTTTGAGATTTTTGTTTTTTTGTAAAAACTTACTTAAAATATCATGTTCTACAACATAGCAAAAACAAAAATTCTAATATCACCTTATTTTTGGTACTTTTGTCACGTAAAAGAAGACACCTACGCCTGTTTTGTGAAATTGCTCGATGTAGATGCGGATACCTGCCGCTGGCCGTCTATACGCGGGACGCGCGGGGGCCAGCGGTCAGTCAAATTTAGTCATCAGTCAGATGACATGTGCTTCGCCGGCCGGCACGAATATTTGTTTGTTTTCGTTTGTCAAGTGATAAAGTGTGTGTAAAAGTGTTAATATATTAATAAACTGTTTGAGTTCAACACAATATACATGGAAAGACGTAAATTATTGCTGAATTTGGGCAAAACGAGACGACAATGCGCTATTAGGAACCGAGAAAACCTATTACAACTTATCGATAACAAGCATGAAACTAGTTCTGGTACGTATTTTTAATAATACAAGTTTAATGTTATTGTTATCTTGAAGTTAAATCATATTTAGTAGTTGTCATTATGAAAATATGTTATCCATGATATTTTTTGGTACGAAACGACGCATAAACGGCTATCTGCCATATAGCTTTTTCTACGTTGCGATTGTGATGTAGATTTCCCAATTTACCTTTGTAAAATAGTATTATTTGTTATGTTTATGAGTACCTATCTATGTTAATTTTTATTGTTAACTATATTAATTGACTTATCATTAAAGTATATATTCTTACTGTTATTTTTTACTATTGTTTCATGTTCAGAAAGTACGAAACGATTTTTTAAAGAAGATGGAAGCTTACAGAACATAAGCAATGGATTTATCGATAAAAATGCTGTGTTGGCCGATGAACTTAGTGATGTTAAAGAAGACCTTGATGTGTCAGCGATGAAGACAAATGAGTATCAGTTAACTTTGCAAGATAAGTCCCCATGTTCTGTGTACTCTAGATCGGTCACACCAGTTCACTCCCAATATGAAATTCAAATTAATTCTGAAAATTTTGATGATGATAATAGAGATTCTCCAAGCAATTTATCGGATACACCCACGCCCTCAGAATACAATCTATTTACTTCAAGTCCGCCGCGCCCATTATCAGAATTAGATCAAAATAACTGTTTAATAAACTCAGGCAGGCCATCGAGTATGTTATTTTCAAACTGTCAATCTTCTATAAACGCTTCTTCGGCAGTGAAGGCATCAAGTGAATGTTTTACGCCTTCCTCGTTAAACGGTAGAAAAAGACGTCAGTTCAGTATTGATAAATCAAAGAAAATGTGATTGAGAAATAAAGACAAGTGGATTGATACGAGACGTGAAATAATATTAAATTCAGGTAAGTCCAGAAATGGGAAATTGCAACCTGCGAAACATCTTAAGCCGGCATGTGGTATTTGCAAGTTTAACTGTAGCGCAAAAATATCTCCCGAAGACAGAAAACTTATCTTTGATCGTTTTTGGGATCTCTGTGATCACGAAAAGCAATGAGTTTTTATAGGTAAATTTACAAAACGTTGTATGAAACGAAGAATTACTACAGAGAATAATCCTAAACGCCAACACAATGTAAACGATACTGAAGAGATTCAGCATATACTGCAGATTGGATCAGGAAGCCTTCACGAGATTTTACACGTGCATCTACGGGTGCGGAGGATAGTTTCACGCTGGGTGCCGCACAACCTCACCGATGTTCATAAGCAGGCAAGGGTGGAATGGTGCCATGATATGATAGACGAATTTGAAGCAGGCTCGTCTCGGCGTGTTTACGACATCGTTACAGGTGATGAATCCTGGATTTATTAATACGATCCAGAAACAAAACGCCAGTTGACGATTTGGGTGTTTCAAAACGAATCAACACCTACTTAAGTAAAGCGACCTAGAAGCGGGGGGGAAATTTTGATCGCGAGCTTTTTTAATTTGACTGGCTACTTGGTGTCAATTCCTTTACGAAACCAAAGAAGCATTAACGCGGAATGGTATACTACCAAATGCTTGGCAGAAGTTTTCTCTGTTGTGAGCAACAAGCAACCAAACACAGGGCTCCGCGGACTACTGCTACGATAGTGCACCCGCTCACACCGCATTCAAAACGAGGGACTTCCTAGACAGCACACCGGTCAAACTCCTGGGTCACCCTCCTTTCAGCCCTGACCTAGCACCGTGTGACTTCTTCTTAGTCACAAAAATAAAAAATCAGCTCAAAGGGATACAATTTTCGTCGCCGAATGATGCGCTCGCAGCTTTCGAGCAGGCTGTAAACGAGGTGTCTGCGGCGGATTGGGAAAAGTGTTTCGAAAACTAGTTCAGACGCCTGAAACTTTGTATAGAGGCTGGTGGAGAGTACTTTGAAATATGTAATAAAAATATATTTACTTCTAGAACATATTCTTAGTGTCGCAAAACTTTCTGAGTGTCCCACGTAGATTTAATTATATGAGAGGTTACGTTTTTCACGACAGAAAATGAATGATTCCTAAGTAAATATTTCACTTAACCTCCTTCTAAATCGTGTACCTTGCATCGAATCGACGACGTAGAAAAAGATATCTGCGCAGTTATGTTCTGAACTTGGTGTATTTATGATGTAAAACGGTCATTAACTAATTTTAATAATAGGAAGTGTTAAAATTCACGTATTTACTTTGAAATATACTAATCATACTTTACTAAATCAATTTTTTTGAATTCCCACGTAGAAACGACCAAGTGGTAGTTAACACAGTTGTCATATTTTTAAGCGCAATGTAGATGCAGACAACTACAATATCTCGTAAATTAAACATAATTCGAAGAAATGAAATATACATGTCGATATATTATTAAAGAATGAAGAAATGATGAAAGTTTCAATAAATTTGGTTTAAAATTGACAAAATGGGAGCATTTTTTCCTATTATGCGCTCTCCTGAAAAGTAGCTGTTTTGTAAATGACTCTTTTTACGTTGCACCCGTCGGTATGACCCTCTTTTGAATGAAAAAATAGTCTGTATATTAGCAGCTGTACCCCATAACATTATACCGTAAGACATTACGCTGTGAAAATAACTAAATTAAACTAGTCTAGCAGTATCTATATCTGTGAATTCCCTAACTTTTCTAACTGCAAACGCTGCAGAACTAAGTTTAACTGCGAGACAGGATATTTGGGCGCCCCACTGAAGCTTACTATCTAAAGTTAGACCTAAGAATACGGTTGATTCGACTAGTTGAATTGTTTCCTTATTTAAAATTATATTAGTAGGAACACTTTTAACATTAGGCAAAGAGAATTTAACGCATTTCGTTTTGCTAGAATTGAGTACCAAATTATTTGTCGAAAACCAATATAATACTTGTGCAAGAGTGTAATTGGCGGTATCAAAGTTACTTGAATTGCGATCAACTTTAAAAATTAGTGACGTATCATCGGCAAACAAAACAATATCACATAAATTTTGAACAAAGAACGGCAAATCATTAATATATATTAAAAAAAGTAATGGACCGAGAATAGAGCCCTGTGGAACGCCCACACCTACTGGCAAACCTAGAGACTTACTCCCATTAACGTCTACATACTGAATTCTATCTCTAAGGTAGCTGGCAACAAGATTGAGTGCGGTATCTCTAAAACCATAAAGTTTCAATTTACGTAAAAGTGTATTATGTTCTACACAATCAAACGCCTTTGACAGGTCACAAGAAACACTAATGGCATCCTTCGAGTTTTCCGAAGCATTAAAAATATGCTTTAACAAAGTTACACCGGCATCAACGGTGGAGCGACCCTTAGTGAAGCCATACTGCTCACTGTGAAATAAATTATTTGTGTGAAAGTGGCTCTCTAATTGATGCAAAATAATATTTTCAAAAATTTTACTAATAGCAGGCAAGATGGAAATTGGCTGAAAATTACTATTGTCGCTCTTGGATCCCTTTTTGAATAATGGTGTAACTTGGTAAGTTTACTGTGTTTCATTAGATAAGGAAATACCCCTGTATCTACGTATCTGTTGAATATTGAAGCTAAATATGTAGCTAAGCTAGAAATAATGTGTTGAACAAGTTTAACCGAAATGCCCCATAAGTCAACAGATTTTTTATTGTTAAGTGTCTTGAATACCTTCAATATGTCATTGGTGTCAATATATTTAAAATTAAAAAGCACATCCCACTCATTCACATTGCCGCTAACCAACATTTCTACTTTGCTAGACAGCTGGTTGTATTCACTGGTATTTTTATGAAGAAATTGTAAAATCTCTGAGCAACATCAGTTTTCCTATTAAATTTGAATTCATAATTGTTATCTACCAATTTAGCTCGCCCAGTCTCATTGTTAATATTGTTCCAAGTAGTTTTAATTTTGTTCTTGGATTCTTTGATTTGATTGCTTAAATATAAGAATTTGGCTAAAGCACATGTCCTCTTGAAAAGATTTGAATAATTTCTAACATATTGAATAAATTCAGGATTAAAATTGTATTTCTTCATACCATACAGATCATACATCCTAGCTCTACTTTTGTATATACCTACTGTTGCCCAATCACAAAAAAATACTTTAATGCTTCTTGCAAATGGCTTTTGTTTAAAAATTTTATTGTACTCATCATTAATAGTGTTAAATAAGCATTTATATAATTCATCAGGATCATCAATGGTTAAGTCAATACTGGCGATCTTGGCAGCAACATCAATACTAAAGTGTTTGAGGCGAGCAGAGGTCATTGGCCTACATGTAATTTCTTGTACTTTAGGGGTTGTATTCATTGGAATTACAACCTTTTGCATGCAGTGATCCGATGGCAAGTCAGTAAAAACAGACATACTTAAATAAAGACAATTTCAAAAACATTATCTAAGCATGTAGAAGAATGTGAGGTTATTCTGGTTGGTTCAGATAACAAAACATTTAAATTAAATGAACTAAATAAGCTAACTAACCTAGTACATATTGGTGATTTTTCTAACAAATTGACATAAAAATCGTCACATACGATTATAGACTTCCTACTAGAAATTATGCGTCTCAAAACATCCTGTATAATGCTTTCAAACTGAGTGAAGTCGCTTTGTGGTGGTCGATACACACACACTATAATATGTTGTTCAAGCACAACACAAGAAATCTCAGCAGTGCGCTCGATAGAAAGTTTAGCTATATCCTTACGTTCTTTACATTTCAAACTATTACATACATGTATTAGAGAGCCACCACGAATAGCCTTCTTTCTTACGAATGCACTTATAACTGAGTAATGTTGATTGTTAAATATTAATTGATTTACCTCGCAACCAATGTTCCGTAATACATAAGATATCAATCTTATGTTTATTTAAAAATAAACGTATTTCTAATTCTTTGCCAGATAGGCCTTGTATGTTTTGATGAACTAAGTTTAAAACACATGAATGCCTATCTGTTGTCTCATCTACTTGATACTTGATGGCACGGGCTGTTTCCGCAACTCCACGTCTTGGCGTGTATTTTGCGTGCGGGTGGGAATGGTGTCTTCATTCGAGCCACCCCAGCTCTTCGAAGAAGGCCAGCAGACTCTTGATGTGGCCCACGGCCTCCCTCAGGGTGCTGTATCTGGTCAGGTACTGCTGCCTGTACTGTGCGACCACAGGGCAGTCGAGGAGCAGGTGGGCTGCCGTCTCGTCTGCTGCCATACAGTCCCTGCACAGCGGCTTGTCGGTGATACCTATAGTAAATAGGTGTTTATTAAAGAATCCGTGTCCTGTGTAGGCGGCCGTGACTGTCCGTAGTTGTTGTTTGGACAGCCGGAGGATTTGTTTGGCTATCTTACCGTCTACTGCGGGAAGAGCCTCCTTGGCCTGCCTACATGTTTCAATACCAATCCAGGACTGGTTGTGTTTGGTCCTGGTCCTATTTCTTACCAGGTTGCGATAAAAACCAGAAGGGAGGGGAATTATGGGCTCGGGTCCCACCACCTCTAAAGTGGCCCCTCTTCTGGCGAGTACGTCGGCTGCGTCATTCCCTCTTGAGCCACTGTGGCCCTTGATCCATTGCAGTGTTAATTTGTTTAGTTTACCTACCTCTGTTAGTTTCTGGTGGCATTCAAGCGTGAGTGCCGAGGTGATAGTATGGCTTTTGAGGGCTGAGAGGACAGCCTTACTATCTGAGAGGATCCTAATGGATCGTTCCCTTACCTCACGTGCCATGATTGCTGTGGCAGCTAGGATTATGCCAAAACATTCGGCCTGGTAGACCGTGTTGTAGGCTCCCAGCGGTGCTGCGATGTTGATGTTTAGGTCCTCGGAGAATACTCCTGAACCCGTACCTGTATCCGTTTTGGACCCATCTGTGAAGATCGTGAGCTCGTTGTGATTAACTGCTCCTCCGTGTGGATCCTCGTACAGTTGGATTTTGTATTTCTTGTCGAAAACAAATTGTTTCGGTATGCGGTCGCTTATTGCTTGTGTGATAGGAACTTCTTTAAAGAGTGTATTTAAGTTGTTAGTGTGCGGTATATTCGTGTCTTTCCAGAGCTTCAGGGCTCTCAGCCGGACTGCCGACATCGTTGCTTCCTGTTGTATGAACAGGTGCAATGGAGGCAGATCCAGCAACACTTCAAGTGCCGCTGTTGGCGTTGTTTTCATACAGCCCGTGGCCGCTAGGCATGCGAGTCTTTGAAGCTTCTGAAGCTTGTTGGCGGCCGTTATTAGGTTGGTCCTAGGCCACCACACTACTGCGCCGTAGCTTACCATCGGACGTATTATTGTCTTATAGAGCCATAAGACAATTTTGGGGGATAGGCCCCAGCGTTTTCCTATCATCTTCTTGCACTGCCAGAAAATGATGCTGGCTTTATTGAGCTTATTTTCCATGTGGCTGTTCCATGTCAATTTGCTGTCGAGAGTGACACCTAGGTACTTGACCTCGGTAGACAGCTTAAGCTCTGTATCGAATAACCTGGGCAATCGGTAAGTACCCAGCGCGCGTTTGTGTGTGAACATAACTAGTTCGGTCTTGGTCGGGTTTACAGATAATTCGTACTCATTACACCACCACTCTACTATGCGTAGGGCTTGTTGGGTTAGGTCGTACACTGTACTGGTTACCTTACCTGATGTGAGTATGGTTAGATCATCTGCATAACCTATTGTATAGAAGTATCTCGCGTTGAGTTTGTCTATGAGTTCATTGATGACTAAGTTCCACAATAGCGGGGAGAGTACACCTCCCTGCGGGCACCCTTTAGTTATCAAGGCTGTCTGATTGTCGCCTTGCAGGCGCACTACCCTTTTGCTGAGCATGTTTTGGATCCACTGTATGAGCATCTGATCCACACCATGCCTGGCTAGGGCGTTGCTTATGCTGGAAAAGTTTGTCTTGTCGAAGGCTCCTTCTATGTCGATGAAGGTGCCCAAGCAGATACTTTTTTGTTGTATAGCAGCTTCTATCTGGGCCACGACCTGATGTAAGGCCGATTCCGTCGATTTCCCTGAGCTGTATGCATGTTGGTTGGCATGTAAGGGTAGGTGCTTAAGAGCCCCACTTCTTAGTTCCCTCTCGCAAAGCCTTTCCAAGGCTTTAAGCATGAAGGAGGTAAGGCTTATTGGTCTAAAGGACTTTTGCATGGGTATAGTCTGTTTTGCCTGGTTTTGGTATGAAGATTAGTTTGACTTCCCTCCACCTCTTCGGTACATATCTGAGGGCCAGGCTAGACCTCATGATTGCCAGGAGTCTTTTAAGGACAGGTTCCCCTCCCCATTGTAGTAACCCTGGGAAGATGCCATCCAGTCCGGCTGCTTTGAAGGGGTGGAAGCTATCGATGGCCCATCGGAGTTTTTCTTCTGTGACCACGTTGTTTGCTTGTCTCCATTCGTGTTCGGTCGCCACTGTTGGTGTATCGTGCCACGTTACTACCGGGGTGAGGACGCAGCCTGGGAAGTGTGTTTCGAGTAGGACGCGTCTTGTCTCCTCCTCCGATGTAGTGTATGTGTTATCCGGTTTACGGAGAGTACCTGGTGCAACCGTCGGTTGCTGGGCCAGTAGTTTCCTTACCCGGTTTGCTTGTTGGCAGGATTCAATGCTCCCACAGAATTTTCTCCATCCCATGGTGCGTCTGAATCTGAGGCATTTTCTGTAGTCTGATTTGGCCGCTTTATAAGCGTCCCAATCTGTGTCCGCGCTTGTGTTCATTGCCCTATTTAGAGACTTTCTTACCTTCTTGCGCTTACGTTCAAGTTCAGCGCCCCACCAGGGTTGTTTCCCCGGGGTTGAAGGTGGAGTGGTTTCTGGGCAAGCTGCATAATAGCTGTCTAGCATCGACTGCGTCAGTATACATACCTGATCGTCGATCTGTTCAGTGTCACACAGTACCGGCGGCGTGGCCGTAAGGGTAAGTTTCTCATTAAGTAGTAAGACATACTTTGCTTTGTCAGTGTTGTGTGGTTTCCTGCGGGGCTGTGTGGGCTGTATATCGACTTTCATGGAGAAGCTGATCCATCTGTGGTCTGAGCATGATGCCTCTTTCGAGACGTGCCATCCCTTGATGCGTTCAGCCGCGCCTTCTGTTGCGAGAGTTAAGTCGATAATTGTCTGACTACGTTTAGTGACGAAGGTGGGCTCCGTACCTGTGTTTAATAGGGTAAGATTAGTGGTGAATAAGTATTCAACCAATGACGTACCTCTGTTATTGTTGCAGTCCATGCCCCACATTTGGTGGTGGGCATTGGAGTCCGTTCCTATTACGACCTCCGTATTGGTTCTCTCGCACTGGTTAACCAGACGCGTGAGGTCGAACGGAGGCGGGTCTTCGGCCTCGGGCATGTAGACCGATGCGAAAACGACCGCTATACTCCTTGGCTGCTGTATTATTTCAATTTGTATTGCTGTGATGTCTCTGGAACAGAACTCCGTTAAAGCTTGGGCTCTGATGTTTTTAGTTGTAAGTATGCAGGTTCTTGGATGTGTGTGGTCAGTAGAATAGTAAATCTTACCTCCCAGGCTGGAGAGGCCTCTAATGAGGCCACCCCTTATCCAAGGTTCCTGGATGAGCACGATGGCTGAATGTTGGACCTCCATCCATTTGCGCAGTTGCGCAGTGGCCGTTTGGCTATGATGGAGGTTGATTTGTAGGCAGCTGACGTCACTAGGCAGAGGGTTCATCTGTGGGTGATGTCCCCTCCTCCCCGACCTTCAGCTGCGTTAGGCCGGCCAGGATGTCGCCATCCTCCACCCCGTCGTCCCGCCGCACCGGACTCAGGAGCAAGCTCTCATCTTCCGAGTTACCCTCGGCTGACGGGCCAGCCCCCGAGCCAGACGCGGCCGGCTCTGACAGGCCGGATTTCGCGGAGCACCCTGACTGGGTGTTTGAGGCTTGTTGTGTGGAGTTGTCGCATCCCGGAGGATGGTCGACATACTTCCCTGTAGAGTCCCGGAACCGGACGTAGACTGCACCCAGCCCCAACGCGAGGCGGCGCTCGTTCTGCACCAGGACCGGGACTTGTTCCTCCGGGACGCCCACGACCAGGAACCACCCACCTGACTGTTTCTCCGAGTGCAACAGAGACCATTTGTCGACCGCCAACCAGGGGTTCTGGAACTCCAGAGCCCGACCCACGTCGCGCACGTCGTCCCAGACCCCCTGTTCGTTGGGAACGACAACGCCGCACCGCACTCTCTTCGGGGCCTCTTCCTGGCCCCTGACCTCCAGTTCGAAGCCCGGTGGTGGGACCAGGAGAGGTTGTCTCATCTAATAGTTTAAACTAATAGATGTGTCAATACTACTATTGGTATAACTATTATCTACCAAATTCCTTAGTACCCTAGTAGTACTCCTGTCAGTATATAAATTAAATGCTAATAATTTAGCAAGTTGTCGCCTATGTACATAAAAAAGATACATAGTATCTTTTGTTAAAAAGAAATTACTAATAAAAATAGTAATGTCAAAAAATTAAATACTATCACTATGATATGTCCTATTGTATAATAATAAATTTGCCTATCTGCCTGTTTTGGTCATCTGTGAGAGCATATGAATAGAGCAATGCACAAATAATGAAGCTACATCCTATTTTTGTGCTTAGATGTATCATTAAATCTGTTAATTCTATGAGACTGTTTTTGGAGACTAATGAGCTGTCACCATATAATAAGATGACAGTAGTTTGTGCATTCAAGTCGGCATTCTTAATCTTATCAACTTGGGTACAAGACTGAGCTCCAGGTGAACAAAAGTTCTGTACTGGTCGCTCAGTGTGATGATCAATTAAACTACCCAAACCCACTCCCAGTTGGTCTGAAAAAAATATTACATTCTTATTGTCAGTCTTTACTGGATGCAATATGTTTTGTGTAATAGTAATAGTAGCATTTGGTGGAAGTTAATCAATACAAAGCTGATTATAACACCGTAATTCAACTCATTCCTACATACTACCAACATTCATTACATAAAAAGTTAGTTCTAACTCTATCTATATATGTACTTCAAGAAACGTTGTACGCTTAAAGTTTCAATAGACATTTTATATATCTAGCGCTTCTAGCGTTCTTATCTGTGCGCACCAAGTTTGACGATCTACCGTATAATGTTGGTCGTCCTGTAATGAATACTGTATGCACCGCCACCGACCGCGCGATATTGCATAATTACCAAATGAGACTACAGAGTGCGGGCTGCAGTTAATTCTCACTCGAAACTCGCATATCTTGCTGTAAAAATAAACGTTAATGTCTTTAACTTAACTGTTTAATGTCCTACCGAATTAATCTCCTTAACGAATCGTGGTATTTTTTTTTTCAGTTCATATGAGGCTTGTAATCTATATTTATTGTCGTTATTGCGCGAACGGAGTATTTGCGTATCATGGGAATAAAAATATGCTAATTCTTTTGTGTTTTAGCTATATAGCTAGTTTTTTTTTGTAAAGTGTTTACGCTCACAAATCCTTGAATCGCTAAAATGCCAGTAGAATTTTCTTTCTTTATAAAGCGTGAGCGACTTGCTTTTTGCCGTAAGTGAAACTTACTATCAAAATTGAAATAAAAATCAATAGTGAGATGTTCGTTTCTGCATAATTCAAATAGATGAATTAGAGAATAGAATTAGAGATGAATTACTGGTTAACCACTTTTTTTCACTCTTCGACTACGGATTTACAAAGATGTTAATAATAACTCGACGAACTCCATGTGTTTTATTGATTCAACCAATGTATTCAACAATTCAGTTGGGTCGTGTCAAATGGATTTTGTATTAAATCATTGAAGGATATTGATGTTCAACAACGGCACAAGTGAGGATCTTTGCGATGATCTTGTTGGGATTACGAGAAGCGGTTTGCCGCGGGCAATTTCGAATCGGCGAGGCTAAAATGATGACGATAATACTATATTCATATTTGCAAATCCTGAAGTTTGAAAGCCCAGAAAATATACACGCATATTACATGTATATAATATACGTATGTTCTGCAAAAATCGATTCTTTTTAGTGACTAGCAAATATTGAAGCCAAAGTAATGTGGATTTTACTAGAAATTGGCAAGAAACTATAGACAAGTATCCTTCATTGAATTAGAGAATGTAAAAAGTATTGAGTGTAACGATTTTTCAGTTGTGTTTCTTTGATTAGGTTAGGCAACCTAGACTTATTACTTTTGTCATTTATTAATATGAATATTTTTCAACTTCAACCACTGTTTGTAAACAGGCGCGGTAATTATTTTCAAGGTTTAAAAAGAATAACTTTCAAGGATTCAATGATTCAAATTCCTATCTTAGTAATAATTTAATGACATCTCATACTCATTTCAGGTGGCTAACGATGGTCTAGCTATGTGTAGTCTTGTTGGAGGTCTATGTTTAACAGTGGATATCTTTTGTCTGAGATGATAAATACTATTATTTTCAATGAAGCTAGATTCAAATATATTAATGGGTTCATGTCGTAGAGGGAAAATATTAGCACAGCCGGTATTATAACAGTCATTTTGTGAAGAGCCATCTTTTGCTCACTCATCTTTTATTACAACATATTTGCTTCATGTACATAATTATTATTTCTGAGAAATCTAAAAAAATTCGGCGCTATTCGTGGGACACTCAAATTTCATCATAAATATCACTTAAATAAATGAGCTGCGTTTTGTAAACAGAACAATGTCGTTTTTTAAATTAATTAATTGTGTAATGTATACAAACATTTGCTTACGCTTGGATTAGGAGTATACATATGTTAAGGGTTTAATGGATCTTGGTATGTAAATTTATTATTGACTACTAGCTTTAATTGCCGGATTTCCAAACAAACCTGAACAGTCATGTTCGCCAGTGTCCTACATTAAAAGACGTAAGTCGATGCTCCTGTTTCACCATATTCACTTTGGGGGGCTTACCAAATAAACATAATTTATTGGTTGAGTATTCAGATATCAATATATATGCTATTTAGTAGATAACTCACAATGTGAAACAGTTGCAGCTCCTTACAAAGATATCCTTACAAAGGTATACACATAATGGGAGTCAAATTATGAGTGAAAGAAACAAAACATCGAAGTCAAATGGCGTTATCACGTTGTCTCTTTAATTCAAACACTTTACATCGAAACCGTGCCATCTCGGTCGGCCCCGCACTCGCAGATCACAGTTTTCACAAAAACGTGAAATTGTGATGATATCACGTTTTGGTTGCAAATTCATGACTCTAGTTATTTAAATCATTATTATTGTAAAAGTTGTGTGTGTCCGGGATAAGCTAAATCATTTTGTCACGTTATTATTGTCAATTTCTATCCAAGGTGTAACCCTCCAACTTATCCTGGATTACAAGTCCCTGGGGCACAAGTTGCAGTAAGGAAGAGATCGCTTTAAGGATGAAATTACCTAAAAGTGCAGCATGGTTGAGTGGTATTTAGGAAGTTAGGCGTTATGTCTTCGAATTATCTTTGTATCAATGCCTAATATTAAATAATATAATAAATAATATTTAATCAATGCGTCCCATCAGTCAGAACCTGAGACGTGAAACATGACAGTGCTGTGGAAAAGTCAATGCTGGCGATCTCACCTGGTTCGTCGATACACCGAAACCGTAGGTTCTAGGCGATTTGGAAAAAATGGACTGTATCTAAAGGAAGAGGATGTAGGATTGGAATGGGAGAGATGATTGTGAGTGGGTATAGGATATTCCAAGGATGGAGGGCACTTACCTTATACGGCAATCTTCTTCGTCTCAGAAGGGCAGTCTCCTGGTGGTTTCGGGATGAAGCTGCTTGATTCATTTCACTACACAAATCACTTCCACTTGCGAGCGGTTTTATAAGCGGTTATCATTATAGCGGGAGCGGCGCGGTGCGATACAGTATAGCGGACCCGTATTTTGCGAATCGAAAGTTCTGGACTGTCACTCGCGTCGACGATCGCCGCGACCAATCCGCGGCGTGCCCCTCCTTTGGGAATGGGAGACAGGGACGAAAATATGATATCGCTCGCACTAGACCAGCATGGAACGATTGACGTTGATGCAATTAGTTATAGATAGGAAGGTAGATGGCGCTACCATGTCCCCCCGGCCCTAAAGGGTTACCTTTAAAAAAAATAGAATTGAACTTAGCTATGTTGGTTGTACTTCCGCATAACCCATCAATAGGCTAAGACAGCGATATGACAATAAAATTAATCTAAATTAACTTTAGCGAAAACTACAAACGCAATAATAGCGAAAACTACTAACTAAATACTTAAACTAAGAGGTAGGTCCAACTTCAGGCTAGATCTCACTGAGTTGGAAGCGGACAGAGACGTACAACAGGGCGCACGTAACTCCCTTTAGCGGTTTTCACGGTAACAACGCGAGTTGTACCGTCCTTGGAAGTATGCAATTTCTCTACGATGGCTAACGGCCATGAAAGCGACGGAGCATTATCATGTATTATGACGACCAACGTACCCTCCTGTATAGGGGATGCAGGACTATTCCACTTGGATCTAGCCTGAAGCTGGTGTAGATATTCCGCACGCCAGCGCCGCCAGAACGACTGCACGAGTTTATCCAGCAGAGTATGTCTCTGGAGCAAGCTTGAAGAGTCTGGTTCAGGAGCCGGAAATGACGAAAATGGCACTGTGTTCAGAAAATATGCAGGGCTTAACGCGGATGGTTCTGCAGGGTCACTACTCAATGCCGTGAGCGGACGCGAGTTGATCAGTGCCTCGACTTGTGCAAGGACAGTTAAAAGCTCTTCGTAAGAGAGGATCTGTTGACCTATAACCTTGAAGAGATGCGTTTTAATTACTTTGACCATGCTTTCCCAACATCCACCGAAATGTGGTGATGCTGGTGGAATAAACTTCTAGTCAATATGATTTATGGAAAGTTCTTCCTGAAGACGAGTACGATTTTCTTCCCTGAGAAACTTATAAAGGTCGCGTAAATAAGAGCTTGCGCCCACAAAACAAGTGCCGTTATCCGTGTACAAACACTGTATAGGGCCTCGCCGTGAGAGAAATCGTTTAAGGGCTGCCAGGAATGACACCGTGCTTAAATCTGTCGCAACTTCAATATGCGTAGCGCGCGTCGTTAAGCATGTAAAAATACATAGCCAGGCTTTACGGCTTTTAACACCTCGACCACGCACTGGCGTATACTGCAGGTGGTCCTGCGTAATCACAACCGGTGTGTGTAAACGCTTTAGCAACCTGGTTGACGCGCTGGCTAGGGAGATCGGCCATGGGAGGGAAAGTCGGACGCGGACGAAATTTGAAACAGACGTTACATTTATGTATTCTGTGACGAATTATTCGTCGAGCGGCTAAAATCCAATACTTATGCCTAAGTAAGGACATAAGCAACTCCGGACCGGCATGGAGGTGCTTCTTGTGATAAAAATCAACAAGAAGGTCGACAACATGATCATGTCGCGGCAGAACACAAGGATGTTTGTAGTTATAAGATTCATCCGAATTTGACAGACGACCCCCAACGCGTATGACGCCGTGTTCATCGAGAAACGGCTTGAGTCTAAGGATAGCGGGAGAACAAGGTACATTGTCTTTTAAATTTTGAATGTCGTTACTAAAATGAACAGCTTGTACAGCTCGTAGTAACTTACATTCTGCGAATTTGATATCAGTACTTGATACAAAAGTCTCATTAGGTAGGTGCCTAAGAAACCTATAGACATAAACGATGGTGGGGAGTAACTTAGACCACGATGACATGCGTAGTGCGAGTGCATAGATGGTAGACTCCGCAAACTCAGCAATCACGGGATAAGAAACAGACTTCCGTTCGGGTACATCTTCGTCTTCTGCACTGTGGTCAAAGGGTTGCATGGGCCATTCTGACGGATCATGGGAGATCCAAGAAGGTCCACGACGCCACAATGGACGATGCAGAAGATTAAGTGGAGTGACACCACGAGACAAGCAATCTGCGGGGTTCTCAATACCCGCGACGTGATTGAAACAAGTAGCAGGAACCAGTTCAATCAATTTGCTAACGCGGTTGGCGACAAAAGTCTGCCAGCGATGAGGAGAAGAATAAATCCACGCGAGCACTACTTTGGAGTCGGAAAATGCGTATATTTGATTAATGGGGTAGTGGGGCAAAACTGTGTCTTGAACCTTGCGGAGCAACTGATACAGCAGAAGGGCCGCGCACAACTCCAGTCTCGCAACTGAAATGGTTTTAACGGGCGAGACCTTAGACTTGGCACAAACTAACTGCACCGAGTAGTTAGACCCAATGCGGACTTGCAGATATACGACTCCGCCGTAAGCACGCTCGCTGGCGTCAGCGAAACCTATTAAGTTGATGGTACATCCATCTACCAACCCAAGATGACACGGAATAGTAACTTGATTGAGCGCGGTAAGCTCAATACAAAACTGGCCCCAAGCGGCGAAAATATGGTCAGGGGGTGTTTCATCCCACTCACACTTTGATAGCCAAAGCTCTTTGATCAAGAGCTTGGCGTACAAAATTGTGGGAGCCACAAAACCCATTATGTCCCATAGTCGAGCCACTGTGGACAGCATAGTGCGTTTGGTGCACTTATCATCTGGTGGTGAGACGTCAAACCGAAAACTATCGCAGGATTTGTCCCAGCGTAAACCGAGAACCTCATGCGGTACAAACTTCTCAAACTCAATGTCTGGAGAAGCCTTATGAGAATCTGGTATGCGTGCGAGAACCTCCTTAGAGTTGCTTGTCCATTTGACAAGATCAAACTGGCCTCGCTTGAAAAGCTGAATAAGCTCTTCACAAAGCGAAATTGCTAGCGGAGCGGATATGACACTACAGGCAATGTCATCCATGTACAAAGCGGAAGTGGCAACAGCCGCTGCGGCGGGAAAGTGATCGCCTTCATCAGCGATCAACTGGCGAACAACTCGTAACGCGTGATATGGGCTAGACTTGAGTCCAAAACAAACACGATTGAACTGATACACAGATAAAGGTTCTTTCTTGTCAAAACGATAAAAGATCCGTTGAAATCTACGGTCAGATTCGCGAACGCCGATATTGAGAAACATTTGGCTGCAATCAGCTGAAAGAGCGATTTGGAAAGACGAAACTTTATTATGATGTTAAATAAATCACCCTGTAGATTGGGGCCGGCATGCAAAATGTCATTGATCGACTGACCCGATGTAGTCTTACAACTAGCGTCTTAAACCACACGGAGTTTAGTAGAGGTTTTATCTTCGCGAACTACGCCGTGATGCAGGATATAATATGAGGGCAGAGAGTTGCCCTCGTTGTTTACAACTACACTCAAAAAACCTTTATCTATATAGTCACGAATGACGTCATTATAGGGGCTGCGTAACTTAGGTGATGCATCAAGTTTACGTTCCAAACAATGGAAACGTCTGAGCGCAGCAGCGTACGAGTCGCCTAACGAATAAGGGTCACCACAGAATGGCAACGCCACAACGTATCTGCCACTGTCGTCACGAACAGTAGTAGCGCGGAAATGTTCTTCACACTCGAGATATTTACGGCTCATCGAGGGCGGTGCGGTAACCTCTTCTAGCTCCCAAAATCGCTTGAGAAGAGAGTCAATATTGTTTTCTTGAAGAACAGAACAACAGCAAGACGTAACGTATTGAGAAGTATGTAATGTAGGTACGGTACCCATAATCACATACCCAAATACCGTCTCAATAGCGGGTGGTAAGTTATTTTGCTCACTACGTACCACTTTAGTTAGTAGCAAGTGCGGGAATATTGCGGCTCCGATCAAAACATCAATGTCTGCCGGATTCGCAAACTCCGAGTCCGCCAGCGGCAATGACTCGAGGTGTGTGAGAAGCGATACGTCCACATTAGCGTTTGGCAATGTGTCCGTAATACGCTCCACGATAAGCGAAGAAATGTTAAAATTAATGTCCCTATCAAAACGCGAATGTATTTTAATATCTACGGAACCCTTGCAATGTTTTTCTGATCCGCCTATCCCTCTGATTATTAAGTTCGTATTTTTAAAGTTATTCCATAATCCGAGGCGTTTGAACAATTCTAACGTTATTAAATTGGTCTGAGATGCGCTATCTAGCAGACAACGTACCATGTGCGGCGACCCATTAACATCATATATGATAACTTGCGCTGACGCTAACAGAACAGTCTTAGACGCCATACATGGCGGCCTAGCACTGCTCTGATCACTACAAGCACGCGAAGGCCGTCCGCGCGTGCGTGCCGCCCGCGCAATGGATGTCGTACACAACGATATCTCATTCTGAATCGTCGGGGACGCAGTTATCGTAGTCTGCACCTGCGACGTAAGTGTGTCAAGGTTAGCGGCTTGGCTTGACAACGGGTTACCTTTATCGAAGTGAAGCAATGAATTATGTTTCTTATTGCATAAGCGACACTTTGTCTTACTAAAACAATTACTTGTTTTATGCTTAAGCAAATAATGCAAGCTTTGTTATCTTTTACGCATTTAAAACGAGCGGTTGGATTTGAATTATTAAAGGTGGGACACTTATATAAATGGTCGTGCACCACATTACTGCACAGACACTTATGTGAATTATTACTATTAGATGCCGAACATGTTACGTAAGATTGTGGATTAGGGACCGAGTTATTATTACTATTTCGCGATTTATTCAACCTTTGTTTGTTGCTGTTAGTGTTAGACGGGCCAGGTGAACTAGACTGTGTATTATGAAATATTCGACACTGATATTTGATGAACGAAATAAAACTATCTAGTGTAGGTATTTTATTATTGCGTTCCGTCATCTCGAATGCGCGAATTGTATCAGTTCAAACTTTTTTAAAGCGAGTTGAAGCAACATAAAGTCGGAAAGATCTTCTAATTTTAAGTTCCTAAGAGAATTAACCGCGGTTACGAAGTTATCAATAAACAGCTTGAAATTCGAGACAGACGCGTTGCCGGACAGTTTGAGATTTAAAGCTTGGTCAAAGTAGGTAGACGCTAGGACGCGCGTGTCCTGATATATATCAAGTAGTGACTGAAATATGACCTGATAATTCTCAGCACTGGGTGTGACACCTGCAAATACGGACTGGGCCTTCGGTGACAGTTTACCTATTAAATAGTACAACCTGTCAGCATCTGTCAGAGAACCATTATCGTGCACTGTAGACTTAAAACTCGCATAGAATGACGGCCAATTTCGTATATCTCCGTCAAACGACATAATCTCGATTGGCGGTAATTTCGGCTTGCAGGCAACGGGCTCTGCTGAACATTTACCCTCCAAATGCGATTGTATACACTTAATAATACAATAAAGATCTTCGAATGAGGTGTACGCCTGATAGTTCGGTTTTTCATCAGGATTGATAGAAAGTAATCTTGCGTTATAATCGTCTAACAACTTATGAAAATCTGTTCGAATACTATCTACTGTCATACAATAAGTGAGAAATGCTTCGCTATTACTGTCAGAAATAGATGCGGTTTTTGAGCGTTCATAGATGTTTTGAATACGCTCAAATAAAATATTGCGTTTTGCTTCTAAGATTGTCATCTCTTTGTCTTCCGACACGCGTGACTTCTTTTGTTGTGACATGCTTACGTAAGTATAAGCTAATGAGAACGAAACAAAATAAGAATATCTAATGTACCTATTATTTTACCTAAGTAGGCTAAGTAGGCAACACTTTAGAGCTGTGGAATTAAAAGTTGCTCGAAATATGAGATTTACAAGACAACTATGATAGTTCCAGAAATAATAATAAATGAGTAAGTAGGTAGCTACATAAAAGTTTACCTACTGATGCGGGCGGAAACAACCATGTGACTGTTATGTGAATATATTAGGAGTATACCTAGGCAGTTATAGCACCTAGCTAGGTGCTATAACTGCCTAGGTATAGCGATATAACGTATAAAAACGTAAATGAATCCGACTCGTATGGATCAAAAAAATGGTTCGGCGATACACCGAAACCGTAGGTTCTAGGCGATTTGGAAAAAATGGACTGTATCTAAAGGAAGAGGATATAGGATTGGAATGGGAGAGATGATTGTGAGTGGGTATAGGATATTCCAAGGATGGAGGGCATTTACCTTATACGGCAATCTTCTTCGTCTCAGAAGGGCAGTCTCCTGGTGGTTTCGGGATGAAGCTGCTTGATTCACTTCACTACACAAATCACTTCCACTTGCGAGCGGTTTTATAAGCGGTAATAATGATAGCGGGAGCGACGCGGTGCGATACGGTATAGCGGACGCGTATTTTGCGAATCGAATGTTCTCGAAAGTTCTGGACTGTCACTCGAGTCGACGATCGCCGCGACCAATCCGCGGAAGGCGTGCCCCTCCTTCGGGAATGGGAGACAGGGACGGAAATATGGTATCGCTCGCACTAGACCAGCATGGAACGATTGACGTTGATGCGATTAGTTATAGATAGGAAGGTAGATGGTGCTACCATCACCGAAAGACACGGAAGACTGGCAATGGGCTGGTCACTTCTGCCACAGAACCGATGAACTGTGCAGAAAGCAGGTTTTCGAATTGAGGCCACGTCTTGGCAAGCGTATTGTTGGACGCCGTTAGGCCAGATATACCAATAACTTGAGTAGGGTGGCTGGTGATGGCTAGATGGTAAAAACGGGTGAACGGGTCTTGTATCGTACCCTGAGGGGGCTTACGTCTAACAATAGACTGCTACAATAATAGCCTGATGAGGTGACATGTAACGTTATGGTTCAGTATTTCTTGCGTTATAAGTTGTTTTTTACTATTACGAACTGCTAGATAAATTCTCACACTACAATACATGACAATTCAGTACATAGCACTCCGATAAAAAAAAACTAATTGGATCGGTATGAAAATCCTAGTACTTAGTCCCAGTGTTCTGATAATATATTTATGCTGATTAGAACGAAACCTGTACCGGTTTGCCTATTTCCAAAAGCTCACCACAGTTACCACTTCAAACTTATTGCTCATCTACAACAAAAGAGTAATATTTTAGAATTTCTGAATATTTTAAAGTTAAAAAGTGGCCTCCTGTAAAGTTGCGGATTTTGAGATAACACGTTGTTCTTGCAAAGAGGCGACATAACTTCGAAAAGTCAGTGGTGTGTGCCCGTGGTACCTGGGGATCGAAGCATCGTCTCGACAGTCCGTTACGTACACCACTGGGCTATCACCGCTTTTTAATACAATTATTTTTATATATTTATTATTATTAAGTTAATCGCACTGACATCAACGACTCAATAGTATGCATCTTTTTTATGTAGAACACAAAACACTTTTCTTTGTCTTCTTTACATTACATTCTTTACACTTTTCTTTACATTCGAAGTTTTGACTGATTCGTATATTGCTTTTGTCTGTTGTAAATAAAATTAAACATAAGCTAATTATCCGTTCATGCGAAAACGGTTTTTAAATCCAGACTTGCCGCTTCATTAAGTACCTCGCAAGGATGCAAAAATAAAACGAATAAAAGCGTTCCACGAATGTTATAGCGAGGAAAGAATTAAACCTGCATTATATTATACATTTATATTTTTATCTATTTTGAACAGAACGATGTCAATGTGATTTTTTTAATAAGGATGAGTACATTTTAGTAATTTTATTTAGTTTCTTTTCACAGTTTTGATTTGTTATCATTTTACTCTTTGCCTTGTTTTTAAGTTACCCCATTAAAATACAAACATATTTTGATGATTTTGCCACGTTCATTATGGTAGAAAATGTTGTATCTTTGGTTTAAAGGCGAAGATTGGTACATAACTACAAAGATTCGCTTTCAGACAATGTTATCATAATTGTCAAGCTGGAAAATTACTTGTTACATAATACAAACATAGTTCAATAAAATTCTATTAACATAAATCAATAACAACAACGCTTCCCAGACGAATATTGTTGGAAATTGAAACCAATTCTAGGCTTGAGTTTCCAATAAAGTTTGCCTTGTACAATGTACGGGGATTTGTTCAAGCGATATAGTCCTTTAGCAATCCAGACTGGCCGCTTCAATGCGCCATAAAGGTTGCAAGCAAGTGCGGCTTCCTCGGTGGTAACTACTACCCGGCCATTGACCCCTCAGTTGAGCCTTCTAAGATCGGTCAGGCCGATTGTGCTATAGTCACTGATTTCGGCGATTTATGTATTACATGGATGGGTATGTAATACGCTCCTGTGTTTGACGTTTCATTGGCTATTGTCGAATATTGGAGACGTTCATATAGAGAGACTCATTGCAGTTATACTGCCAGAGTCAGGTATTATTATTTTTTCTGTTAGGAAATCCTTGGTCCATCCCAAGTATTGCCAAAGTGAAAAATTAAACTTTTAACTTTATCTGAAAATCAACATGCGACTCATATCGTAACGCTGAACATAGCTGTTAAATATTCCTTATGATATAATAAAAAATACTTTGTTAAACATATTCTATGGCTATTTAATTTCAACGCTTTTTAAACTGTTTTCTCTTCTCCGATAACTATGAATGATGAATATTATTTTATTTATCTTATCAATTGAAAACATTCTTTTATCGATCAAACGTACTTAACTATTATGAGAACACATTTCGGACAGCTGCCTTCAAGTTATCTTGGAACATACGGTTTTATAGTGGTTCTACAATATTAAATGTGCCGTATTCTTACTGACCGAAAGTGCGCAATAAATAAACTAAATCATAGTGCGATTATGCACGAACTAGTTTAAGTTTTGTCAAAGATACAAGTTTGTTGGGGAATAACCCAGTGAGAGCAATTCCTTACTTTAATGACCAAAGCGTCACGGCAGAACCGTACATAGGTCAGCTAGTGTTACAAAAAATATTTGATGAGATAATCTTAGGCAGCGATAGCCTAGTGGAGAGATCGACAGACTGCTACGCAGAGGGTCCGGTCCGGGTTCCAATCTACGGCGCGCACCAATGACTTTTCGGAGTTATGTGCGTATTAAATTGCTAATTATCGCTTGCTAAACGGTGAAGGAAAACATCGTGAGGAAACCTGCATGTCTGAGAGTTCTCCATAATGATCTTGAAAGACATGTGAAGTCTGCTGACCCGCACTAGGCCAGCGTGGTGGACTAAGGCCTTACCCTTCTCATAGTGAGAAGAGGCCCGTGCACAGCAGTGGGACAGTTTATATACAGGGCTGTAATGATGATGAGATAATTATTGTCCAACTTCATATTGAATGAGATAATCTTTATAACAGAATCATCTAGGGTTATCCCAGTCGCATACAAGACTTTATAGACTCACGCCTGTCACTTGTCCGAAGCCTAGTATAAGACTATTTGCATGTTCTGAACGCAGAAGATGCATGCATTTTTAGAATTTTGTACTTTCAGTTCGTTGCAGCTGGGTCGTGATTTTAATTTATTTAATTGTTAGTAATTTTCTCGCTATAAGAAACTCTATAAAAATATTTTATAGACATAGCGATGGTAATAAGGTTCTATAATTTCCATTTTTCATAACAATTACGTACTTACTGAACTTTTTACGTCGGCGTGGAGTCAACTTTACGGACCCTAGTACCTTCGTAATGTACGTTATAAAGTGGCCGACTGAAAGGATTTTTAATGAAATAAATTAAGGAACACCTACGTAAGTAGCTTTAGCGAGGTAATACAATTTGTAACGGATGCCAGGAATCGAACCTTTGCTAGTCCGCTACAGTGCGCTGGTGGTGTGTAACTGGCGAATGTTCCTACGACGATGCCCTTCTATCGGTGTGTTCTTCTATGTGTGTGGACTGTATGGCTTCGATCTATTCGGGGCTTCAGAAATAAAACATCTTCATACGTTGAGAGCGATGCTGTTCAGGTGTTCGGTGCTTGATGGTTACATATGGTTACTTGGTCACGAGATGGTGGTTGGGACGCCAACGAACTGGCCGAATACATGGTCGCTTAGGTACTTCGAAACTTTACCTTAACGACGACCACCGCACCGAACACGTGCACAGAGAATCTTTATTTATTTTTATTTTCGTTAAGGTACAAATGTGTATTTATCTTAGGTACTATGATACATACATATATGTTCTATACATAGTTAGATAGGTCTCAAAAGGTTCTATCTATTAATAAACAATACCTAAACCTAACTGTTTGCGTCACTAACTAAACTTATTCTAGAAAAACTGTTGAAAAATGTCGTCACACAAGGGCCCACCCACTATATTTTCTATTGAAAAACTATTAAATACTATAGTTACATATGTAAGTTTGGTAGGCCGTTGTGTGCAACTATATCTATTAAAATAAACACCATGAAAATATCTTTATTCAATTCGAAGTTATTACATGAAAACCTTCGATGCATAAGAAAAAATACAGATTTTCTTAAGTAAACACTATCGTACATAAACAAAGTTTATGATAAACATGCAAATGTTTGTTATTATGTTTATTTTAACTATATAAGGTAATAACTAGTAATAAGAAAGTATCTAGACATGATTTCAAGCCTATACGAAGCTAAACAACACTTATAAAACTATAAAACGACTATGTAAACAAAACAGCTGTTTATCAACTATTAGTTCTTATGATTCTTATCTGTTACAACTGATAACACTATTTATGATCGATATCTAGGTCCCTACAGTTAGCAATAGTTTTTAACTAATGTTCACGTACTGTGTAGTACTTCTTATTGACATTTTAACTATTTTCACTATTTTAGCATTATTTTTAACACTTTGACGCGTCCGGGAACCGAACCCGGTGTACCGCACGATTGGATAGCACTGATTTTATACGATTTTCACTCGCGGTTTCGAATACACTATTCACTGTCATAGTTTTTAATGTCTGTCGCGAACATCTCTCCCGTCGTGCAGCAACGCGCGCGACCCGTCGTGTGGCGGTGCTACAGAGCACCCGGTGAGCGACGCCTCGTCACTTGGGCAGGGAGACCAGCTTCTTAGCCGGCCGTTTGAGGACGCCTGCTGCTGTGCGCACCTCGACAGTGCGTATGGCGCCGTCGGCGCCCGGGTAGACGACCACAACTTAACCGCGCGGCCAGGTATTGCGCGGGAGTTGGCCGTCGGTGATAAGGACGGGGTCGCCAACCTCGAGGTAGAGCCCAGATCCATAGGGCTCCCGCCGGTGTTGCAGCTCGGCTAGGTACTCGCGCACCCAACGGCGCCAGAAAATATCGGCGAGGATTTGGGCGCACCGCCAGTGTTTGCTGCTGTTGAGGTCAGCCTCGCTGAACTCGCCCAGTGGAGGGAGGCGAGCAGAACCACCGAACAGGATGTGGTTCGGGGTGATGGCCTCGTTGTCTGCTGCGTTGACGGAGACGTGTGTGAGGGCTCGACTGTTTACTGTGTACTCGACCTCACACAGTAGTGTAGCTAGGACTTCTTCGTGCGGATGGCGCTCGTGAAGGACCGTATAGAGGGCGGTCTTCACGCACCTGACGAGGCGCTCCCATGCGCCCCCCATGAATGGCGCTGAGGGGGTGATGAAGCGCCATACGATGCCACGGCGACTCGCTTCTTCGGCGACGGCGTCTCGCATCTCTCGGTTGGCACCGTGCATGTTGGTGCCGTTGTCCGAGTAGATCTCGGCGGGGCAACCTCGGCGCGCTGCGAACCTGCGCAGCGCCAAGATTGCGGAGTCGGCGCTCAGGCTGGCGGCGACCTCCAGATGTACTGCCCTGGAAGTGAGACATGTAAACAGTGCCACGTAACGTTTGTGACGCTGTCTACCGACGGTTACGGAGAGCGGCCCGAAATAATCAAGGCCCGTGTAGGTGAAGGGCCTCTGATGGTGAGCAAGGCGCGTCTTCGGATGGTCCCCGGTGGCTGGCTCAGGTGGCTGCGTTTTTCTAATGCGGCATGGTAGACATCTATGTACTATTTTCTTTGTAGTCGGCCGCAGACGAAGAATCCAATAGTGTTGGCGTATTTCATTGATTACCAACTCTGTACCGCTGTGATGTAATTTTCTATGTATCCAATCTATGTATAGCTGCGTAATACGATGATCGCCGTCTAAGTTTGGCGGTCTCTTTGTCTGTTCGGAGATTTCTTCTGTAGCTATTATACGACTGTGTAGAGTGATCATTCCGTTGTTCATCTCCACGGGTAACGAAAACAGGCGGCTGTCTCTGGCGACACCTCCTCCGCGCCGCAGCTCCCGAAGGTCGGCGCCGAAGGAGTCCTCTTGTACCGCCTTCACAAGAAGGTCCTCGGCGCCGCGGGTGTGTTCTGCGGAGAGAAGCACGAAGTTTCGGGAGTCAGCGGCTGGACGAGGTGCCGCTCTGCCCGACTTGATGTTGTGCTTCGTCTTCGTCACGTGACGCCAATCTGGATCCTTCTGTCTATTTTTCTGCGTTCTTTTGTATAGAACCTTCTCTGCGGTTTTCTTACACAAAGCTATAAATTGTAGAACTCTCGCTGTTGCTCGTAAGAGCCTTTCCCATTTGGAAAATCTATACGGGTCCGGTACGGCTTCTATAATTCTATGTGTTTGACGTTTCTCTACAGCTGTCATTGTGCGCTCTTCACCTGTCGCGTCAGGGGCGACGTGCTTCTCTACGGGCCGTAGTGACGGGTCTTCGTACAGGAACGACGGTCCGGTATACCACTCGTGTTCGGAGTTAAAGCTGTCTGGCACGTCGCGTGTAGCCGTATCCGCCGCGTTCATTTTCGTAGGTACCCAGCGCCAATCTTCATCTTTACTATGCTCTTCTATGGCGGCTAGGCGGTGTGCGACGAATGGTTTGTACGCCCGCGCTCCTTTTCTGATCCACGTCAGTACGGTCTTGCTGTCCGTCCAGTACACGACGGCCTCGGGTTTGACGCGATGTTCTTCTATTACCGCTTGAGCGACTCGCGTACCCATGACGGCGGCTTGCAGTTCGAGTCTCGGGATTGACACCACCTTAAGCGGTGCCACTCTCGCCTTCGCTATAACGAGCGTCACGTGTACACGCCCATCTGGTGTAGTCGCTCGCCAGTACACCGCTGTTGCGTAGGCCGCTTCACTGGCGTCCGTAAAGACATGTACTTGGAGTGTACAGGCGTCACTGTACCCAGGGTAACACCGCGGGATGCGTATCGACTTCAACTGTTCTAAGTGCTGTATCCACGATGCCCATTGCACTCTGAGGCTTTCGTCAAACTTCTCGTCCCAATTTGTACCGAGTCGCCAGGCTTCCTGTAGTATCTGTTTGGCTCGAACAGTCACGGGCTATGCGAGGCCGAGTGGGTCGTATAGCGACATAACTATTTTCAACGCTTCTCGTTTGGTAGGCGCTTCGGTGCCGATAAGGCCGTCTGGAAGCCGTGCGAGTGTAAGGTTGAAGCTCAGCTCGTCCGCGCTCGTTTTCCACATCAAGCCGAGAATTTTCTCTTCTTGCCTCTTGCTGGCGAGGCCGACTGTCTCCTGGCGATGTTGACTTGGTTCTATTGCTTCGATGACGTTTCTAGAGTTCGACATCCATTTCGTGAGGTGAAAGTGCGCTTCTCTGTGTATGTCCCGTACCTTTGACGCTATGCTCGTCCCTGAAGCTGTCCAGATAGTCATCCATGTAATGGTTATCTATGATGGCTTCTGCTGCTTCTGGGTACTCTTCTGCGTGCTTGCGAGCGTTCCAATTCTTCGCGAATATAGCTGTACACGGTGAGCTTGCCGCGCTGAAGATAATGGACTTCATACGGTATTCCTGAGGCGGTCCCTCCCGCCGGTCACCTCTCCACAGGTAGCGCAGCGCGTCTCTGTTTTCTGGGCGTATTCTCACCTGCATAAACATCTCCGTTATATCAGCTGAGACGGCAACGCGGTGTCGACGGAACCTCATCAACACCCCCGGCAACGATTGTAGCAAGTCCGGTCCCGTGAGCAGGAAATCGTTGAGTGACACACCTCTGGTTTTCGCGGCGGCGTCGTGAACTATACGAATCTTCTCAGACTTCATGGGGTTCTGTACATCGAAGTGAGGCAGGTACCAAGTCTTCCCTGGCGTACTATTCGTGGGAGCTTCCTCTGCGTATCCCTTTTCTATCAGCGAGTTCATCTGTTCTGTATATCTTGTTTTCAACTCTATGTTTCTATCTAATTTTTTCTCTATGTGTGCGAGCCTCCTTGCCGCGTTCTCGTAACTATCTGGCATGACGATGTCTTCTTGTTGCCACAGAAGAGCCGTCTCTATGTGTCTATCTTCTAATTGTTTCGTATGTTTTTCTAACATATCTGTAGCCCGCTTCTCGGAGTCCGAGTTCGGTCGACGTGGGTTCACTATGAGCGATTCCAGAGCGAAATATTCTTTCAGTTGCGCTTCTATGTTTTCATCTGTAGCGGAGAGACCGTTGACGAAGTGTACGGTGTTTCCCAAAGTGCGTGAGCGCGCGCCGTGCAGCACCCATCCCAGCGACGTAAGCGACGCCACCGTTTGATCGTTGGGTCCTCTTCGTACTGCGTTCGCTATGAGCAGGTGCCAGTTGTCTTGACCTATTAGCACCTTCGGCACGCCTATGTCGTACACCAATTTCTTTTTGATGCCTTCGAGGTGTTTGCAGTCTATCAGGTCCTCTTCGGCGATCTTCTGCGGCGACAGGTGTAGGCTGGCTACGGTGCGCGCACACAAAGGCACTTGTTTGCTCTCGGCGCCGGCTCCTCGGATGTGTATGCCTACGCGTCGCGACGTTCGCATGTCGATCGACGTATCGCCTATGGCACGGATCGTAAACGGGTCCAGGTTCCCTTCCGCGCCGACTTCCTTGGCTATGTCTTCGTATATGAGCGATTCGTATATGCTTCCGTCGTCGAGTATTTTTATCTTCTTCTTTATCCTCATTAAATGATGAATCACTATTCACAAAATTACATTGAATAGTGTTAGACCGGTTAAGTAAAGTATTATTATGAATGGATCCAGAAACTATCCATCCTAACCTAGTTTCCCAAAGAATAGGTTTACCAATGCCTAGATTTATCCGTTGCGATCCTAGAATATCCCAAAAAATGTCAGCGCCAAGTATCATATCAACAGCTGCGGGGCTATGAAAGTTAGGATCGGCTAGACATACATCAGACGGAATATTAAACCCAGATAAGTCGACTGAATGACACGGAACGTTGTCTGCTATCAACGTCAAAACAAAACATCGTATACGAGTTGAAAACTCTCATTTAATGATTTAATAAACACATCACACATTTTAGTAATGTGTGACGTTACATTATTGATGCCTAGTATAGATTTATCTGTACGTGTGTAGGGCAGGTTCAACTTATGGAACAGTCGATCCGATATTAAACACGAAGTGCTACCACTATCAAGTACGGCGCGAACAGTACGGCGCGAACAGTATGGCGCGAACTAAGTGTTCGCGATTATTTGAATCGTACAACTTAATTAACGCAGTCGATAACAGAACGTCCACACGTTGACTGTGTGCCTCATGATTGGAGGCGGCGACGCTCGCCGACAAAGTTAAGTTGGGATTGGCAGTGGCGGGGGACGCGCTGCTGTTTTCAACTCGCCTGCTATGCACAATCGGTTTGTTATTAGTATTTGCCACATGAACGCGAGTGTTATGACGACGTTTGCATAACTTACAGCCGGCCTTTTTACAATGATTTGCATAGTGTCCGCTGTGAAAACAATTAAAACAAACCTTAAAGTTAGGTAATAATTGAAGTCGTGCTTCATTAGTTAATGCTAAAAACTGCGGACAATGATTTAGCTTGTGATCGCCGCTGCATTTCGGACAAGTAATAACTGGTGAACATTGTGAATTGGTTGAGAGTGTGACTATCTTACTATCACTTAATGAAACCATAGATTTATGTTTCGTGTGCTGGTTATTCTGGTTATAGCTGGTTTGTGTAGGACGAGATAATTCTATAGTTTCGAGTAAATCAGTCCGAATTTTCATGAATTCAAGGAAGTGTTGTAGTGATATGCTGTAGTCCATATCTAAGCGACCCTTGTACTCTTCCCATTCACGAAATGTCTTGCTATCGAGCTTATGAGTGACTAACTGAATGAGAAGCGTATCCCTGTGCTGAATTGGTTCGCCTAGGGACTCCAGTGCACGTAGATTTTTGTTGAGCTGATCTATAACACGCTTCAAATTGACAGACGATTCTCGGTTAACAGTGTCTATGCTAAAGAGTGCAGATACATGATTTTGTATCAACAAGCGTTTGTTATCGAATCGATCACATAATAACCGCCATGCAGTGCTATAGTTAGTTGCGCTGAACTGAATAGAATTCATTACTACAGCAGCTGATGCTTCTAAGGAAGCTCTCAAGTAGTGAAATTTATTGACTACATCTATATCTTCATTTGAGTGAATAAGACTATCAAACGTGTCTCGAAACTCAAGCCAGTTATCGTAGGACCCACTGAATTTAGGAAGCTGTATGGTTGGCAATTTGACAGGTTTGCTATTACCACCACGGGAACTATGACTACATTCACTAGGCACGGGAGGTTTTTTATGAATGCTGACAATCTCCTGTGCTTAACAATGAATTTTAAAGTATCTAGACTCAAACTCATCTCTCTCTGTCATTTGAGGCTCAAAATTATCTGAGATACATTCTATCCTCGTTTGTGTCTCGTCATACTGAGCATACAATAATTCCAGCTTACCTAGTCGCATCTCTAGTTCTATTACATCCTTAGATGTAAGAGATTTAGTATCCAGTGACTTCACAAATGTAGAAAAGATAGTTAAACGACCTTTGAACGCACTGCGCTTTTTTGTAAGTTCTGCTATTTCCCTTGCCACGTCCATGTCAGACTTATCACCTTTCGTTGACATCATGGCACACGGCTGCAATGTCCTGAAATTTTATGACGATACAAGTTACTAGGTAGGTATCAGGATCATAGATCAGGATTATGGTTACAGTTGTTACACCTGGTTACAGTTAAAGTTTGAGCGTTGATAAATTAGGTTGAATACAGCGAATCACTCACAACAAATAATTATTAAACGTAACTTTAATAAGGTTTTTAGATTAACAACACAAAGTGATAATTAACCCTAATATAGCCTACTTGTCTCAATATTAACGAGCTAAGACGGAAACTAAAAATTAGAAAACCTGAATAAAGTTGTTAATTAATGTTATTTAGCCACAAACATTAATGCAACAATCACGAAAAATTTACTTAAAGTCTAATGATATTAAATGAAATCAAGGTTAACTTAACCCGTCTATCGCTTAATGACAAAGCAAGTTACAAACAAAAATGGGATAATTTGTGCAATTACTAACCTTATAATGAACTTAACTATATTTTTATACTACCTTTAAGAGTGTTGGGTTATTTTGATCGATATTAACACTAATAATTATCCAAGCCACTTTTTTCAAGCACCTCAGGTTTTCACCACGTTGCGTACAACTTTTCCAAATCGCTTTTTTCTTAATTATTTCTCCAAATTAGCGCTTTTCTTGATATGTAATTATAATCCGGCACGTATGCGACCATGTAGAGGACTCAAGTGTATTTTTGAGGTGATGAAATAAAATATTGCGTTAAGTTCTAAAGCAGACGTGCTTTGCGAGTAAGAACAGAGAGAAATTAACAATTTAAAATATAAAGACTTAAATAACTAAGGAGTAATCTGGCCTAACGTTGCGTTGCTCTTTACCTTTTGATAGGCGCTTCAACAACTGATAAGTTGATAACACTATTTATGATCGATATCTAGGTCCCTACAGTTAGCACAAGTTTTAAACTAATTTTCACGTACTGTGTAGTACTTCTTATTGACATTTTAACTATTTTCACTATTTTAGCATTATTTTTAACACTTTGACGCGTCCGGGAACCGAACCCGGTGTACCGCACGATTGGATAGCACTGATTTTACACGATTTTCACTCGCGGTTTCGAATACACTATTCACTGTCATAGTTTTTAATGTCTGTCGCGAACACAATTATATTAATGAAAGTAGGTTTTGCGTGTTAACATTGAACTTACAAAATCATTGTGAAAGCAATTAATTTGAGGAACACCCACCATCTTCTGGAAGACGAAGGAAAACATTCAGGAATAAACTTTTATCTAGCTTATTTTGATCTTGGTGTAGGTTGTGGGCGAAATACTAAAGTTTCATATTTATTAGAGTTTATCCCTACTAATATTATAAATTTGAAAGTATGTATGTATGTATGTATGTATGTATATAATATGTGTTCCGTTTTCACGCGAAAATGGCTGAACCGATTTTGTTGAAATTTAATATAGAGATATATTGGACCATGGAGACGGACATAGGCTACCATAAGTTGCAAAAATTAAACTGGGAGGGACTGTAGGGAGGATAGAAGTTTGTACGGCAGAAATTTTCCTCTTGGAAGTAAGAACGCATGCGCGGATAATTAAGTTCTGCGCATGTGCTATCTGTCAGTACTGTCACATCATACATATTGTCATATTGTGCACGGTGATTACATTGTTCGCATATCTAAACTAATAATTATATACTACGCTCAAACGGCTGAAACGATTTTCAATATCTACTAAAATTATAAATGCGAAAGTGTTTATATAGTTTATATATATATATATTGGATATGTATTGAAACATGACTTTGACATTTTATTTTACCCTATAGAGCTTCTGACTCTTTAGAATAATCAGGAGTGTCTTCACACAACTTGAGACTGAAAGTAGATATGTGTTACCCCGAATTTAACGCGCGCGAAGCCGCGGGCAAAAGCTAGTAAATAATAAAGTTAAAAAAGTTAAGAGTTCATTGGGATTTGACTGGAGACCTTTGTAACTAGGTATCGTAATATTATATCAATAGATATATTAAATAAATATCGAACTATGGCGGTCATAGGACCGTCATAGTAATTTATTCCAAAAATAAAATGAACCAACTATTTTACATTATGATTCGATTTACGTAGTAGGCACAATACAACAAATTGAACAATAAAAACTTGAAATGGAAAGCGATTACGTTGAACTTATCTAAAAAAGGTCGAAAGGACTAAAAAGTCATGTTCGCAATCTTTGCAGACAATTGGTGGAGGACGTATACCAAGCGTTTTGAGTATTGTTTGTCCAACTTCTTATTGAAGTTTGTGATTAGTTATATTGTACCTGACGGCCGATTGTATTCAACGTGATTATTATAATGTCGTCATTTGTATAATAGTACATAGTGGTCATGCGTTAGGTACTTGTTATTTCTTACAAACAGCATAAGTTTTTGTAGACTTCAAAGTTTACATAGGTCATTTTATAGTTAGTACAGCCTTGCCGATTTCAGCATAAATGGTATTATGTTTATGGCAGATAATATTCCCTCTCTGTAAATTCGAAGTCTAAAGCAATACTAATACATGCTTTTTGAGGAAGGAAGAAAGGAAACGTTTAGTGATTTTTGTCTGGCAGGATATTATTATTCTCATCTTCCTATAGTACACGTGTCTCAAAACTACAACCAGAGCTGCAGCGTGTATAGGCAAACCGAAACCCCAGACAGAGCCCAATGCCCTTTATTCTAAAACAATGATTGCTAAAAAAGGAACCAGTCTTTCTTTTCGGATCAAGCATCTAATGACTTTTATGTATGTACTTTACTAATTCTAGTGTATGTATATAATTACCTAATTAATATAGTTATACGATGACTCCATCTAAGATAGATAGTGGCAAGTCAATATCACTAATGTATGAAGACTAATCAAATATTAAATAATATCTGTTTGTACTTGGCAATTTTATATTATTACTGATATCTTAGCAGTACACATCACACTTATGGGTAACAAGCTCTAAACTTGCACTTAGGAGCCCAGGGTTTGGTCTAACGAGATAAGGCTGATAACAATGGCAGGAATTTTGTTTATCAGGAAATACATAAGATAATTTACAGAATTATAATAAAACAACAACATGGATTTGTTAAAAGTGAGTCTACAACTACTAATCTATTAATATTTACCGACTTTCTCTTTAACAATGTGGATCAACAATTACAAGTAGACGCAGTGTACACAGACTTTCAAAAAGCGTTCGGCAAGGTAGACCACAATTTGCTTCTTACCAAAATTGCATTCAACGGCATACGAGGAGATTTGCTTCGCTTGTTTGCATCATATAAGCTCAAGGCTTCTTCCATGCGGCCCTTGACGGGAGACTTACCTGCAGATAGCGTAACAGAGAGCAGGACGTTTGACGGTGTTGGCACGGACTTCGTTGGTCCCTTTTTGGTGAAAACGTCAACACTTCGAAACAGCAAGACTATTAAGGCCTACTTGTGCGTCTTCGTTTATCTCTCCACAAAGGCCGTACATTTAGAACTGGTCTCCTCGCTTACGACCGAGGCGTTTGTAGCCACGTTTGACAGATTTGTATCTTGCAGAGGACTGCCTTCCTTGATTCGTTCTGATTGCGGCACTAACTTCAAGGGCACTTATAATAATTTGAACGACGTAATTAATTTCCTGGAAACCAACTGTGCAACTGTGTTTTGTAAGATTGAGGCCGTTTTGAACTATAGGTCATACTCCAGCAACGCGTATGTGGACCAACAAGGTCGATCCACCCAAGACTGGAGACCTCGTTTTGATTAAGGAGGCTAACCTTCCGCCACTCAGATGGCGCAGGGGGCGCATTCTTCGTTTGGTAACTGGGACTAATGGAGTGCCCCGATTTGCTGAGGTCTTGGTGGACGGTTCGATTCTGAGGAGGGCGGTTGCGACGCTGTCACGTCTACCAACTGATTAGCGTGCCGGTAGGCCGGTCCGGGTGGACCGGCCTACCGGTCCGGGTCCGGTGGATGTTTGAAATAGATATATTGTCTATGATAGTTGAGCGAGAATGTCAGTTTAGAAACATTTTTTATGTATGGTAATTATATTTTGACTCTGGTCACACTATGAACTAACAAAATCATTCTCATCCCTTTCCGCTTAAAACTTGTTTCTTAGCACACCGTTTGTTTTCTTGTGTGATTTGTAGAATTAAATTAACTTGTGTAAATTCAAAGTTTGTGATAAATTTGTGATGTATATACGACACAGGATTCACAAATTGTGAATCCTGTGTCGACGTCCACGTACATCGTGTCTTGAAGACGCCGCTTGGAGTCTGGTAAATAACGATAATCACCTCTGTCTTGGCCAAAATTAGTGCCTGTTTTATCTAGGTTTCCTCCAAGCCACCAGAGGAGCTCACCAGGTAATTAATCAGACATTTGACTTGCCTTAGAACAACTGGATGAATCTAATTAGCTTCCACTGCGTCCAGTCTGTCTAGGCAAGCTCTGAACAATGCTCAAATGAGGGTAACTCTATCGCATATCGTACTTGTCATCGCAGTTACCTTCTTACCAGCTTATCATATATTCAAAACTCCGCATACTGTTACCGTAGCCTATAAAAAGACTGTAAATTCGGCTTTCAATCACTAGATACTGATTCAAAATGTTTAAGTTCGCAATATCAGTGCACTTCCTCAAACTCATAACGTAAGTATCATGCTCGCCGTATGCTTCCCGATCGAACGAAGATATCTTGGCGCAGTCATAAAATAAAACACTACAGCGAAAAATACATGTAGTATTCTATAGCTGTATAAATCAACAAGACACCTACAAGACCAATAACACAGTGCCTAACTACACACTTACACTTTTCTTGACCCAAAAATTACTAGTCTGCCTCGTACACCAATATCAATCACGTTCAGACGGTATTCTTCAACCGACCGAGGGCATACAGAGGCAAATAGAGGTCCTGACCGATTGATATTTGACCACATAAAAAATATCCCTACACCAGGTCTGGGTAAATAAATACCTATGAATAGGACACATTAGTTTTTGATTGCTTTTTGCCCGGCGCTATGTAAGTATACTGAATATTTTATGACCTTTCTTTGCCAAGTAAACTGAAAATGTTAACAAACTGTACAGCTATATATCTGCTTGGTAACTCATATTAAATGAAATTTGAAATATACCATATTTATACAATGCCTGCTTGGGTACTAAAAAAACAGGCTTCTAGTTTTAGCCACAACGAAGTTATAGGGGGTCGAAAATGGCCTGAATTGCTTCGAGAAAAGGATTGTACGGCCGTGCCGCTTTTTTGCTCGATTTTGCGGGGGCACTCCCGTGCCCCCAGATAACCTACAGCCGGTAGCTGCATGGCTAGCGTCATGGTAATATAATCTAACAGTATTGTAACTCGCCCGTCTTCGTGAGTTATATACCTACAGACGCGCCGTAGGCATACCAGCGGTAGGGCTACCCGCCTCAAGTATTTTAATTACATCTACCTACTTAACGTTTTTTTCTGGTTTTGTGATTGTTCATATTCCTTATATTTTTATTCAAACAAATGAAAATCGAATAAATGAAATAGTAAAGTGCAGTCGCCCAACGTTACAAAAACTAAAATTTTTACTTCAACACCTACCTACTGAGCCAAAATGCAAGTACCTACGTCCTTAATAACTGACGAGTATAATTTTAACTTTTTCATTTCGTAAATTAACCTTCCTTATTACTAACAGCACAGAGCAACTTGAAATAAAAGCTATTTGGTCACCTCTCCGATGTCCAACCGCTTTGAACGTTACTTAACGTCAATCATCTAATTGCGTATGCGCTACTTACAGTAATATCTATTCATTGCCAACTTGTTCGATAACACTACATACCATCTACCTTATCATTATAATTTCATAACGATATTACGTTTAATTTAATATGTATTTCCAAAAACCTATAACTCGGGGTGCTTTAAAATTAAGCGAAAAATGATGTACCACCAATAATATCATTGATCTCCACACTATTAATGACGAAACATGGAACAATGGACATCTAATAATATTATCGTAATATTTATCACGCCGAGGAAGAATGCACTGGTGTCACAGCTTAGAAATGTTCGGTAGGTATATCAATTTGACTGACAAATAATAACAAAAACTAGGGTTTATTATTGGTTGGCGGAAAATAAGCGTTTTGGGTATAGGAGTATGATTTCGTACGTATGTATGTATGTATAATTTTAACTTTTTTTCACTACTACTTTCCGATGGCAGCGCCTAAAGGAGATCACCCAAATTGGGCAAATTTTTATTTTGCCGGCCAATCAATAAAATTGTGTTATTTTAATAGAACACACCGTTGTAAACATTTTTAACTATTACACCAAACTTCTAAGTCAATTCTCTGAAACAATATTTAGGTTTGAATGTATATCTCAAAGTACCGTAAAGCAGTTTTGTTTTGACAAAAGTGATAAATCAAAGAGGTGTAAAGGTGGTCAACTATAAGTTTTCAGCCTAACGTGAAATACGTGAGCCTTCAAATGCAATGGACTCATTAAAAAAGTAAAAAACATTTTTTTAAATACTCCTGACCAAATATAAAAATATCGTCTAAATCTTTAGTAGGAATGTCTATGACCGGCCAGGTACAGATGTCTTGTATACAGGCATGCCACCATAGTGGTGCTAATTCCTGTTCCTAACATGTGGTTGAAGAGATGTTGCATCGCGACGTTCTCACTTTCCGTTGTTTCGGCTGGTTCTTGTAGAGAAAAGGCCAGGAGGAAACGGCTGGATATCACAATAGTGACAGCAGCCGCAACCCTGTCCAAGAAACGGCGCTGCAAATGTTGGCAGAATGCCCCGCTTATGCGTCCCAGCGCCGTGAACATCACCATCTTAAGACGTTTCCGACCATTTTGGTATAGACCTCTACAACAACTTCCTTTCCGTTCTGTTTTGGGCAGTCTTCAACCAATTACTGTCCGCTATCTTTATGATGTCTTCTTTCAATCTTATTTGCAGTCTTCCAGCTAGTCGTTTACAATTCCATGGATGCCATTTCAATATTTACTTGCACCATGTTTCGGGATTTCTGGCGACATCTCCGGCTGCTACACTTTTGGCAACATCTGATACTAGACTTTCTTTTCGGTGCTATTTATTCGTCTTTCTGTCTCTGAGTGTCACTCCTGCCAGTTTTCTCTCCATTCCTCTTTGAGCAACTTCAAGTTTCTGTAGCGCTGCCTCTGTAGTAACCCAAGTTTCGGCTCCGTATGTGAGCACTGGCAGAACGCACTGGTTGAATATTCTTGCTTTTTGTTGCTTCGTAAAAGCAAATGCCAGTTTATCGAAAGCAGCCCAAACCAAATGGATACCTATATCAATCCTGTTCACCTGGTTTGCTTTGCACATCTTAATTTCTGGCCCTAGGTATAATATTTTATTTATTGAAGAATTCTAATCGGGTTCATCCTACTGCAATTGTTATTCCGCTGGAGTTTTCACTGGTCATGTTTCGAATAAGCCGTAAACTGATCGCGGCAATTGTTACAGTCATACCCTCACTACCTGCCCTGCCCATGGTCTGGTGCGTGATGGGTTGGAACGTCACCGTCTCTTTCTGTGAGGCAGTAATGCTTATCAATCAGATATTTCGCTCTTGACTTACTACCTGCCATTACCTACTGCCATTTAAATTGCAACTTGCACATTATTTTAGGCAAAAAATAACAATAATTACTTAGGATTTATTTCAGGAACAGAATCGATTCTTTGAGCTCGAATATGATCTCAAAGACTGCACTTAGAACCTTAGTGTAGTAATAAAAAGTATTTTTTTCGTAATATTCTATAATAATTTTAAGTTTATTTTAGTTGGCACCTTTGACATATATTTAGTACATATATATATATATATATATATATATATATATATATATATATATATATATATATATATATCAATGACTGGCACTTTTAGAATTAGCCTAGATTTGTATGAAGCTGGGTGATCTCCTTTATTATGCATGCACGTGTGTTTGTTTGCATGAGTATATTGCTATAACTATTGCCCTTTAATAAACATTTTGTGTATTATTGATCTTTTTCCGGTACTTTTTTGACAGAGTAGTATCTTAGAGATTTCACTGTTAAAATAAATATAACAAAATGTAATTATTGGTGATTAAAAGTAGCCATGCCAGCCCATAAAATTACGTTCCGTTTTGCATATTTGAATGAAGAATTTTTGGAAATTGTTTAAAAATATTTAGACGCAACTCCGGCAGCCAAAATTACTTTTAGGGGATTAGAACTTAAGCCCCCTACACCACCAATACCCTCAAATTCGGCGACGTGTTTCGAAACCCGACTCCGTTGTTTTGCTGACAGTAGCAACGAATTAATCAATTTATATTAATCTAATCTTTTTCCCTAAGATTGATATCGAACAAACGATACTTTCGCATTGCGAGCGATCATAAGTTTTTTATAATTAACATCAAAGATAATGTTCATAATATTAATGATTACATAATTATTGTCACTATAAGCAAAAGCAATTTTGTAAAACTACTTTCGAAATTCATAAAGGTTTATTCAAAACAGAAACGTTGCAAATTATTTATACTCGATAAGTAAGTTTATTTTTCAATTGATATACTGCTTCAATTTTCTGTACTATGGCGCGAAAGTGTTATACCTACATGGCGGCAATGGCGTCGCGTCTCGCGTCGCGGTTGATCGTAGTTATACTCGCGAACTGGGGAAGGGTGGAGCCTCAAAAGCTTTGAGCGTTTGGAAATCCTCGCCTTAAGTAAGTACCCTAAGAAATGACCTATTGGTTATGTAATAAGCAGACTCCCATTGGCTTCCATATTGAAAATTACCCTGTAGGTAGTACTAATCATAGACAAAAATGAAATAATACATTGTCCATAAAGCAGGTAAAAGTGTCCTGCTAGTATACATTATAATCGCAATATGTTTTAAAAATAATAAACATAATAATAGATTAAGCTAATCAAATTACGACTTCATCACGCTAAAGTTAATTACCGTGTCAAAAGGTAGGTGTGAAAAGCGTCAGGTGGGGTCGCGGCAGTAATGCTAACGCAGATCCCGCGACCCCGCCATTCAATGGGATCGGATAGAGGAACACCATGGTGGTTTTAGTGGGTAGTCCCGGCGCTTCTCGTCGGGGAGTCTCCACACTCTCCCTAGACTGAGTCCCTTTAGTGGCCCAGCCTGGGGGGGTAAGCCCGTAAATTGTTTGGTTTCCACCATGAGTCAAAAAAAAAAAAATGTGTGAAAAGCGTAGTTATCATTTAAAATAAGGTAGGTAATAATAGTATAATACTAGAACTAGCAGGAACCTTCGTAATTTGTGACAAAAAACATTGTTTAAATAGACTTACCTTACGGAGTTTACAGGTAATTAAAAAAAATATAGTTGCGTGAGTTATCGAAGAATTTAAACAACAAAAAACTGCACAATATAATCTATATATCTTCGCTATAATAATTATTTGAATAACAAAACACTGGTACAAAAATCTTTACCGTCTGTTCGTCACTGCGAGCTGCGGCACGATCGCGGCTGTGTGTACTTTAGGCACAGTCTAATGTGTACTTTGCTCGAGGCGCGTAGGTATAACTTTCGTCCGTTTGTATGGAGTTACAATACTGTTAGATATTATTACCGTGGTAGCGTAGTTTTAAGAAATACTTAGGTACCTACATTTTGCTACTGCAAACACGCCGATCTGAGCGAGGATGCGAGATCAATATTATTTTGAGTGTACTTTGAGGCTGTTGTTTAATTTTTCCGTTACCTATCACGATATCATTAAAACCAAAATCAGATCATCACATTTCTAAATTTTGACATTTAAGTTACGTAAACATACCTACTAGATCCATTTTATGACAACCCAGAAATGTATGTATCACAGCTGCAAGAAATCAAATTAAGTTAACAAAACAACTTAAACAAATTTACTTCAGATTGAGAATATTATGCCCCTCTATTTTGTATACTGGGGTATAATTCTGTTATCACTTTGAAAAGCTTTCGTCGATCCCGCCTGTCAGTAAGACCTTTGACAGGCGTTATGAGGAGTATGTAATCAAAGGCAAAATAATTAATTCTATTATGTCACAATGTGACGCCTATGAACAGCAACTTAAAAGAAAATCTGAGATTCGTCATATACTTTTAGTCCCTTTGATTATATGTATGTACTGCCACTGGTCCCTAAGCCACGGCATATTGCTATTCCTTTAGGTTGCGAAGAATGAGGAGGCGGCAGTCGTTCTGTCAGTAGCTTATATTCTACTAAATCTGGATAGACAAGTTTTGGATACAACTGAGGTAACGCTAAGACTATGATGAAGATAATGATGCACCTGGGTACGGTACGACTCGATGGAGTTAAAGTATGTATACTGAATGGTAAGCATAACTGAAAAACATGATCTTAACAAAGAGACTATGGTAAACATTGTAGTATGATAGCTTCTTCTTAAATAATACTTGATTAGAAATTGAATAAATTCTATGATAGTCAATAGAATTGAATGAAAGAAAATCAGGCCTCGATCCCAATTAACTTAGGCAAAGTGTAAGCGAGTGGTAAATGATTGAATGATTGAACTTGATATTAAATTCGGTAGTCATTAATAGCCTTTTCTGAAGGACATAATTTACCTAACCTCTGTTTTTACTTGAACCAAGTGATCTTAAAAAAAAATACAACAGATATGTTCTTTACTTTGCGTAAATCCGTAAAAGTCAAAGGTAACAGCGATAGTTATTCTTGTGGAAATTCAAATCGGCTTAGCAATTTAAATCAAAATAAGTCAGACACTAAGTGAGTTTTTCTCATCAGTACCATTCTCTGTAGCCTGTATATATAAGGCAGATAATATGAGATATGTTCGGGATGATGACACCTCCATAATAAAGTGGAAACGGGGTCTCAATCAATACATATGAAACTATTCGGTTACTGAGCGACTAATTGACTGCCAGACAACGCAGAGCCGAAACTTCTGGACGCAAGGAGCTGCGCATGTAAATAATATGTTCCTTGGAAGTGCAAGTGAGCATTATGAAAGCATTTTTGTTAATTCGCCATACACGGGGAGAAGGTTCAAGCAGACGGAGCCGCAGCGGATGTATATAGAAAGAAACCCATAAGGGAGACAATTGCTTTTAGCCTGTTCTTAAGCACTGATGGCTAATTACGTAAATATACTGAGGTTGACACGGGGTGTAAAAATAAGTAATATATTATGTAAATACTTTGGGTACCTACGAGTCATCATTATCATCCTCCAGCGTTATCCTGTATATACATATTAGTTTCAACCCGGGGTCCGCTTAGTAATCTTACCGGATTTGGCTGAATATTAGCTTTGAGTACCGGCGAGTATGTTGGATTATCCGTAGCCACGAGTAAAACAATCCTTAAATGAAAATTACCATCACTACACTCTGTAGTGCTCATAGCGAGACTTAGCCTAATAATCGTTATAGGTCGGTAAAGTTAAGCAACTCTTGCACATCCCTGTAGGTGACCGCGTGTGGCACTTATATCAGAGCGCTACCGTTCGGCGGGCACGTAAAGCTGTCGTTCCCGGTTCTTGTCTCAGGACGGGCATCGTTAGGTCATGTTGGAAGCCCGAAAAACGCGGATACCAGAGTTGGCCACACGCTCACACAAAAAACAATTAAGAACCATCTGCAGCACCATTCAAACATAAAAAACGGTTATAATGTTTCGACTCGTATGCCTATCACATTGCGTTTTAAATTGCGCATGCATAGGTACACAATCGGTATGCCACGCACGTACTCATGCGAGATATAAAGACAAGATCCAAAGCAGTTAACATAAATATCATTCACACATGTTAAAAATTTTAACGCTGTTTTAAAGTTTGCTTGGTAGCTCGCCAAGCTCTCGGCTCTGTGGAATTCTTATTTATTGCTAATAAAGGGCATTTATTTCGTTGCAGTCACCCTACTTTTGTACACAGTTCATATAACTATACCTCTGCTGCATCGTCCGCTACGTGGCCGCCACTCCAGAACCTTTCTGCCCCAACGGCCATTGGTTCTTCGAGCTATGTGCCCTGCCCACTGCCACTTCAGCTATGTCGGCGACTTTGGTTCTACTGCGGATCTCCTCATTTCTGATTCGATCTCGCAGGGAACCAATTTAAACCACAAAAGTATGATATAAGAGCCACACGCGGTCACCTACAGGTATGTGCAAGAGTTGCTTAACTTTACCGACCTATAACGATTATTAGGCTAAGTCTCGCTATGAGCGCTACAGAGTGTAGTAATTTTCATTTAAGGATTGTTTTACTCGTGGCTACGGATAATTCAACATACTCGCAGGTACTCCAAGCTAATATTCAGCCAAATCCGGTAAGACTAGTAAGCAGACCCCGGTTTGAAACTAATATATATACAGGATAACGCTGGAGGATGATAATGATGACTCGTAGGTATGCAAAGTATTTACATGATATATTACTAATTTTTCCACACCGTGTCAACTTCAGTATATTTATGTCATTAGCCATCAGTGCTATACAACAGGGCAAAAGCAATTATCTCCCTTACGGGTGACTTATATACACCCCTGCGGCTCCGTCTGCGTGGAACTTTTCCCCCTTTATGGCGAATTAACAAAAATGCTCTCATAATGCTCACTTGCACTTCCAAGGAACATATTATTTACATGCGCAGCTCCTTGCGTCCAATAGTTTCGGCTCTGCGTTGTCTGGCAGTCAATTAGTCGCTCAGTAACCGAATAGTTTTATATGTATTGATTGATACCCCGTTTCCACCTTATTATTGAGGTGTCATCATCCCGAACATATTATATTATCTGCCTAATATATACAGGCTGCAGAGAATTGTACTGATAACAAAAGCTCACTTAGTGTCTGACTTATTTTGATTTAAATTGCTAAGCAGATTTGCATTTCAACAAGAATAACTATCGCTGTTACCTTTGACTTTTACGGATTTACGGTAGAGACCATTCTGTTACATTTTTTTAAGATCGCTTGGGTCAGATAAAAATAGAGATTAGGTAAATGATGTCTTTCAGCAAAGGCTATTATTGACTACCGAATTTAATATCAAGTTCAATCATTCAATCATTTACCACTCGCTTACACTTTGCCTTAGTTAATTGGGATCGAGGCCTGTTTTTCTTTCATTCAATTCTATTGACCTTCATAGAATTTATTCAATTTCTAATCAAGTATTATATAAGAAGAAGCTAGCATACTACTATGATTACCATAGTCTCTTTGTTATGATCATATTTTTCAGTTATGGTTACTATTCAGTATACATACTTTATCTTCATCATCGTCTTAGCGTTATCTCAGTTGTATCCAAGACTTGTCTATCCAGATTTAGTAGAATATAAGCTATCAACAGAGGGAATGATGCCTGACCTCCACATTCTACGCAACCTAAAGGAACAGCGATATGCAATGGCTTGGGGACTAGTGACTGGACATCCATATTATCGAAGGAACTAAAAGTATATGTAGAACCAACAATTAATTAATTCTGATTTTTTTTTTAAGTTGCCATTCATAGGCGTCACATTGTGGCCTAATCGATTTAATTATTTTGCCTTCGACTACATACTCTTCAAAACGACCAGAGGTCTTACTGACAGGCGGAGTCGATGAAAGCTTTTCAAAGTGATAACAGAATTATACCCCAGTATACAATAGAAGAGCATAATATTCTCAATCTGAAAAATTTAAGTTGTTTTGTAAACTTAATTCGACTCCTTGCAGCTGTAATATATCAATTGCTGGGTTGGCATAAAATGGATCTAGTGCGTACGTAGTGTGTACGTAACTTAAATGTCAAAATTTACAAATGTGAACACCTGATTTTGGTTTTAATGATATCGTGATAGGTAACAGAAATATTAAACAAAAGCCTCAAAGTACACTCAAAATAAAATTGATCTCGCATCCTCGCTCAGATCGACGTGTTCGTTGTAGTAAAATGTAGGTACCTATTTCTAAAAACTACGCTAGCCATGCAGCTACCGGCTGTAGGTTATATGCATGTTATATGAGTTATCAAGCAGACAATATATAGCTGTACAGTTTGTTAACATTTTCAGTTTACTTGGCAAGGAAAGGTCATAAAATATTCGGTATACTTACAAGGCGCCGGGCAAAAAGCAATCAAAAACTAATGTGCCCTGTTCAGGGTATTTATTTGCCCAGAGCGTAGTGTTCGGGTATTTTTATGTGGTCAAATATCAATTGGTCAGGATCTCTATTTGCCTCTGTATGCCCTCGGAGGGTTGAAGGTTGTCGTCTGAACGTGATTGATATTGGTGTAGGAGGCAGACTAGTAATTTTCGGGCCAAGAAAAATGTATCTGTTTAGTTAGGCACTGTGTTATTGGACTTGTAGGTTTCCTTTTGATTTATACAGCTATAGAATATTACAACAATTTTTCGCTGTAGTGTTTTTATTTATGACTGCGCCAAAATAGCTTCGTTTGATCGGGAAGCATACAGCGAGCACGATACTTATGTTATGAGTTTGAGGAAGTGCTGGAATATTCTGAGCGCAGAACTTCAAGAGTTTTGAGTCAGTATTAAGTGATTGGAAGCCGAATTTACAGTCTTTTTATGGGCTACAATTACAGCATGCGGACTTATGAATTTATGATAAGCTGGTAAGAAGGTAAGTGCGATGGAAAGTACGATATGCGATAGAGTCACCCTCATCTGTGCATTTACTATAATTTCCATTAACTATAGTTTCCATCTCTTTTGAAGTAATTCCTACTAGACTTCAGTTACCTCGCCAAATACAGAAGGGAATAGAATTATCTTTTAACTTAACGCCCAGCTATTATTATACAAAAAATTACAATAGGAGGCCGAACAAAATGAAAATTCCTCGTGTAACGTTAGAGCTTTATTAGAAATGCAAATTTTGGTATACTTACGCATAATTTAATCTTTAAAGGCCAGAATACCACTTTATTTATCTATGCAATATCTGATCGCTTCAAGTTTAGGTTGCGATTGTCTTTTGTCTTGGAACCTAACGAATCTCTGTTTACATCATATTCAGTATTATTGAATCATTGTTATTAGTTATTCAGGTACAAAAATTAATGAACACGATTTCCTCCCAATTTATTTCAATGGGTTTACAAATTAGTAGGGCTAATTGGCAGAAAAACAAAATGGGTGCGTTGCTTCGTATTTTATTTATTGAAGATGTAGGTACAATGTAACTTACAGAAAGGAGATTAAGAAGATATTTACAAGGTGTTAAGATAACATTTAAAATTTATTTAATACTTTAAAATATCCGTGTCTTACAGAAAAAATAATCTAAGAAAGTAATGACAAAATAATATCAAGCGGAAAATATTACAAGGCATAACCGAGATGTAAGTAATCATATTTAACAATTATTTATATAAATAATTTAAGATCCTAAAGAATTTTATTAATAACTATAAAAAATATTGCCCTAATCAAAACTTTAACTACATCTTACGTACGTGCACAACATTTAACAGTGATTAAATTTATGTATCAACTAGCTGACCCAGCGAACTCTGTATTGTTTAATTCACTTTTTTCCAAGCCCCTTTTCCAAAGTTACCATTGACTTAGCGCTTAATCTCTTATCATTTCAGAGTCTATAAATGATGAACAAACAAACATAGATTTTTATATAATATTGAATTCCCCATTCCTTAAAATATCGGAGACGATACCCATATTTTTATTTAAAAAAACCCGTCCGCCATCTTTGATTTCCTATCCGCCATCTTTGATCACGAAATAGATGTTGTATATGGATTTACCATCCCTTAAATCATTAGAGACGATACCCATATTGATTTTTAAAATTTTCTCATCAGCCATCTTTGATTTCCCGTCCACCATCTATAATCACGAAATAGATGTTGTATTTGGATTACCCATCCCTTTAAACATTGGAGACGATTCCCATACTGATTTTTAAAAAAAATCACATCGGCCATCTTTGATCACGAAATAAATGGTGTTTTTGAATTCCCCATTCCTTAAAATATACGGAGACGATACCCATACCTATCGACTTTAAAAAACATCCCGTCCGCCATCTTTGATTTCCTATCCGCCACCTTTGATCACGAAATAGATGTTGTATTTGGATTCTCCATCCCTTAAATCATCAGAGACGATACCCATGTTGATTTTTTAAATTGTTCCCATCTGCCATCTTTGATTTCCCATCCACCATCTTGAATCACGAAACAGATGTTGTATTTGGATTCTCCATCTCTTTTAACATCGCAGACGATACCAATATTGTTCTTTTTTTTAATTTTCCCATCCGCCATCTTTGATTTCCCATCCGCCATCTATGATCATGAAATAGATGTTGTATTTCGATTCCCCACCCCTTAAAATATCGAAAGCGATACCCATATTGATTTTTTAAATTTTCTCATCCGCCATCTTTCATTTCCCGTCCGCCATCTTGGATCACTAAATAAATTTCATATTATTAATCAGCGTCCCGAAAATTTCGAAAACGATACCCATATAGATTGTATCCTATTCGTTTAGCCTTTTTTTGCCTTTGATCCAACCCTCCCCCTTCTAGTTTGACCATTTTATTATTTTTGTCTGGCCCCTAAAAGTTGTAACGTAATTTTATATAGGCTATAGCCTTTCGGAATAATTGGGCTATCATGGGCAATAACAATTTTTAAAATCCAACTGCTAGTTCCCGAGATTAGCCGAAATTATCTTTTAACCGTTTTAGCCTTTTGCTCGGCCCCAAAGGTTCGAAGTGTTATGTTATATAGCCTATAATTTTTCAGATCCGACCGGTAGGTACTGAGATTAGCGCGTTCAAACAAACAAACAAACAAACTCTTCCGCTTTATTATATTAGTATAGATATGCGAACAATTTAATCAACGTGCACAATATGACATTATGTGTGACGGGACAGTACTGACAGATATGCGATAGCACATGCGCAGCCCTCAATTATCAGCGCATGCGTTCTTACTTCCAAGAGGTAAATTTGTGCCGTACAAACTTCTACCCTCCCTACAATCCCTCCCAATTTAATTTTTACAACTTATGGTAGCCTATGTCCGTCTCAATGGTCCAATATATTATGTATCTCTATATTAAAGTTCAACAAAATTGGTTCAGCCGTTTTAGCGTAAAAACGGACCATACATACATACATACATAATTTCGAATTTATAATATTAAGTAGGGATTATCAGTGGGTTTCTTCTGACATGAAGCCCGCTGGGCGGCAGCACTGAGACTTCAGGTTCGGAAACCTGTCAAAACTGCCATCAAACAAAGAAGTATATAAACGCGCACGCGAATATGAATTTTATGCAGCGGTAATAAATTACAAATTGACTCTCCATTCTATTTAGAAAACGTTTGTATAGAAAATAGAAAAGGGCTGTTTTGAGGGTTTTCCCGGCAATTATTGTTATATATATAAGACGAACAGCAATTCATTTTTATATATATAGACTAGTGAATTACCTAAACAAATAAAGATCTTATTTAATTAAAATATTAACTTAATAGAGATCTTACTTATACTTAAACTTAACTATTATTATTATTTTGTATATGTTTGAGATTCTTGTATTACGTCAGCCGTTTGGAACAGCCTTCAATCTCAGACGTCGGCACAAATTAGGACAATGTATTACACAGTGAAATGTTACACACTTCTATGAATTTATTTAAATATCTAAAGTTACGTAAATTATAACATTGTATTCAAAAGTTTCGGATTTTACTAATTAACTGTATAATTTTCTACCAAATATATGAATCTTCTTGTATTTTTAGGTAAACTGAGAAATCCATGACTTTTAACAAAGTTACGTTAAATATAATTATGCCAGTCTTCCAATGTATGCCTCCTTCTGCGATTGAAGTTATTTCAAAGCCGATATAAAATACACACAAGTGCTTTTAAATTCCTTTGTAAATACATTAATTCTTTTATTATTCAAAAGGTCACTGAAATATTTTTACGTAAATTTATCGTGAATGCGCCAATAAAAGTGCGACGTCGTAGCGGACGCCCTTCTCCTACTACTTTTGGCTGGCCGATTGCCCCGCTCCTGTCCGGCCAGCCGTCTTCGCCTCCCGCGCACCTTGACTCTCTCCCTTTCACTGGCTGTGCGGCAACCAAGCTAAGTCTTCTTTTCTTCCCTGAGCAACGCTGTAGACGCATTCCTAAAGGTCTACACGGAATCTCGCGACCCGGGTTCTATCTTTGTAACTAGTCAAATTGTTTAGAATCACTATTTTTCATTGAATTGCCTTGCTTAAAAGCTGTATTATAGATTATTTTACAGAAATATATAAATTTTCGTTTGTAATCGAAATATTGATTTTTATTTAACCAAATAGCGTTGACCCACGTGCAACGTTACAAAAGTGACATTAAAAACATATAAATATTTGTTGATTCTGGATTTTGGAAGCAAATATTCTACTTAAAAATAATTTCACCCTGACACCGTATGCTCTATCGTTCTTTTTCAACTGTGTTCCACCCTTACAAAGGTCAATTCCCTTAAGTTATAACATATGAAACACTGAGATGTAAGAAAAGGAAGAAAAATGTTCCTATCTAGCTCACGGATAGTAAAACGATACGTCTTGCTTTTTTTGACAATAGATTCAGTGTGAAGCACTAATATTGCGTCCAGCACAGTGGTTGCCTTAGGGGCAAAAAGCCAAACAATTTGTTATTACGAGTAGCAAATATGTTGTATATGAAATCGTCCATAATATTTGAGCCAATACTTTTATTGGTAGTACGTACTAGGCTTTCGAAAAACAACTATAAGATTATTTTTAACCATTTCTGAAACGACCTTAACGGCAAGTCTAAAATATTAATTGGTATTTTATAATACATTCTTATACTAAGCCCAATAGAAGAGCTAAGCGTTTTGTGTAAAGGGAAATACGGTACACATGATTATTTATTTATAAAAACACTTTGTTGAAAATATTCTATGGTTATTTAATTCCAACGCTTTTTAAACTGTTATCAGCTTTTCTCATATAATAAATATTATTTTAGTTATATAGTAAATTCAAACCCTTCTTTTATAATATCTACTATCGCTTCACATCGACCAAACGTAATTATTATGAGAATACATTTCGGACGGCTGCCTCCAAGTTAGGTGGCACATACGGTTTTGTAGTGCTTACGTGTATACAATATTAAATGTGCCGTGTTCTAGCTGACCGAAATTTCGCAAAAAATAAACTAAATCATCGCGCGATTATGCACGAAATAGTTTAAGTTTTGTCAAAGATACAAGTTTGCTGGGGCATTAATTAGTCCAGTGAGAGCAATTCCTTACGTTAACGGCCAAAGCGTCACTGCAGAGACCGTGCATAGGTCAGCTAGTGCTACAAAAAAAATTTGATGAGGTAATCTTATATCAGCATCATCGTCCTAGCGTTATCCCGGTCGCATACAAGATACTTTATAGACGGGACTTTATATAGTCACGCCTGTCATTCGTCCGAAGCCTAGTATAAGATTATTTGCATGTTCTGAACGCAGAAGATGCATTCATTTTTAGAATTTTGTACTTTCAGTTCGTTGCAGCTGGGTCGTGATTTAAATTTATTTAATCGTTAGAAATTTTTTCGCTATAAGAAACTCTATAAAAATATTTTACAGAAATTGCGATGATGATAAGATTCTATAATATCCTTTTTTCATAACAATTAAGTACTTACTGAATTTTTACGTCGGTGTGGAGTCAACTTTACGGACCCTAGTATCTTCGTAATGTACGTAATAAAGTGACCGACTGAGAGCATTTTTAATGAAATAAATTAAGGAACACCTACGTAAGTAGCTTTAGCGAGGTAATACAATTATATTAATGAAAGTAGATTTTGCGTGTTAACGTTGAACTTACAAGATCATTAGTGTGAAAGCAATTAATTTGAGAAACACCCACAATCTTCTGGAAGACGACGGAAAACATTTAGGAAAAATCTTTTATCTAGCTTATTTTGATCTTGGTGTAAGTTGTGGACGAAACACTTAAGTTTCAATACAGCAATTACATCATATTTTATTAATTAGAGTTTATAAATAATTATGTTAAAAAAGTAAAAAGTTCATTGGCATTTGACTGGAATCCTTTGTAACTAGGTATCGTAATATTATATCAATAATAATATTAAATAAATACCTAACTATGACGGTCATAGGACCGTCATAGTAATTTCTTCCAAAAATAAAATGAATCAACTATATTACATTATGATTCCATCTACATAGTAGGCACTGTACAAAAAAATGAACAATAAAAACTTGAAATGCAAAGCGATTACGTTGAACTTATCTAAAAAGGTCGAAAGGACTAAAAAGTCATGTTTGCAATCTTTGCGGACAGTTGTTGGAGGACGTAAGCTAAGCGTTTTGTTTATTGCTTGTCCAACTTCTAATTGAAGTTTGTGATTAGAATTGTACCTGACGGCCGATTGTATTCAACGTGATTATTATAATGTCGTCATTTGTATAATAGTACTTGCTGGTCTTACGTTTCTCGTAATCTGTTTCGAATAGCATGTGTGAAAAGTTTTGTAGACTTCAAGGTTTACATACCGAGGTCGAGGATAATTTTGCTTAAAAGTAAATGTGATATATAGGCTCACGCCTGTATCCCATTCCATACCATGAAGGGGTGTAGGCAGAGGTGTAATGTCACACCGCACTAACATCTTTGTAAATTTTGTGTATTCATATACCTACCGTCACTTTCTGTAACATACATTTCCATCATAGTTCTGAACATGATCGCGAGTTGCCTACATTATAAGACGAAAGTGGATGCTCCTGTTACACGAGATTCACACTGGAAGGCTACTACAGCACTTAATTTGGTAATTGCATTAATTATTTAAGTATTATGTATGTTACTACTTACTATTTACAAGTAATTAAGTACAATGTGAAACAGTTGCAGCTCCTTACAAAAACAAAATATGTACCATAACACTGGCGATTAAAAAGACTGGCCACGAGTTTTATTGCCCGTTCTTTCTCGTGGTTCCCTATTGCTTTGCGAACGAGGCAGTAAATGTAGAAGCAATAAGTAATTTACTTGAAACATTTGACGTTCATAAGCGTCACCTTGTGACCTAGATGAATAAATGATTTTGACTTTGACTTGACTTTGACACCCACATTTCGCCATGATTTTTTTAGGTCCCACGCAATAGGGGGCGAGCCTATTGCCGTTACCGGGCATATCACCAGACTCCGTCTTGCTACTGAGAATTCGGAAAAACCCAGTAACACTTTTGCCTGACCCGGGATTCGAACCCGGGTCCTCCGATCAGCAGTCACATACGCTATCCACTGGACCACGGAGGCAGTCGTAAATGTGATGTGGAAAGCAATGCTAACACACGCATTTGAAGAAGGGAATAAAGGAAAAATTCTATGCTTTCTGACTTGGGGAACATTGTTATTATCTTCCTGTACAGGCCTGACAACATCAACTGGAGCTGCGGAGCTTATAGACGGGCCGAAGGTTCTCAGAGAGCCCAACGATTTTATTCCAATGGTGCTGATGCAACTTAGCATTTACTTGTAACAAAAAAGCGAGCATACGCCGTTTTTTTGTTTTGTCTAACTGAAGGGTGCATAGGGTTCCCACCAAGAACTTAGGGTCCCAAGCCAAACTCACCTGCAAGTGGTGCACCTGCCGATCAACGGACGAGGCTCTGGCAAACAAAATATCCCGATAAGCGGCAAAAGGCTCGCCATCTATTACGTGGGATCAAAACACTGGCGAAACGTGGGCGTTAAATATGCCTCTGCCTACCCCTTCGGGGAAACAGGCGTGAGTCATAGACTCACGCCTGTTTATTATATGTATGTATGTCTAACTGAACAACGAACAGAGCCGAACATTCTAATCAGCAAAGACTTCAAAGCTTGCTGTCAATTCGATAGCATAATTACCAGACGTTTCGTAAGAATTCTCGCTAAAACACATTCGTTTGCTTGTCTGTTTTGTAACAATTAGCAGCACATTATTGCTAAACCAACGGGTCAGCTTAATATTACTAAACATTACTGTACCTTTTTTACTGGAGCATATATACAAAATGTAGATTCACGTCACTCCCCTTTTATTCCCAATGTAAACCACAAAAGTATGGTGACTGCAACGAAATAAATGCACTTTATTAGAAATAAATAAGAATTCCACAGAGCCGAGAGCTTGGCGAGCTACCAAGCAAATTTTAAAACAGAGTTCAATATTTTAAAATGTGTGAATGATATTTATGTTAACTGCTTTCGATCTTGTCTTTATATCTCGCATGAATACGTGCGTGGCATACTGAGTGTGTATCTATGCATGCGCAATTTAAAACCAAATGTGATAGCGATACGAGTCGAAACATTATAACCGTATTTTATATTTGAATGGTGCTGCAGATGGTTGTGAGAAGAGATGGAGTGTAGTCTTTGGCAAAGCGAACGTAATAACATGCTTAACGAATTAGAGGTAACTTCTGGTGTAGTGTACTATACGGATCTTGTGGCAAGTAGGACAAATTTGCGTGCGTTTAGGCGTTTCTGCCATACATTTTACTGGAAACAGGTATAGTTCATAATTTAGGCCCCCTTAATGCTCATGTCCGTGGTGCTTATCTTTTCTCATCATTATTTCTTTTCGTTGCTTGTCTCCCGCTTTGTTAAAGAGGGCAATGGATTGTTTATTTTCCAACTTCTCCAATATACTTCTGATTAAGTTCGTTGCGGGTTCCAAGACAGTTTAACTTTTCCCGTGACTTCACAAGTGTCAAAACTCGTTGTCATCAATGGTCACAGCTGCTGAACCTGGCTACACAAGTGACACAGTAGTGGGAATGAGGGTGGGACTAGACCCAATAAAAAAAAATGTTGTGAAAAATTACGTAGGGACTTTCGTCTTCCTTTTTTGTGTGAGCGTCTGGCCAACTCTGGTATCGGCGTTTTCAGGCCTCCAACATGACCTAACGATGCCCGTCCTGAGACAAGAACCGGGACCGACTACTTTACCTGCTCTCTAAATGGCAGCGCTCTGATATAAATGTCACACGCGGTCGCCTATCCAAGTGGAGACATGTGCAAGAGTTGCTTAACTTTGCCGACCTATAACGACCATAAGGCCAAGTCTCGCTATGAGCGCTACAGAGTGTAGTGACAATAATTTTCATTTAAGGATTGTCTTACTGGTAGCTACGGATAATCGAACATACTCGTAGGTGTTCAAAGTATATACATATTTATATTTCCACCCTGTGTCAACCTCAGTATATTTATGTCATTAGCTATCAGTGCATTAGAACAGGGATAAAGCAATTATCTTCCTTATGTGTGTGTATATATATGGGTGCCTTCTATATACCCCCTGCGGCTCCGTCTGCTTGTAACTTTTCCCCCTTTATGGCGAATTAACAAAAATACTCTCATAGTCCCCACTTGCACTCCCAAGGAACATACCTACATGCCCAGATTCTTGCGTCCAGTAGATTCGGCTCTGCGTTGTTGATGAGTCAGTTAGTCGATCAGTACCAGAACAGTTTTATATGTATTGATTGATACCCCATTTCCACCTCATAATTGAGGTGTCATCATCCCGAATATATCATATTACCTCCCTTATATATAGACAGTGCAGAGAATTGTACTGATGAGCAAAAGCTCACTTAGTGTCTGAATTATTTTGATTTCAATTGCTAAGCCGATTTGCGTTTCAACTTGAATAGCTATCGCTGTTACTTTTGACTTTTACGGATTTACGGTAGTCTCTACCGTTACCATTTCTGTTGTATTTTTCTTAAGATCGCTTGGACCAGGTTAAAAAAATTATAAGGTAAATGATGGCCTTAAGCAAAGGCTATTACTTAATTACTATCGAATTGAATATCAAGTTAGTCAAGTAAAAAAGGTAGTAAAAAATCATAGGCTCGCCGCCTATTACGTGGGACCTAAAGAGTCTATAAAAAAGCTTTTACGCTTTCACTTTGCCTATGTTAATTGGGATCGAGGCTGTGCGTATTTTTCTTTCATTCAATTCTATTGACTTTTTATAGAATCTATTCCATTTCTAATCAAGTATTATTTAAGAAGCTGCCTTTAGTATTACCATAGCGTCTTTATTATAATCATGTTTTTCAGTTACAATTCAGTATACTTTAATTCCATTAAATTTCTCTCTGGTGCATCATCATCTTCGTCGTCGTCATAGCGTTATCTCAGTTATATCCATGACTTGTCTATCCAGATTTAGTAGAATATAAGCTACTAGCTTTTGCTCGCGAAATTTTAATAAAGAGTAGGTACCCTATGTACTTCCCCAGGTTTCAGACTATCCATATCAATACACTGTTGAGCTGTATCATTACGGCGGTGTTTACACTTATTGATGACTGGATTCCAAGTTGTTGATAATCTAAATCCATCCTCCCGGTTGAAATTCTTGTGTTTTTTGATTTTAACCGCTTCATTAGTGTAGTGTGTCGAGGTACCGACAGTGCAGTTAAAAACAAAAATAAAAATCCAGTGAGGGTATGTGCCAAAACCCGCACAACACAAGGACGGCGCTGAGCTCACCAGTCCCGCCGCGACCACGGCTGAAGCAAGTCAGCCGAAACGTTGGCAAAAAACCGAGGTATTTATGCCTTAAATATAAGATTTATTGCGAGTAAGACCCGCTATATAACCTTGTATAATGTATACTAATCGCGAAAGTTTAAAATCGTTTATCCATATCAAATTTCATCACAAACGGATCTGCACATTAGCCGTGTAGCACATCATCAGCATCAACAGCCCTATGTACTGTCCTACTGCTGGGAACGGGCCCCTTCTCACTATGAGAAGGGTAAGGCCATAGTCTACCACGCTGGCCAAGTGTGGGTTGGCAGACTTCACATGTCTTTCGAGAACATTATGGAGAACTCTCAGACATGCAGGTTTCCTCACGATGTTTTCCTTCACCGATAAGCAAGCGATAATTAACTATTTAATACGCACTTTACTCCGAAATAGGGTTCCCACCAAGAACGTAGGGTCCCAAGCCAACCTCACCTGCAATGGTGCACCTGCCGATCAACGGACGAGGCTCTGGCAAACAAAATATCCCGATAAGCGGCAATAGGCTCGCCACCTATTACGTGGGATCAAAACACTGGCGAAAAGTGGGCGTTTAATATGCCTCTGCCTACTCCTTCGGGGAAGCAGGCGTGAGATGATGACCAATGACTTTTCGGAGTAAACATACATACATACATAGATGTATGTATGTTTACTCCGAAAAGTCATTGGTGCGTGCCGTGGATTCGAACCCGAGACCCGCTGCGTAGCAGTCTGTCGGTCTCTCCACTCGGCTATTGGAGCATACATATAAACAGATAATACTTAAAATTACTTCTGTTTTCATAGTCGTCAAACTTCAGGTAAAGATTAGTATGTAGGTATATTATTAAAGTTATTGAATAGCTGAATAGAACAGCAGCAAAAATAAAAATCTGAAAACATTACCACAAAGTACATAATCAGACTGCCCCTCCGCCCAGCTGCGCTTAAACGCGCTTACTCATAGTAAGCGATTTAATAACGCTGCGTTTAGGTCAATCATATCATGATAACTTTTAAACTATTCGTCCAAACTACTTACTGTAAAAGACAAAGTTCATCTACATCCTTTTTTTTTTGAGGGGAAACCTTCTAAAAGGCTGCCGGTCTCCTAGGGGGAAGGCCGGGGTGTGTGGAATTTTTACCGCACTAAATCCACCTCGGTGGCCAACTCCTACACAATAGAGAGAGGGCTCCGGGAATGTTTTATGCTACCGGAGCTCCTCCTGTGCAACGCCGTTAAGGCACATCACGGTGTGAAATGAACACACACGGAGGCACGTGACCACTACGTACCAACGTCGTCTCGAAAGCCGTTATTTAGCGTCCAAAACCCCTATTTTGAGACGCTAACGACTTCAAAGGTCCCTCTGCACAGAACGCGTAAGAACTGGCAGAGGGTATATATAAACTAGGTGAAGGAGCGATTGCCCGCTCGACGTCTCCTTCTTCGAGAAGGATCGACTCTTTCTCGATCCCGCTCAGCAGCCTCCTTCTGTGTCATTACAGCCTCACAGAAAGAGACTACTTCTTTCCAATTATCTCTCGCCTCTAGCATAAACGACACTACTGATAGCAGTGAGAGGTTTTGTCCGATCCGTTCAACTAGAACCCGCCGCTGAGAGTCCCAAGCAGGACACTTTTCTAAGGTGTGTTGTGCTGTATCCTGCTCATCACCACAATGGTGACAATTCGCCGAGGCCTCGCGTCCGATCTTATTCAGGTATTCTCCGAAACAACCATGCCCTGTAAATATCTGCGTGAGTCGGAAAGTGACGCGTTCACTCCTACTCAACCAGGCTTCAAAACATGGCAAGATGGCTTCGACTACTCGCTTGTGTGAATACCGCGTCTCTGTCAGCCGCTCGCGCCACAAACCGAGCGCTGCTCGCCGCTCTTGCTCCTTCAGGCTTTCCAAGGAACCACCGAGTTCTTCCTCGCCATTCTGGCGAATAGTGCGGCACCGATCATAGACTCTCGCATCCATGTCTGCTAAAATGTCTAACGGTGGAAAGCGTGCTAGAAGTGTTGCTGCCTCAAAAGATATAGTCCGATAGCCCCGTGCAATACGTATGGCTACCTTACGCTGCAAGCTTTTTAGTTTAACTCTAATTCGCTGGACAGCTGACAGTCTTTTCTACCATATTGGAGCTCCATAAAGGGCTATCGATCATACAACCCCTGCATATAGGCGACGAACTTCCTCCCGCGGTCCTCCGAGATTGGGTAGAAGTCTATGTAAGGCACCCATTGTTCTTTCTATCCGAGAAACAAGGCACCTGAAATGCTGTTCGAAGCCCCAAAGGCCATCTAATATTAGGCCAAGGTACTTAATTTGCTGACCTATCTCAATTTGTGCATATCCCACGCAGATCGACAAGCTAGGTGGTTGTCTTCCGCGTGGCATTTTGTGAAACCACATCGCCTCGGTCTTGTGGGGTGCTATCTCCAGGCCCAGGGCGCGGATTCTGGCCACTACTCTTTCTACCCCAAGCTCGGCAAGACGAATGGTCCCCTCAAAGGTTTCCCCACCGGCAATGATCAAGGTGTCATCTGCATAGGATACGACATTAACTCCCTCAGGTAGTTCTACACGCAGGACTGCGTTGTATGCAAGGTTCCACAAAAGAGGACCCATTACCAAGCCCTGCGGAACCCCACATGAAATCAGTCTCCGATATACCCTGCCATCCATTGTAACGTATGTTCGGTACTTACCGCGTTGCGTCACAGTACCGCCCATACGCTCGGCCAATCAGAGAAGCCATCGTCTGCACTCGCAAAGCCTGACCAAATATGGTCATGAACGGACTCCCAGCCTGATGGAGGGCCCGGTATATAAAGGGGCCGACAGAGAGGCCGGCACCGCTACTCTAACGTCGCTTCTACTATAACTAAGCGTACCTACTGACCCTACGTCGTATTTACGTGTATCCTGGTCCCAGTTACGGGTTCCAGGTTCACCTTAAGACTTCGGCTACGCTCCTAGACCGCTACACTTCCTGCATCGCCTTCGGCGTCACTTCTGCCGAAGAGTCTGGCCTGCCCTGCTCCTCGTACTTGCACTGCCGGCGTCTGCCCGCTGAACCAACGGCCTGCGAGGATCTGCCGCTACGCGCAGCCTTCGAGCAGCCTGCCTACACACTACCGGAGGGAACAGCGTGGGAGACTGCAGCCCTTAGTGTTCAGGCCAGTGTCGTGTTGTTGGTCGGTCATACTCGTGGCAAGGGAAGTGAGACAATACTCGGCAAATAATCGCATAGAACCTTTTCTGCGTTTTAATACCAGAACCCGTTACAGTGGCGCCCAACGTGGGGCCGTAGGTCATTTTTAGGTTTATTATCCAGGATCGAGGCGACGGAATAACTAGAGAAATACACTTTTAGAGTGTTTAGCCAATTTCTCCAATCATCTTTGTCAAAATTGGTTGAATAGGTTGTAGAACCTAATTTAGATTTTGACACGCCCCGACCCTGACCAACTAGTTTTTTGGTTTCGTTGATTTACAGTTCGGGCAGTTAGGGAATGTCACATCCCTACAGCCGCACTTGAAGCAAATTGCGAAGCGATCGCGTTTGCATTCATTCAAACTGTGATCATTGATTCGGCAGCGCGGGCAGTACTTGGACGTGACTAGAGCGACAGAGCTAGGTTTAGACTTAGGTTTGCTAGGTTCGTTGTTCACAGTGTATTCGCACGTACCCTCTATAGTAGCAACGGGATAATTGTTGTAGGAATTATTACGCGCTCGGTTATTAGATTTGTGACTGTAAGCTAGATCTGGTGCCAACGTGTCGTTATTATAATACGGTTTGCGGAATTGAGAGTTCAAACATTTCATCCGTTCGTAGTTTAAACATAACGTCTGCAGTGTTGCTATACTGTCTATTGAAGATATTGACGGAGCTAGCACTAGTGAGTAGCATGGACGTATGTTATGCAATAGGATGTCTAACTTTTCGCGTTCGGACAATCGCTTTGACGGAGACAGCCTAGCGAACAGCTGATTCATTATCGAGAGATAAATAATTATAGTTTCGGTAGCACCTTGAGTACGTCGGCGGATTTCATTTAATAACCGGTAGTCATAATCGTACGGTATGAAATCGTCTATTAATTTAGTGGTGAGTTCTTCCCATGTAGTGAAATATTCTTTTAGGCCGCGGTACCAGTGAAGTGCGTTACCGGTGAAAATTTCGGAGGCATATGATAAAATTTTAGTGGAAGGTAGATTACGCGCGGTTTGGAATTCGGTTACGCGTTGTAGGAACGCTCGGACGCATCCCGTACCGTCGTATTTTAGCTTAGACAGTTCGCTAACTCTCAAATGCTCGCAATGCAATACTGGGGCTAACCCTGCCTGCGTCGAGGTAGACGGCGCAGGTTGGACCTCTGCCACAGCATCGGCTGAGCGAACAGCTGATTGCTCAATGGCGGACAGCTCCGCCGAGAGCTTGTCGAACCGGCTGCACAATTCGGTAATCCGTTTTGAAAACGCCGTAGGACGTTCCATCCTACGGAGTCTATGGTATAAGTGGTTGTGCAGTGCGGTAGACCTCTTAGCTAGGTTCGCGTCGTAAGAGGCAGATAACGAATTTAGTCGCTTGGCCAGCTCAGAGACGGCCTCGCTAGCGCCCTCGAAGTCCACCGCTATGGCTAGACCCGACTCCAAAATGTCATCATTTGGAATGGCTTCCAGTAATTTAGGGAGCTGCTTCCGCAGACCTAGGACAGAGGTAGCCGGCTCCTCACCTCTAATCGCGACCTCGTAAGCTAACTCGTTCTTGTTTAGCAGGAAGTATTTTATGGGGTGTGAGCCCATTGTGTATGAAGGAGTACCGCGTAAGTATAACACTACATACTACACTTAGTGCGCAAGCGTTCCGCCCTTACAAATGGCCTACTTTACGATTAGGCGTAAAAGTTCGACCGTTAGGACTAATTAGAAAAACGTTAGATTCAAATTTGCGAACTAGTACGTAGTAGGTAGTTACACTAAAAGGTAGGCAATTAGTACAACAATACGTACCGGTTCGCTGTAGCCGCACCTGCTCGCTTACAATGATGGAGACCTGCTAGATGAGAACTCGAGCACGGAAAGCGAGACAATAACCCACGTAGGCGCCACTGTAACGGGTTCTTACACTTCTGTAACCCGTTACACCATACCTACATAGCGTATGCACCTGTCACGAAGATAGGCCCCAATAACGCCCTGTAAGTAAGGAGGCACCTCATGATAAATTAGGACTTCCTTGATCGCATCCCAGGGTAAAGAGTTAAAGGCGTTAATGATATCTAAACTTACCGCCAATGCCACCCCTCCCTGTGATACAACCTGATCTGAAAGCGAGCGAACGCAGAGTATTGCATCTATAGCAGAACGTCGCTGCCGAAAGCCGTATTGGCTATCTGCTAAATCCGGACCTACGTGCATTAGATGCCACACAAGACGAGCGGCGATTATTCGCTCAAAAAGTTTAGATGCTTCGTCGAGCAGATATATGCGACGGTATGCCGATGGAGATTCTGACGCCCTTCCTACCTTCTTCAGAAGAACCAGGCGTGCTTCCTTCCATCTTGTGGGATACATACTCTCACGGAAGCAGTTGTTAAAAAGCCGCCTCAAACGGTCACCTAAAGCATCCAGAGCCAATGCCCAATGACCAGGAATACCATCAGGTCCTGGCGCGGTGTTACCAGCTTTCATACGCCTTAGGGCAAAAGCCAGCTCACCTTCTGTCACTCCAAATTCTTCAGACCAGTCTGACGAAATGGGGGATATCATAGCACTGTTACAGACTGCTGGAAAAAGCGTGTTAACAATACTACCCAATAATCTTGGTTCCAAGGTTTCTGTTAATGGTGGCACCCACGGCCGAAGCTTTCCCATAACAATCTTATAGGGTCCTCCCCAAGGGTTTCTATCCAGATCCTCTAAAAGCTCGTTCCAGGATCGAGACTTTGCAACAGTGATAGCATTGTGCAGTTCCTCCCTAGCCACTTTGTAATTTTCATAAGCTCTGACTATCTCCTCAGCTGTAGAACGACGTCTGCGTCGAGTTCGTGTGTATTGGCGGCGTGATCTCAGACAGATCACTCGTAACTGCGCGATTTCTTCTGACCACCAATAAACTTTTCGGCACTGGGTGTACTTGATCCGCGGCATTGCAGAGTCACAAAAAGACGTCATCGTGTCCCGGAACCACTTAGCTTCCTCTTCAGGATCGATATTTTCAGCATTTCTATTCTCTGTCCACGCCGCAACGTAAGCAGCTGCAACAAGTAAATCCTTGTCGAGCTTTTTCAGAGCCCATCGACGTGGTTGTGAGTCAGAACCCAAATGGCTTACACCTACGGGAGTTTGGTTTTCGATGTTAAAAACAATGTGACGATGGTCAGACAACGTGACTATCTCCTCTGCCACTCTCCAACATGACACCATACGCATAAGGGAAGGCGTCGCCCATGTCAAGTCAACGACCAATTCCCCCTGCCATCGAACACAAGTAGGAACCGAGCCATGATTTAAAAGTCCAAGATTGAGTGATGCCGCCCAGGCTTGTAAAGACTGCCCCTAGGTCCGTCTCGTGTACAACCCCACAGTCTTGAATGGGCGTTAAAATTACTTAGGACTAGTACCGGACGAGGGACACAACTAGAACGTATACAGTTTACCAACCCGTCTAAATATCGCTCGAAATCAGACAAGGATACATTAGGCGAGATGTAACAGCCCACTACAGCTAGAGGACCCCACTTAATGGCCACAAATCCCGATCCACTCACTAAAAGGGAGCATGGAGGTCCACTACTCCAATATATGGCAACAGACCGATCGACGTCTCCGAACCAACGAGGGTGGTCCGGGATGCAGTAAGGCTCAGCCACCACAGCTAAGGCAATCGACCGCTCCGCAACAGACTGCAGTAACAGGTTCTGCGCATTGCGGCAGTCGTTCAGATTACCTTGTAACACTTTTAGGGCTGGGAAGGCGTCGTTTCCATCACTTCCGGCTGGCTACCAGCCGCAGTTTCTGGGGCAAAAGGGGCCTGTTTCCCCTTTCTTTTATTTGCCTTTGGAGTACATTTTTTACTCCCAAGCTTGTGGTTCGCAGGATAGCCAAGATCCGCACATAACGGACATCGAAAAGTTGCCGCAGAACACTCCTTTACCTTGTGATCAGACTCTCCGCAGCCAAAACAACGGCCGCTCCGGTCATTTGAATTTTGACATTGACTTTTGACGTGGCCAATCTCAAGGCAACGGAAACACCGCATGGGCCGTGCTGCCAATACTTCTACCCGAACTGACATCCATCCCACGCATAATCTGCTAGCGGACGACAACTTTTTTACCGCCGCCAATGGGCAACGAACCCAGACGGTCCCTAGAGAATTGGGTAAACGGCGGATTTCGCCCATCTTTACATCTTCCAGGGAGCATTCACCTGTTTGAGCAATTGCCACTGCTACTTCAGAAAGCATGACTGAATCGTCAAGGTCCCTAACCCTGACTTCACCAGTTTTAATTGGACGAGCAATTCGAACGTCCATGTCAGCAAGAACTTCTCGCATTCGACTAGCTAGCTTATCCGCTTTTGTGCTGCTGTCAGCACCAGATATTTCCAGCATCAAACCACCATTGGTGGCCTTTTTCGGCTTAACATGACCAAGCAGCCCAAAGTCATCAAGCTCAATGCGCTGCTTAACTGTCGCGATTGCAGCCGCTAGAGTAGCTGTCGACCCCTCCGGCAAAGTTAACGTTATTGCCGCCGACGGAGGGACTCTGGGCAATTTGATAGGTTGCTTCCCTACTTTGGACTTATGTGGACTAGAGGTCGCTTTCTTAGTCTGAGAAGGAGAACTTTTAGTTTTCCTTCCGACAACCGTCGACCACTGCGTTTGTGATACTGCAGCAGTTGATGCAGCCTGCTCTTGCACTGCCGGTTATTCTGGTAATGGACCAGAGCTCTTCCCTTTCTTTCCACGCTTTTTTTTCTTAGCAAGTGGCTGGGTACTGCCAGGTTTTGCCTGATTGTTCGTCAGTAACTCATTCTGTGTTACGTTTGTACCAAGAGCAGGACGGCAACTCTTTTCAGGCAGTAGCCTGTCCTCGAATTCAGCAAATTTTGCGTCCATCATTGTTCCTATTTTCAGCATGATAGAACGCTAAAACTCTTCGAGGACCGCTCCGTTCGCCAATTCTGTCACGTTGGAGGTCAATACTTTATTGACACTAGTAGGATCCGCCACAGGGTCACAACGCCTACGAAAAGAATTCATCTCTGAAGTCAGTTTCTCCATCTGCGTCGTGAGGTTAACAATTTGAGATCGCAGTTCTGCATTCTCAGCTTCCAATCTCACTAAGTTAGCCTCCACAGCTGAACGCTGGGCCATCTCTGTCACTGCAGCTTGTACCGTTAGCGCTGCTACTTTGAGGTTTTGAACGAAGCTCTTTTTAAGGTTTCGCGATTGAGCTGCAACCTTTTCCACTATCTGTAAACTGTCTTTGATGCAAGAACTGAGCTCGGTAGTTGGTTGTGCCTGCATCTTTTTGGCTAGCGCTTCGGGTAGCGGCAGTCTCTGCTCTGTCGAATTATCACATGAAAAACCTGCGGCATCGAGATTATCTTCATTCTCGCATTCACTCGAGACTCTACTTGGTGCCAATTTTTTGTTGGCTCTGAGCGCGTCATCGCTCCCTGTCTTCCGCGTCCTTTTGCGGGTGGTTCGATTTGAAATCGACGACGTTTGGGAGATTATTGACATCTGAGAGCCATCAGACTCAATGCTGTCGCTTAACATCTCGATAGCACCAGGAGTGCGTGGGCGCACAAAATGTCCCTGGACACTGGCTTTCTTTGACTTCATCTGGGTCTTAACACCAGATACACTCTCTATCACTTCTTTCTCGAAGGATAGTTGTGGACTACTGTCTTTGCTCCGACAGTCGGAGTGTTGGTCTTTACTTTGCTGTCCCCTTGTTATAGATGTGTTTGGAATATCATTCAATGACTCCTCAACATGGGGTAGTGAGCCTCCTTGGCTCAATATATTATTTGAGGAAATAAAAACGTCCTGAATGGACGGTAAGCGATGCGCGTCCCCCCCAGAATACGTGGGACAGACCGAACTTTGTTCGATGAGGGATTCTCCAACTGCAGCGCAGTCGGTACCCTCCTGGGGTAGTTTCTTTTTACGATTCGCTTCCATTGATTTGCTGAACTAAGCTTTGCCTTTTTTTGGGGTACGGTCCCCGGCGTTAGATTTTTTAAGGGGTTGTCTCCCCGCAGCCTATATAGGCCTCCGGTCCTCTCAATGAAGATTACGGACCGGACCGACGAATAGTCTGTATCAGACCGTGTCTGCTAGCCATAACTGACTAGCAGACCCGTCGCTCCTCGTTTATCGCCTTCTTCTGTCTCAACAACCTAGTCGTCTCGTTCGCATCCACAGTTGTTTCTGTTTAGAGAAACATTCTAGGAGCGATAATGAACCCCCATTGTGACTAAAGCCAACCTAATCCAACTTCACTCCTTTAAGACAACAAAAAGTTAAAAGCGAACCGACCAATTACTCAAATGGTCCGTTCTCTCCACGGCAGTTCTCTTTCAACTCAAATTTTGACTATATATAGAACTTCTCAAATACGTCCGTCGGACTGACAGTCCACCAGGCACGATCACCCAGCCTGGTTAGAGGATCCTCCCTCTAGTTGGAGGAACACCACACCCTTTATCCTCCACATTGGTGACCCCGACGTAATCTGAAGCAACCCTCACCGGTCAGATTACCAGCAGCTCCCGACGTGATCTGAAGCAACTTTCACCGGTCAGATCAGCAGCTGCAACATCGTCGTCATCTTCGCCTCGCCTCACTCCGCACGTCACCCGATGGGCGGTAATCAAGTCGCCGCCAGCTAGCATCTTCGGCCAGGGTCCGACCGTAGGCCATGCAGACTTGCATGCCTGGTCTTCCCTGCAGCCACTCCAGCGTCTAGGCACGCAACACTGCACACACGGTACTCGTGTAAGCAGCACATATCGCTCCCATCCACGCAGCAGTGCCACTACGCAACCACTTGGCAGCAACAACGCGGCAACTACGCAGCCACTACGCATCCACTACGCAGCCTCAACGCAGCCGCCACGCAGCAACTCCCCAACTCACCTTGGGACACTCAATGCGCAGCACCTTCGCGACCTCTCCCCGACTCACCGTGGGACCATAGCGAAGCCACTATCCCGACTCACTGGGATAGCTCACCGCGCACCGCACACAGTTCCGACTCACGGGAACTAGCGGTATCTACTCTCCACTGGCACTGGCACGCTCCTCAGAAGCATCGACAGCTGACTCATCACCTTCAAGATCGAAGAGTGATGTAGCGGTAGCTACATACAACTGAGGCCATCTAGCGAGCGACGACGAAGTCTCAACAACAACCATACGGCGACATATATCGGACACGATTCTACGGAAACAAGGTGCTGAATCGCACAAGCAGAGTTCGCACACGAAGTTGACTATATATAGAACTTCTCAAATACGTCCGTCGGACTGACAGTGCACCAGGCACGATCACCCAGCCTGGTTAGAGGATCCTCCCTCTAGTTGGAGGAACACCTCAACTTTCTTCCTCCACACTTCTTTGTCCGGCCTCTCGCTTTGGACCTTTCCGGTATGAGTAGCTCTACCGGCATAGCTCAAAAGGTCATTGAGACACGCAAGCCCACCACGACGACAACGTGAGGATACACGGTGGGTTCATCTACATCCTACTAATCCTACTAATATTATAAACTAGATGACGCCCGCAGCTACGCCCGCATATTATTTTATTTTACCCGTTTTTGCCCGATTCCGTGGGAATTTCGGAAAATCCCTTCTTAGTGCACCCCTTCGGTCCCCAAGGAACATACATGTCAAGTTTCAGCTTCCTGCGTCTAATAGTTTAGGCTGTAGCTTGTCTGTCAGTTAGTCAGTAACGCAAGGATTTTATATATACAGATGTGACAGTTTGTGAAGATGTATGTATAGATGGATGGATGTTTGTTACTCTTTCACGCAAAAACTACTGAACGGATTTGGATGAAACTTTACAATAATATAGTTTATACATCAGAATAACACATAGGCTACAATTTATAAAGATTTTGTATAATGTTGCCATAATATAAGGAAAAGTATCAACTAAGTCGGCAAAAATCCTGAGCTCTAAAAGCTAGTAATTGGAATTTTACCCCCTTTCTGATGACAGATTGGTCTGATATTTGGTATACACTCATATAGTCATCAAGATTAAAAGATAATATTTAAATTGAAAATATGTCATCCGCTATTTTGCGGCGACAGCCATCTTGGATTTTAATAGTGAGCTCTATTTTACGAATCAAGCCCTTTCATTTGATACCTATATTGAGATATTTGTGGAAAATAGGTAATCCGCCATTTTGTAGCGGCTATCTTGGATTTTTCACAGTGAGCTCTATTCTACCAATCAAGCCCTTGCATTTGATACCCAAATTGAGATACCTATTTGTGGAAAATATGTAGTCCGCCATTTTGTGGCGGCAGCCATCTTGGATTTTTCATACTGAACCCTATTCTACCAATCAAGCCCTTTCATTCGATACCCATATTGAGGTATTTGTGGAAAATATGTACTCCGCCATTTTGTGGCGGCGGCCATCTTGGATTTTTCATAGTGAACTCTATTCTACCAATAAAGCCTTTTCATTTGATACCCATATTGAGGTTGTGGTGAAGTAATATAATATGATCCGCCATTTTGTATCGGCGGCCATCTTGAAATTACAATCATTTAAATATTATCTTTTTACATTTATGACAATATGAGCGTATACCAAATATCAGATCAATCTGTCATCAGGAAGGGAGTAAAATTGCAATAAATAGTAGACTTAGTTGATACTTTTCTTTATATTATGGCAACATTATACAAAATCTTTATAAATTGTAGCCTATGTGTTATTCTGATGTATAAACTATATTACTGTAAAGTTTCATCCAAATCCGTTCAGTAGTTTTTGCGTGAAAGAGTAACAAACATCCATCCATCCATCCATCTATACATACATCCATACATACATCTTCACAAACTTTAACATTTCTAATATTAGGATTAGTAGGATTGACAGAGCGACTGCCGCCTCCTCATTCTTCGCAACCTAAAGCAATAGCAATATGCCGTGGCTTAGGGACCAGTGGCAGTACATACATATAATCAAAGGGACTAAAACTATATGAAGAATCTCAGATTTTTTTTTAAGTTGCTGGTCATAGGCGTCACATTGTGACATAATAGAATTAATTATTTTGCCTTTGATTACATACTCCTCATAACGCCTGTCAAAGGTCTTACTGACAGGCGGGATCGACGAAAGCTTTTCAAAGTGATAACAGAATTATACCCCAGTATACAAAATAGAGGGGCATAATATTCTCAATCTGAAGTAAATTTATTTAAGTTGTTTTGTTAACTTAATTTGATTTCTTGCAGCTGTGATACATACATTTCTGGGTTGTCATAAAATGGATCTAGTAGGTATGTTTACGTAACTTAAATGTCAAAACTTACAAATGTGATGATCTGATTTTGGCTTTAATGATATCGTGATAGGTAACGGAAATATTAAAACAACAGCCTCAAAGTACACTCAAAATAATATTGATCTCGCATCCTCGCTTAGATCGTCGTGTTCAAAGTAGCAAAATGTATGTAGGTACCTTATTTCTTAAAACTACGCTAGCCATGCAGCTCTACCGGCTGTTGGTTATATGAGTTACCAAGCAGACAATATATAGCTGTACAGTTTGTTAATATTTTCAGTTAACTTGGCAAAGAAAGGTCATAAAATATTCGGTATACTTACATAGCGCCGGGCAAAAAGCAATCAAAAACTAATGTGCCCTATTCAGGGCTATTTATATGCCCAGGCCAGGTGTGTGTGCCATTATTTTTATGTGGTCAAATATCAATCGGTCAGGATCTCTATTTGCCTCTGTATGCCCTCGGAGGGTTGAAGATTGTCGTCTGAACGTGATTGATATTGGTGTAGGAGGCAGACTAGTAATTTTTGGGCCAAGAAAAATGTATCTGTTTAGTTAGGCACTGTGTTATTGGACTTGTTGGTTTCTTTTTGATTTATACAGCTATAGAATATTACAACAATTTTTCACTGCAGTGTTTTTACTTATGACTGCGCCAAAATAGCTTCGTTTGATCGGGAAGCATACAGCGAGCACGATACTTACGTTATGAGTTTGAGGAAGTGCTGGAATATTCTGAGCACTGAGTACTGATATTGAGATCTTCAAGAGTTTTGAATCAGTATTAAGTGATTGGAAGCCGAATTTACAGTCTTTTTATGGGCTACAATTACAGCATGCGGACATTTGAACTTATGATAAGCTGGTAAGAAGGTAAGTGCGATGGAAATTACGATATGCGATAGAGTCACCCTCATCTGTGCATTAATTATAATTTCCATTAACTATAGTTTCCATCTCTTTTGAAGTAATTCCTACTAGACTTCAGTTACCTCGCCAAGTACAGAAGGGAATGGAATTATCTTTTAACTAAACGCCCAGCTATTATTGTACAAAAAATAACATTAGGACGCCAAACAAAATGACAATTCCTCGTGTAACGATAGAGCTATATTAGAAATGCAAATTTGGTATACTTACGCATAATTTAATCTTTAAAGGCCAGGATAATACCACTTTATTTATCTATGCAATATCTGATTGCTTCAAGTTTAGGTTGCGATTGTCTTTTGTCTTGGAACCTAACGACTCTCTGTTTACATCATATTCAGTATTATTGAATCGTTGTTTTAGTTATTCAGGTACAAAAATTAATTAACACGATTTTCTCCCAATTTATTTCAGTGGGTTGACAAATTAGTATGGCTAATTGGCAGAAAAACAAAATGGGTGCGTTGCTTCGTATTTTATTTATTGAAGATGTAGGTACAATGTAACTTACAGAAGGGAGATTAAGAAGATATTTACAAGGTGTTAAGATAACATTTAAAATTTATTTAATACTTTTAAAATGTCCGTGTCTTAAAGAAAAAATAATCTAAGAAAGTAATGACAAAATAATATCAAGCGGAAAATATTACAAGGCATAACCGAGATGTAAGTAATCATATTTAACAATTATTTATATAAATAATATATTCGAGTTTTTAAACATCCTAAATAATTTTATTAATAACTATAAAAATTATTGCCCTAATCAAAACTTTAACTACATCTTACGTACGTGCACAACATTTAACAGTGATTAAATTTATCTATCAACTAGTGAATTACCTAATCAAATAAAGATCTTATTTAATTAAAAAGATAACTTAATAGAGATCTTACTTATACTTAAACTTAACTATTATTATTATTTTTTGATATGTTTGATATTCTTGTATTACATCAGCCGTTTGGAACAGCTTTCAATCTCAGACGTCGGCACAAATTAGGACAATGTATTACACAGTGAAATGTTCCACATTTCTATGAATTTATTAGAATATCTAAAGTTGCGTAAATTATAACATTGTATTCGAAAGCTTCGGATTTTCGTAATTAACTGTATGATGTTTTACCGAATATATGAATCTCCTTGTATTTTTAGGTAAACTGAGAAATCCTTGACTTTTAACAACGTTTCGTTAAAAATAATTATGCTAGTCCCCAAATGTATGCCTCCTTCTGCGATTGAAGTTATTTCAAAGCCGATATAAAATACGCACAAGTGCTTTTAAATTCCTTTGTAAATACATTATTTTATTATACAATAGGTCACTGAAATATCTTCACGTAAATTTATCGTGAATGCGCCAAAAAAAAGGACATTAAAAACATATAAATATTCGTTGATTCTGGATTTTGGAAGCAAATATTCTACTTAAAAATAATTTCACCCTTACACCGTATGCGCCATCGTTCTTTTTCAACTTTGCGAAAGCTGTGCCGCCTTACAAAGGTCAAGTACCTCAAGTTATAACATATGAAACACTGAGATATAAGACAAGGAAGGAAGATGTACGTCTTGCTTTTTCTTCTTGATAGATTTAGTCTGAAGTAAATCTCTAATATTGCGTCCAGCACAGTGGTAGTTTTTATTAGAGGCAAAAAGCCAGGTAATTTGTAGTCAGCAAATAAGTTGTATTTGAAATCGTCCATCAAGTTTTAGCCAATGCTTTCATTGGTAGTACGTACTACGTTTTCGGAAAAAAACAAGTATTGAAGTCATTATAACAACGAATATTTCGAAAAAAATTGATAAGCTTAGTAGGAGTTTAGCTATTCTACGTCTCAATTCGTTTCGATCGGTGTTCTACACACTGATTGACTCTCTGATTCGAGTCTCTCTTTCTCAAACAAATACATAGTTGACTTAAAAATTCTCGTTGCGGACCTAGGTGTATTTTCAGTTCGTAGATTGAATGTATTTTTAGGAGTCACTTTTAATAAAAAAATGTAAGTAGATCTGCGGCTAAACTCATACCAATTCCCATGAGTTGTGATCGTATTTTGTATGACTATTAGTGTATTATTTTAATTACAATAACGCATAATTGTGCTGGTTTTTAACCATTTTAATAAATTTACATTTCGCTTTGATATTTAAGTGATTTTGCAGATACAGAAAAGATAAAGTCTGTTTTGATTCATCATTGTTTGAATTGTAATTTATGCGCCGAGCATCGAAATGTAAATTTCTCTTTGCTCGAAGATATGGGCGATAACATCATGATAATTAAAACATATTGATCGCCCCATGCTGATTGCTCAGTATCATTTTATAAAGTACTTGAAATTTTTATGACTGTTTGACTTTTTAAATTTCAGTGATATTATTCGGAACTATCTAAATGACATTTTTATTTTTATTAAAAGGCATGTAAACTGTATTTTGTATAAGTTGTTAGTAAATATTAATTTTATTATAAATAAATTCTCATGCGGACACTGAAAATGTAAATTCCAATGTCTCCATTTGTATAATAATTGACGAGTCAATCTAAAAAGGACTACATTTTTGGATAGATTAAGTTAATGGGTAACATTAAGACATGTATACCCGGTGTTTCACAAATTACAAGATACTTTAAGCCTTAAAAAGCTGTGTTCAGGGCTCACCATCTCGCGTATTACCTATGGACTTTTTACGCTAAATAGGTATTATTTAGACTTATTCAACTAACTCTTCAGTCTTGGACGTTACACTTAAATAGAATACTCCTAAAACCCGCGTCGTAAAATCTCTCCACAACTCGTAAATGAACTATAGACTGCGTGTTTTAACTATTCTATTGCGTAAAACAACACCTGTAATTATGACCAGGATGACATATAAGCTATAGACACACAACGGTTCAATTAAGTCAGATCGACTCTGCATCATTCTATACAAACATTTGAACATTCGGGCTACGATTTAGTTTCTCTTGTTAATGGTTTTAATTTGAATGATATAGATTAAGTATCTAGGAATCAGAAAAATCACATTCACTAATAAATAAAACACATTTAGGACAACGCACGACCAAAACTTACGACACCTAAAATAGTAAGCGAAAATGTACAACATTCATCCACTTTGAACGTAATATTACATAGTTCACTTATATTTATTTCATATCACTTACATCTATATAAAATTCATTAATCCTAACAAATGAAATTATCACAAATATCAAAAAATTCACTTTCTGTATAATAAACGCTGTATAATTAATACAATACTTAATTATATATAAAAATATATTGCTCAGGGTTTCAGTGGGTCGGTCTATCAAATCAGTGCTTTAAACTTGCCTGTGGGTTAACTACATATTTTAACTTGTTCATAAACTCATACAATTTAAACACTTAATGAATGTACCTAACATAACCGTAACATCTTGTTGTTCCCATTCTTTAGATGTTTCCATTCAATTTCGAATCTAAAATGGATTACAAACGACCAAATGAAAATAAATAAATCGCGTCTTTTATGATATATTTAAAATGTCTTAATATAATAAAATGTTGCTAGGTATAAATAAAATATCTCTTCAGGTTTCTTACCCTACGCTAGATGTATACATAAACGATTTAAAAAATGTTACATACTAGTGATTGATATGTTTCATGATATGTATTTGATATGTAGATCACAACGAAGTAACTTGTCCATCACAGTTTGTACATGGACTGTTGTCTAGTCCTCGGGCCAACCGAGGTCTTCGCCGATAAGGTCGTAAAACCTCTGGTTGTGTTGGATGAAGAACTTTCTTAGTTTAGTGACGACCGCTGGGTCGACTCGCGGGTGCTTCCTACCCTTCGTCTCGCGGAGACATTTATCCGTAGTGTCGTTCCGAAGACAATAGAATCCTTTGGTTTCATTGAAATAGAAATTCTTTCGTCCTGTTTCGACAATCATATTACACATTAGATGAATCTATGAACAATTACCAAAAATATATGGGTCTGTTATCTAGTTAACTACATATCTACTTACCGATTTTATGTTCAAGTCCGAGAAACTTCTCGATGCGTCGAAGTTGTGGCACGGGATCCTCTATGAGAAGATCCCCATTGACTACGAGAATTTGTTCTCGTGGGAATACTTCGAGCCATCGATGGAGGTAGGCGTGGTACAGAGATATGGCTATCGGCCTGTTAGGAATAGAAAGAAAGACGTTATGGAGCAGAAATCAAAGCAATGTATAAAATTAAGTATCGGGTTGACCTATTTAATAAAGTATTACAGTCCTTTTGTTGGACTTCGTCTCTAGAGACGTCTCGGAAGATTGGCATGAAAACGAATTCGAGTTCGCGGTAGGTTGGCGCTAACAGCCCTTATTTCCCAGTCTCGAGAGGTTTGATAGCGGTGGAGAGAAAGAAATTGAATAGTGTTTTTATGTTTTATATGAACCTGTAAGCGATGTTGATAGACCCATCAGGTGAGATAGCGAGATGTTCGAAAGGCTTGGCGGCGTCGGGCACGGGGTGGCCGGGTAACAGCGGGTGCGCCGGTGCTGAAGGCGTCGCTCGGCTGCGCAGTTGAGTATAATCCGAGATGGCGCGCGTCACCGGCTCCCTCACTATCAGTAATAGACGGACTGAAGAGTTCATTGCCCTTACCCGCTCGGGTACCTACGGAGAAAAAGTATGCAGTGAAGTTAATAAGAAATGACGCAAAAAGTTCTGCTGCGTAGAAAATTCCTAGATGGAATGTAAAAACTATATCTTAGTAAACACAAGCAATTATTTTACGTCACAGTCGCGTGTGAAATGAATGTTAATTGCTAACAATATAAAAAGCTTGAAGTAAATAAAATGCTTTGCTATAAATGTAATTAAATTATAGTGCCTATGCCTATTCAAAGATTTTTTTATAGTTGGAAATAATTATATTTATAGCAAGTTTCTTACCTCGGGTGTGACAAAGTAGCTAGGACTTTTCTCGATAGTGATTTGTCCCTTGAAGGATAGTGGCATTTTACTCCTGTACCAGTCGAGGCCTAGTGCGTAGTTTTCATCTCGATCGAAGAAGTGTACCTCTCCTGAAGCCTTCTGTACCATGGGATGGAGGTACAACATCTCTAGAAGAGCGCGCGTGCCGCATTTGCGCACGCCGATAATAAGAGCCTGCAAGAGATGTATGGAGTCAACATATGGTGAGGATATTACTACATTACTGCCCGCCCAAAATAAACTGAAAAACTACTGAACGGCTTTTCGTTTTCACGAGTGCGTCATAGAATCGGTAGGTATAGGTTGATTCGTACCGAAGGTTTAGGTGGGTAATTTATATCTGTTTTGTGTCAATGATATTTTATTACCTGTGTTTTTAATGGTGCGCAGCACGCTTTGTACGTACTTGTAATATGATTTGGTACGCTTAAAATCTACACATTGCCAATGATTAATGTTATATACACCTAGCTATACTCAAATATATAAGTAGTGAACGTTAGAGGTAACGCGCAAGTTGAGCATGTAGATGAATTAGAAGATTAGCCGCTATATGATAATATTAAGCGGTTCAATATTATTTACCTGTGGGAGTCTGCGTGCAGGTCTTGGTTGTCGGGGAGGTCTTAACCGTTTTCTTAGCGCCATGGGATGGTTTATCGTACGACTGTTACTTTCTTGACTTTGGAGGATCTTCCGACCCTCACTCGCCGCCGACGCCATGCTGGCCGCCTAAGAAAAAAACAGACAAGAAATATATATAAGATAAGAAAATGTCGTGTCATAAGAGAGGCATGTATTCAAATTCTATTACTACGGAATTCAATATTCGATCTATAGATAGATCTTTAGATTTTAGATTCGTTTTTGACATAAGGAGCAAACAAAATATGTCAAACACGAATCTCGAATCTCAATATCCATGTATGGATCGAATATTGAAAATGGCCGATTATTCATATAGGTTTTGAGGCAAGACTTATAAACGTCAATTTCTTTTTTAACTACCAGGTTCCTGATGGTTGGGCTATGAGAATAGCCTAGAAGAAACTATCAAGCGATGGACTGATACAGGTTGCTCATGATCACAAGGTGTAGTTGCAGCAGAGTGTGCTAGCTGCGATGCGCATGATGCCGCCGCGCTGCTACGGGTAGTCGACGACAACGCAGTGGTTTTAGTAAGGAGACCTCGAACAACTTTTCAGAAGAGTCTCACTTAACTCTTTTATCAATCACAAAATTGGTACATAGTGACGAACGCTAAGTACAGCTAGCAATAGAATTTCCACCGAGGACAAAAACGCTGCTGATAATTACAGGAATATAGGCATAATATGTCCATATCAGATTGGCTTGGATTGGATTTATCAAAATAAACATACTCCGAACAAAAAACACTAAGTTATTTTTGAGACGGAAACGAATTAGTCCAAAATCTAAAATGTCCAAAAGGACATTTTATAATTGTGATTTATTATATCTATTTGAAGCTAAAAATCATTAATTAAAAAATGAGGATATAATTGTGATTTATTATATCTATTTGAAGCTAAAAATCATTAATAAAGCATATTTTATGTCTAAAAAGCATATGTCTAAAACACGTTATGCTTAATACCATAAATAGATAAAATCGTAATTAGCATAAAAGATTGTTGCCACTATAACAAAAACGTAGGCTTTCGATATTCTGATAAGCACTGCTTTGGTGTTATGGGCTTTAAAAATGAAAAACAAATAGCCTATTTTTCTTTGCTAATTTGGATTGACTTTCTTAAATCCAGATAAGCCGCTTTGCCTGATTAAAAAGCAAGACATGCCGCCTTTTCCTGTTTCATGAGGCATTATAGATAAATATGAGACGGGCGTAAATACAGCTAGCGTCTACTTTCCACCTCTAGTACGTATTTATTCACGAATTTTGCAACTTATGACGGCTTAAATAAATTACGGTGGATCTCTATCCCCAGTGGTAGCGCAATCACTGTTCATAGCGGAACATATTATAGCGATATAATAGTAGTGGTATCCAATTCGAACCTTTCTCATAACTCGGTACGTGTAAATTCGCATATGCTGCCTATAATAAATTCAATCCAAACACAATCCCTATAAATCGTCATCAGCTCTGTCTGTCCCACTGCTGGGCACGGGCCTATTCCCATTGTGATTATGAGAAGGGTAAGGTCATAGTCCACCACGCTAGCCAAGTGTGGGTTGGCACACTTCACATGTCTTTCGAGAACATTATGGAGAACTCTCAGACATGCAGGTTTCCTCACGATGTTTTCCTTCATCGTTTAGCGAGCGATAATTAACAATTTAATACGCACATAACTCCGAAAAGTCATCGGTGCGCGCCGTGGATTCGAACCCGGACCCTCTGCGTAGCAGTCTGTCGGTCTCTCCACTAGGCTATCGCTGCTTATTGAATATACTGCTTATATCCTATAAATCGGTAAGCTATAAAAAGCTTGTATGAGATGAATTCTAACTCACAATTTGACGTAATTCGCGGCCGTTCAAATTTGATGGCAGAGCTAATTTACCCGTCTCATCGGTACTGATAGATAGGGCGCTTTGCGATATTGCGTCACGAGCATCAGTTGCGGGATTAACGTTAAACACGCCACGACTGTCAATGTTCGGTTTGCACCTACTCATCCGATTATATGTAATGGCGGCGCTTTGTGTGCTTAATTGAAATTCTCTATTATTATCCTTTTGTATAATTAATTAATTAAGACTTGAGTGGTAACATGGAAAGAACATTAAAACAACATTTTCAGAAGCACTTATTTTTCGTTATTTACACGTGCCTCGCATATTGTTGCTATGAGTTTTTTAAAGCCGCGGACGTGTCCCAAGGCTATATAAGTGTATCTATGTACGGTAGGTAAATCTCGTTACGATTCAACTTGTTGATGTCGTGAACCGTAACATTGTAAAACAAGGGTGTCATAAAAAGGGCGGCGCTGTCATGTTATCTGCGAAGAACGGTTCAGAACATTAATTACGATTACGAGTGTGGTAGTCAGTGGGTGAAGGCTTGGCGGGCACGCCTTGCGGCACGCCACGCGCCTCGGAACTCGGCCAGCTCGAGTAAATCGCTTTAGGTTCAATTCACACTGAAGAGAGCAGAAACATGTGGCGCATTGGCGACCTGTTTTATTGTTATATAATTTTAAACTATAGTTATGCTCAAAGTCTTTAATATCGTTTGAACGTTTTCGGGCAGCAGCGTCATTTCCGAAATCGCGATGTGTTCGTCTCTCAAACAATATTATGCACTATGCAAATTTGTTTGACATTATAACTGCTCACTGATGCGCTGGTTGCCGCTGTATTTTTTTTCTTTGTGAATTGAGCTTTACCGAAAGGGTTTAAGCTTTTGTTCGCTCGGTATGGTAAGGTGCATCAACGATTTATAGTTTGGTTGTACTCGCGAGTGTGTTATGGTTCTCCGCAGATATATATAGCCGGTTTTATTGAGCGTTTAATGTATTCTTCATATAGATGAAGAATTCATTAAACGCTCGCGTATCTTGGCTACCCAACATACCACGCAATATTATTGAAAACTAAGCACTATAGCTACGATAAAATGAACTCGTAGTTGAGACCTTTTCTACTTTATATGTATGCTTGAAATCCAAAACCTACAATATTGCAATTCAAATATTATATTTATTTATTTTTATAATATTACTGTCGAGTGCTTTTTACTTTAATTTAGATTTTTATTTAGCAGCGCGAGTAGCGCGACATTTGAAAAGTACATTACTTATTACCAATTCTAATTTAATCAAATTTGTAGCTATCATAATATTAGAAATTAGGAACTATTTCACAGACATCACGTTTTTTTTTCTAGTAATAGGCGGCAAACGAGCAGACGGATCGCCTGATGGTATGCAATTACCGCCGCCCATGGACTCAAGCAACACCACAGGAGTCACAAGTGCGTTGCCGCCCCTTGGGGTTGGGAAAAGGGATAGAATGAGGAGTGGGATGAGGGAGAAGGAATAGGGGATAGGGCCTCCGGCACTCTCACGTGTTTGAATTTGATTAAAACTTTGTTGGAAGATCTTCGGCAAAAGGGCAATCGCACGATTCTATCGATTCTCGAGATTAGCTCATTCGTCACCCACTTTATGGACTGGTCACGTAAAGTGACACCCCTCTGTCATGGAGATCTATGGCGTCGGCTTTGTTACGGGGTATCAGTATGTACAGTGTACACCCAAATAATAGATAATGAACAAATATGACGAGTATCTTGGATCACAATCGGGACAGCGCTAACATGATACCTCAATGTAACATGATGATAAAACTTAGGGATGCACTGGTCAGATGAAAGTCTCTCGATGGAAGTAAAAACTGAATAGACTAGAAAGCGTACCTCGGGGCTTCAATGTTAAATAAGTTTTAGCATAAATTGGTATAAAGCTACACTGATGTTAAAATAATATACTGTTATGCTTATAAATAAAAATGTATCTACGTCATACTGCGAGGTGGTATACTAATAAATAACTTTATTTCGTTTCTCTAGCATGATAGGCCCATACAAACTTCGTCATAGCTTAAATATTGTGAACATTGTTTCGAACAAATCCGTAGAAAGAGAGAAAATTGACGCTGGCTGTTGTTTGAATAACATAATTGGCAACGATTCAACGAAATAAAGTTAATAAAAACGTTCAAAAAGCATAACTACTATTTGAGCAATCAATCGAGCATCACGTTGTGCTTCCTCGATCCTCGATACTTTTGTCTATTCATCTTACTTTGTTTTTTAATCATGGTCTTAAGGTTACCATACTATATAATATTGGGATATTATAGGATAGCTCACACAAGACTATCTGACTATAAACAAGGCAGAGTATCTTCTATGGTAACCTGATTAACTAATAAACATACTTATAACACAACAACATACCCTGTTTGGTAATCTGATTAACTAATAAACATACTTATAGCATATAGCATAACAACTTATAGCATACCTACCCTCAAGCCAAAATATACGCCAGGACGGGGAGTTGTGGCAACAGCCCGTGCTACCATACCATACCTACCCTCAAATACTTGCATATTATAGAAAAAATACACCCAGACACAGAACTGATTGACCATTGGTCCTGGGAGGCAACGAACCCAAGATTACTGGTTTAGCAGTCAGAGTGACAACATGCCATTAGATATGACACGTACCTGTATGCTGTACAAGGCGCTGTCTTATAGCACGTGGAAGGTGAGGAAGAGCGACAGCAGCGTGACGGAGAAGCGCGTCGTCAGTATCACTACCCACTAGAGCAACACGCCAGTGTGCATAGACATGACACGTACCTGTATGCTGTACAAGGCGCTGTCATATAGCACGTGCAAGGTAAGCAAGAGCGACAGCAGCGTGACGGAGAGGCGCGTAGTCAGTGTCACTACGCACTAGAGCAACATTACAGTGTACATAGGCATGGCACGTACCTGTATACTGTACGAGGCACTGTCATATAGCACGTGGAAGGTGAGGAAGTGCGACAGCAGCGTGACGGAGAGGCCCGTCGTCAGTGTCACTACCCACTAGAGCAACAGGCCAGTGTACATAGGCACGAAACGTACCTGTATGCTTGCAAGGCACTGTCATATAGCATGTGGAAGGTAAGGAAGAGAGACAGCAGCGTGACGTAGAGGCGCGTCGTCAGTGTCAATACGCACTAGAGCAACAGTACAGAGTACATAGGCATGGCACGTACCTGTATACTGTACGAGGCGCTGTCATATAGCACGTGGATGGTAAAGAAGAGCGACAGCAGCGTGACGGAGAGGCGCGTCGTCAGTTAACCACTAGAGCACAAGGCCAGTGTTCATATACATTACACGTACCTGTATGCTGTACAAGGCGCTGTCATATAGCACGTGGAAGGTGAGGAAGAGCGACAGCAGCGTGACGGAGAGGAGGGCCGCGGCGAGCTTGGGCCGCGACACGCCCACCACCAACACGCAGTCTGCCAGCTCGCCCTCCGCCGGCCGAAACGACGACCGCGGCAACCATCTGTACCAAATAAAATAGGTAATCAATGAATATGCCTAGGTCATCACGGTGAGGGCCATCATGCCATATTGATATGATACAGAGATATTAGACTTCACTATGGGACTCCATGACCGCTTAAGACCAGGTGGCGTGAAATCAATTTGGTGGACAATACTTTTAAAAAATCTCTTCCATTAGTGAGTGATTGTCTGAGACACAACGGATTTACACATACATACACATGCACAACGTCACGCCTTTTATCCCCGAAGGGGTAGGCAGAGGTGTATTTCTACACCCACTTTTCGCCAGATATACCTTAGTCCCACGTAATAAGGGGCGAGCCTATTGCCGTACCGGGCACATTTCCAGACTCCGTGCTGCTACGGGGAATTTCGTGAGAGAAAAACCCAATAACACTGCCCGACCCAGGAATCGAACCCGGGACCTGCCGATCCCACGCGCACATTTATGCCGCGAGACCAACGAGGCAGTCGTATAGGGTTTCATGTTGAGTTTTCCGTCTCTACGCAAAGATGGTATTGGCATCGTGTTATCCCTTAGTCGCCTCTTACGACACCCACGGGAAGATAGGGGGTGGTGACACTTGTATTCTATGCCGTCAACCACACGGCATTACACAACGGATTTATAACCAAAATACTAGGCTCAAGAAGTTGAAATTTGGCATGCTTGTTCCTTGAGTAGGGGGTAGGAGTTTAGGGGATCGCTACGAGAGCATATATGGAAATTGCCCCAAAGGGATTAAAAAGCAGGTCTGAGTTTGTACATAATTATGCAACTTTTAATGTGCGTGACATTCACGTTTACGAAGCAGCGGGCAAAAGCCACTTACAATATATTAATAGGAAATTTTAAACTTTACGAACTACCTATTTGCTCATTGCTTCATTTAAAAAAAGTCAATGTATAAACAAAGAACATTGATCAAAGGATAGTATTTTATGCTTTAAAGTAAATTGAATGCACGGAATGCGTGTGTTTATTCGGTCGCCTAGCTGTTAAAGACTGTGTTGAATGTCGTAGCTCCGATCCCAACACGACACAGTACTTAGTGTTATCCACAAATTGCTGTTTCGAGGCCGGCTGTTATTTATGTCTATCGATTGCATCTTTGTAAACTCCGCTGCGATACAATCTCATATTCTGTGGAACAGAAGTACCACCGATAATTTAAAACTATAGAGTCAAAGTCAAAATAATTTATTCATCTAGGTCACAAGGTGACGCTTATGAACGTCAACATTTTAAAGTAAATTACTTAATACTAGTGTAGTACAATGTTGATATGGTATGCAAACCAATAAGGCTCTACCTCAAACTCTGAACAATGATAACACGAGCCTCAAATAGACAGAAAAAAGAATTACCTATACATATAGGTACATCACGGTATGAGATTACGGTATCGTTCCCAGACTTCTGCATGTTAATGTTGCAGACGAATCCGTCCACGTCAGTTGTTGACAAGGGCTACATACAAACGTGAAGCTAAGTGATAGCTGTCAGGGAACAACACTCGCAGACATTTTTTATCCGTATTCATATCATTAATATTTAAAATGCGAAAATAAAACAGTCTGCCTAGCTGTTGTTTTTGCCATAAAATCGGGTATGGAGTCAGTTAGAACCTTAGATAGGACATAAGCTTCGTTTTTCATTACCGCAGTAAGGTAAACTACGAGTATAGTTTCACAAGATCAAAGCTACGGACTTTGTAAGTATTGTTATAAAAACAAAACTAGCTTATTTCTTTGTCTCCTGTCTGAACATATCTTATTGTTAGAAAAAGATTTAGCATATGGACATAATATAATATATTAAAGAAATAAGTGATCCGAGAGAAGTTTGGTTTAAAAGAATATGTAGAAATAAAATTGAAAAAGGAATGTTGCCATGCTTTGCATATTTTAAACGGATGGATTAGAGAAGTATTACGAAGTGTACTCGTAAGTATAGAGTAAGAGTGAATGGAGATGTCGGTAGTAGACGTGCAAGACATATGTACGCCGGCCAAATAGGTGACATACTGAAGAAGTGCCAATTAAAAGTACCCATAACCGACAAACATGAATGATGAGGTTAATGAATATCGAGGAAGCGAAAGAGGTGTGTTCAAACTGCAGCGAAGCCTATGGAAAGCCAAATGCGTTCCATAGTCTCTTCCAACCCCAATTTGAGACAGGCCATAAGTCTAGAGAAAATGTATGATGGGTCCACAAAATCATCGAACAATGTGCTATGGTCCTTTTAGATCGAGATACAAATGAAGATTGGAGTTCAACTGATATATGCGCATGCTACCTAGGTAGATGGGACTCACTCAGTGTTTAGTAGTTTAAAATCTCACAAAACTAGTGAGTATATATCTATACGATTCACTATTCAAGACTTCATGAAAACAGTGTATTTTGTAAACATTGTATTATATCGTGACAGTAAAAACTTTTAATGCCGTTTGTTGTGAAGTTCTCGATACGAAGTCAACACAACAACACGCGGAGCGAAGCAATGAAGCGTCTTCGACATTCCTACGTGGTTGTGTCACAATGTACTTTTCCTGTTTTTCTTATATTATTAAGATGAATATGTTTATTTTCTCTTTTGTAAGAACTCCTTTCGCGTCACCGTACTCTGCGTATTTCTTTTTATTGCGCACGAACGCAAAGATTTTATTTTCTTTGGTTTATTAGAAGTTGCACGTATGAGAATATCTAAACGTTAAGGATGTTCGGTGACTTCCATTCAACGTCTGAACATTAATTGCTGTGGTATTTGTTAAAAAAATACGCAATCAAAATTTAAATTTAAATTCAAAGTCATTTATTTCACTTAGGCAACAACGATAGCCAAGTGGAGATACGGAGATGGTGCGAACCGCTGCCTTTTCTAAGCCATGTATTTCTTGGGTAAATAGTTAATTATTGCTTGCTAATGCGTTACGTTTAGGAAAATACCGTGTTGAAACCTGCATGTTTGAGAGTTCTGCACAGTATTCTCGAAAGACGTGTGAAGTCTGCCAGCTTCGACTTTCCAGCGTGGTGGACTATGGTCTCAAGATTCGCATAGTAAAAAGAGATCAGAGTCCAGCAATGAGACGGTTTATACACAGGGCTGACGATCATGAAGTCATACTTATGTAAGATATAAATGTAGGATGAATCTACATTCAGAAATTATCAAATCCTACGATCAGTTAGAAAGGGCTAGTAGTAGTAAGAGTGGAACTCTTTTAAATCTCTAAATTGTTACAATTATCTTGCCACGACGGCAACATACCTATTAAACGCTTAGATTGAACTAAAAAATAACAATGGTTTTACAATTTACATGTTAGTAATAACAACAGAGTAAAAAAAGAAAACTAACCCACAATACTCGTACCAATACTTCAAAGAAGCGTATTATACAACCCACTTTAAAAGATTGAAGATATTGGGAACATGGGAAAACTTCAACTAAGTATGTCGAGTTTTCACAACGGACAATATGTTTCAACACAAACATAGAATATGAGAAAGTAACAAATTGTGTTGACAACTTTACGAAGTTTAATATTGAAATGAAAAATAACCATCTAATTCTGTCACATGGTAGTATTTATTTTGTGTGTGTTTTTCAGATTTTTATGATTTAATTTAGTTTATTATATTAAGGTACCTGCCAGTGAGTGTTATCTCTGGCACTCACTGCCGAGGGTAGCGTCATTTGAAACAGAACATTTAAATCTTCTACATAATATGTAGAAGATTTAAATGTAAAAATTATATATTCATATATATACGCGAACGGTCACTCACCATGAAATCTCGAAAACCGCTGGACGTATAAAGATGAAATTTGGCAGGACAGTAATGGAATCATAATAGGCATCCGTTAAGATCAGATTTTTTTTAAAGAGCAGGGCTCTAGGAACTCTCACAATTTTGTGTGAAAGATAAGATATAATGACATTTTTATCTGTGGACGTAGCCACGGGTAACAGCTAGTCCAATACTTTATTAGACGTGTCACTTCACGAAAGAGCAACTAATAATTAATTAGGAAGATTACCTATAAAAGTACCGACCTATGGCAATTATTTGACTACTTAACCTAAAAAAAATCTATTAAAATAAAACTAGAGGACGCGTGCTGCTTCACAAGATATTTAAATATTAAAATTGGGCAAATGCGAGTTGGACTCGTGCACGAAGGGTTCCGTACCATCATCTATAAAAGTAAATTACGTTTGTTGTATGTATACTTAAATATATTTTAAGTTTCTACCTGTTTATTAAGATCGAGTAACAAATTGCTTAAAAATTACGTTTCTTGTATGGGAGCCCCCCTTTATTATTAACTTTTTAATTATTTATTTTGTAAGTTAATATACAACTACATATTCTGTGAAAATTTTAAGCGTCAACCTGTTACCGTTAGTAATTTTGAGAAAAAATACGAAAAAATACACGTTTATTGTATGGGATCCCCCCTTAATATTTTCATTTTTTTTATTTTTAGTATTTGTTGTTATAGCGACGACCGAAATACATAATTTGTGAAAATTTCAGCTTTTTAGCTATCACGGTTTATGAGATACGGCCTGGTGACAGACAGACAGACAGACAGAGGAAGCTTAGTAATAGGGTCCCGTATTTTACCTTTTAGGTACAGAACCCTAATAAAAAAGTTCTTACATATAGGTATGATAAGTACATTGTAGCCTTATCTAATATGGTAGTTTTAGAAAAAATGTAGTCATGGTAGTTTTGGTACGAATAGTATTTTTGATACAAATAGTAGTTTTAGTAGGAATAGCAGTTTTGGTAAAATGGTAGTTTTGGTAAAATGGTAGCATTGGCAGCAATCGTAAATAACATTGCTACCAGATCTACCACATATGCGCCAAAAATTACCATTTCTGCCAAAATGACTATTCCTACCGAAAATACGATTCCGATCAAAACTACTATTTGTACCAAAACTACTATTCGTACTAACAATATCATATCTACCATGTTTTTAAACTGCCATTTCTACCAAAACTGCCGGTGCTGTCAAAAGTACCTTTTCTCTCAAAACTACTATTCTTACCTAAGCTACAATTTCTACCATAACTACCACTTGTAATATAATTATATGACAATAGTACTATTAACCGCTGTAATATGTTCCACATAAAAACGTTAAGGTGCCCGAAGAAAGTCCGTAATTTAAAAACACAAAAATTTTCCTAACATAATCGAAGTAACTATTTAGTAATCTGTGATAAAACGTAATTTACCCGTCTGTAGGGTTGATTTTCCCAACATTAGTCGGAAATTTCACTACATTTGGGGAAAATTCCTCGGGTCGCGTACTGACGTCGTTACCGCGACCCCGTCATGAGGGTCGATAGAGGAACACCGCGGTGTTTTAGTGGGTAACCCGAACATCTAGGGGGGAGAGCCCAGCCACACACCCCCCTTCACCTGCCCATAACTCGGTACAGAGTTGGTGGAGGGGTCCCTTTGAGGGACAGTCTGTAACTGGATTTCATCGCGATCCAAAAAAATGGGGGAAAATTCCTCAACATGAGAGATCAGTTCACCCAACATTAAGGGTTAACTGGTAACATTCGCGATAATTCACTATAGTGATAATTTTACCAACATCGTGTATAATTTTACACACCACCACACTCACACCCGTATGAAAGTAAGGCAAGGTAACCTTAACACGTTCGCGGACACGACGGTTATAGCAGTCATCAGTAATTTACTCAGGATGACTCGCCGGCTATAATAGCCGTAGATTTCTTTCGCGCTCCAATGGCACAACGGCTTTAGCAGACGATTTCGTATACTTTTATACTATATTTTGGTATTAAGTGTTATACAAAAAAATTGGTTGCCTGTAAAGTCGGTATACGGGCGAAAGTTTAACGTGACAACGACTTTGAGTGGTAAAATAATTTTAATGTGAATATTCATTCGTATAGTAGGAAGAAGGATGAAAGACGCTTGCCTTTCACTTTTTATGTCTGTCTCTCTCGCTCTTAGGCGGGACGCGTGCCTCTCACTCGCTCTCATTGTGAGCGCATAACGTGAGCGGAGCGTAACGCAGTTTCTTGAAGTGTCACCCGGCAAACCAATTTATAAGACGTTGTCACGTCAAAAAGTTTTAAATCGCTAGGTGTCCTACAATATCTCTTTTTACGCCGTCAAGCGTGACGCGTATTATAAAACACAAATTCTTTTAATTAAAATACTAGAGGACCCGTGCTGCTCCACAGCATATTTTAGTATTATAAAAAAGCTCTTACCTATATAAAGGTATGATGAGTACATTGTAGCCTTATCTAATAAGTAAAAAGATGATATTCTTACCAAAAATGTATATATCACAAAACTTATTTTCTCACAACATTGGCTTTGCGTTGCACCTTAGGTATCGTGAAATTTCGACCTTAGGATTACTGAATGGTTTGCCGCGCAATAGGGATATATATAATATGTATAACTGAACATTGACGAAAGAAAGTTCTTCAATATGACTGTGCTGCTACCATTCTTTCCATTAGGACACTATAATGTCCTTCGTCCAGGTGCCCAGAAAATAGCAAGTTATGAACAATTTCGCCAGTACCATAATCAGTAATCGTATTACTGTTTTCCAGGTGAACTCTGAATTTACACTCTATATCCCGAGTGTCAATTCAGAGTTACACTCTTAAGCTCACTTACACTCTGAAGTTAAGCATGCCCTGCGTACTGTCCATTGGCACCCATCACACGTTTGTAATCTGTTGCATTTGTAATGTTCTGGCCATATGCTTCGTCACCAACATTGAAGTTACTATATACATCCCACTTATTGACAATGTTTTCAACAGTGGCCCCAGCCGCGTAGTTAGCTTGGGTGGTGGTTGGCGGATGAGATTTTTTTTTATTTTTAGTCGACATACCTAAAAATTCCGTGCTAACTCTCGTAGTGCTGAGCTAGTGCCTATGTTTTTGTACATTGTTCTTAGTTGAGTTTGGGGTGTCACCCCTTTTTTTGGATGGGTGGCACCCGGGGCGGACCGCCCCCGCCGCCCCCCCTTTCCTACGCCACTGAGTGGCCAAACGAATTTCATAATGTTTATTCTCACTTACATATAAACAATAAGAAATTGCGCAGAATAAGCAATTACCGTCACCAAGAATGGAAATCACTTGAAAATTGTTGACGGTAGAATTAATCAAATCTGAACCCGCTTCCGACCGTATTTTTTTAGCAGTAGGAGGATCCGGTACCAAATCTCCAACAGGGCCGTCATTTACCAAGATTCTTTGTTCAAACTTTCTCTAAGCATTTTTCAATTTCCTTCCAAGAACCATCATTATAATTGAAAACACAACTACTCACAAAAAATACGTTATTAAATCAGAAACTTAAGTAACTAACTTACGCTAACTTCACTTTTTTCTTTATCTGTCAATATTTTTCTATCAACATTAAAAATATAGAGAAACAACTTATTTTTATAAGTAAGAAAATAGGTTTTATTTGTTATCCATCTAAATATTTCTGTGAGAAGCACGATTTATTTTGTTTTGTGTATGGGTGTGATTAATCCATAATAATTTATAAATGTAATAATGACGTTTATAGTTTTGGTTGAAATTGTAGTGTTGGTAGGAATGGTAGCTATGGTAGCAATCGTAAGTAACCTTGCTACCAAAACTACAATACATATATGCCAAGAATACCATTTCTACCAAAACTACTATTCCTACCAAAAATACTATTACTATCAAAACTTCTATTTGTACCAAAACTACTATTCGTACTACAATTTTTTTAAACTACCATTTCTACCGAAACCGCCGGAGCTGTCAAAAGTACCTACCTTTTCTCTCAAAACTACTATTCTTACCAAAGCTACAATTTCTACCATAACTACCACTGGTAATAATATAATTATGTGACAATAGTACTATGAACCGCTGTAATATGTTCCACATAAAAAAATTTGGATGCCCGAAGAAAGTCCGTAATTTAAAAACACAAAAATTTTCCTAACATAAAACGTAAGGAAAATTCCTCAACATCAGAGATCAGTTCACCCAACATTAAGGGTTAACTAGTAACATTCGGGCAATATTACCTGCCATCAGCGATAATTCACTATAGTGATAATTTGACCAACATCGGGTATAATTTTACACACCCGTATGAAAGTAAGGCAAGGTCACCTTAAGGAGGCATAACGTATTTTCCTGGCAGTTACCGCAAGGAACTTATTAGATGCCATAAAAATATTTTTGAATTTAGAACCGTCCATGTAGAGAGAAAGCAATGAAATCTTAAGAAATTTATAGGAAAATATTGAAAAATAAGTTCAATGTCCACACCTATCTTCCTTCAAACTTACCCAATTTAAATGAACATAGCATCAAATGAAAGAGCTATTTTCAGCGCGTGTTTTAAAGCCTATAACAAAACGCCTACCTCAATGAGAACCAGATATATAGAAGCAGAAAGTCATTGACTACGGCTACGAAAACGTAAAAAATGTATGGGAGAAAACTGTTTTTGCATATAACTTGATGAATGTGCAAGTTAGGTAATTTTTAATGCTTGATGACAAATCTATGCAGTAAAAGCTTTCATTAAAAAAAAATCATGCGAATCGGATGCGTAGAACGGGCTGGCCGACTCGTATTATAAAACACAAATTCTTTTAATATATAGATAATGTGTCATAAAAAGTATCCATTGTAGCCTCGGGGAGGACAAAAGATATCAAGTTTAAATTACATACTCGTAATTTGATAAAATATGAAGGTTTCAAACTCAATGCAATAAAAAGATATCACTACGTTTATTATATATATAACAAATCACGCTCATCGGCCCCACCGGCGAGCGCAACCGGGACAGCGCTAGGATGATGATGATTATGATGATGATCTAGAGAAACAGCTTTTAAAACGATTTAGTGTAAAAACTTTACGATGGCTCCTGTTCTTCAATTTAAGTCAGTGGTGCGTGCTTCGAACCCAATATGCATGGCAGTCTGTTTGTATCTCCCCTGGGCCATCACTGCCTACTCCCGCACTAGGAATAAATGGTCGCGTCATCGCGTCTGTGTCGCGGGGGACTTTACAAACATACAACCAACGGACACAATGAACACCCAGTCTCGAAACAACAATGTATGTATTTTACTTAAAACCATTATCATCTCAGTTGACGTCAACGATTTTAGTCTAGGAATCCAAGATTTGCTCTCTAGCTAAGTAGATTATTAGTAAGTCCAAGAATTAGATGCCAATTGCGGTAACAAAAGGAGAATCTAAATTACCGACATACCTCATAGAATAAGCAAGCTTAAGTGGCAGTTAGTTGGTCATATCTGCAGAAGGACTGATGGCCGATGGAGCAAGTGTGTCTTAGAATGGTGACCGCGACTCAGTAAGCGTAAGGTAAGGTAAGGGCGGCTCCCGACTAGATGGACCGACGACCTGGAAAAGGTGGCCGGGACGGACAGGATTTGGAAGGCTGAGGACCATGTACTGTGGAGCGTGTTGGAAGAAGCCTATGTTCAGCAGTGGACTGCGTTTGGCTGATTGATTGAAAGATATAGCGAGACTCCATAGCTTAGGCACATGTAACGATACTTAAGGCCAAGTCAAGTCAAAATAATTTATTCAGTTGGATCACAATATTACACCTACGGACTTAAAAATTAACAATTCTTTATTATCTCTATATTTAGTGCGACTTTTGCAATGTCTAGGTTGTAAAACCACGTGAAATAATGGTAAACATAAGCATTCACTTGAAAAAGCATTCCGCTAGAATGGTTGAGTTGCACTGACTTCCTGTAATAGGCTGATAAACTCCAAAAAGTCAGTGGTGTGCACCATGTGTTTGGTCTCAAGATCTACTGAGAAGCAATCGATAAGTCTAACCAGTGGCTGAGTTCAACTGTGCTCTTTCTACTATTTAGCCATATTCATCTCCAAAATTAGCGTTGGGCTCCATAAACCATTCGATAGTGATAAATAAATTCTTATATCATGATTGATACATAGATTTACAGTGTCATTCAATTATAATAACAACAATAATTTTATATTGGACAACCGCAAACACATTCATGTTGTCGATAGATTTGTTTCACTTACAAATTATTCATTGTGAACACATTAATGCAGTTGGCTACTGTTTCACGTGTCTATGTGTTTTCACATGTTCTTATATAAAATGTAGTGTATACGTACATATGAGTTTGCAAAAACGTTAGCCAATTTATGTACTAGAATTTCGGCTCAACGTTGCATTTCAATATGGTCTTGTTTTTGTAGCTTCTGCTGTAAAAACTAACTCGTATTGAAGGGAATATGTATGTATATTTAAAGTAAACTGTCTTACTTTTGTAAACCGTTTGTTTTACTAGTTTGTTAGCGAAAACATACTGCAGGCGCTCTTCAGATAAAATCATCCAAATCTGGAATGGTTTAGTTAGATGTGGTATGTAGGCCTTCTTAAATATGATGTAATAAAAATTGTCATCACCCGAACCTTAGAGTACCGTTCACCTACGCGGGTTCTTCAAGCATTTTCCAATGAAAATACAAAACAAAAAAACTATACAGGGTGTCACAAGACCCATCACCAATCCGTCTTTTTTTGTTTTTTTTTGTTTTACGAGGTGGAAAATCCCTTCGGATCTTCGACTCTTGGGAAAATGAGAGCCGGAGTACGTGGTGTTACCACATAAAACCACCTCAACTTTCTCATGTACCCGTGTGTCGGAGAGTCGGGTATCGCCGAAGCATTCGTCGCAACCCCCCGACGGGTATTGGCCCGCCAGATGGTCAGGCGGGCCCCGAACAAAACTCCCTTGGCGGCGGATGAAGTTGTTAGGCTCCGCCGCCAAAACACGCAGCGGCCGCAGAGGATACGGAGGACGGCAACGCAACACCGCATCTCTTCTTCCTCTGCGGTCCCACCGTGACGCAACAATGGTGCGCCCCCATTTGGTCGCGGGAGATGGCGCGCGGCAACGCAACACCGACACGCCTCTCCTCCCGCGACTGCACCCGACTGCGAGGGACAGACAGAACTGTCCCCCGCACCCGCACTTTGGACGCATCCTACGCAGGCCTCACTCAAGCCCACGTGGAGCGTCCCCTCCCGGGATCCCGCTTAGCTTCACCGTGGGTGTACCTCAGACCCACGGTTACTGAGCCCCCCCACCACGACAAGGTGGAGATCCCACGGGGGGGAGGACCAATCCGAAGTCTGCTTGTTGTGGACATCATGCCAAGTCATACTAACCAAAAATAATACCTGGGAAACGATTATTTTTTTTATGTTTTCACATTTTTTAAACCGCAAATAAAAGCGCACGCGTGCAATGCTCGAAATACTTACTTATCCATGGTTATAGGGCATCTAAAGAACATATATGGGGTAAATGAATCGATTTTGTACCAAATTAGAAAAATTCCATACTAACTTTGAGCCTCAATATCTCCTGAACCAGTAATTTCCCGGGCATGGTGCTGAAGTAAAAAATGTTCGTAGTGATTGGTACAACATGGGATTTCAGTGTTCATTAAGGGTCTTTTTACATCTTATACAGGATACGTGTAGGCCTGTAGGCGCAGGCTTATTACTACATTATTTTACACCCACTACCCTGGTGATAGTAATTCGATAGTAAAGATAATTATTATTAGCGTCGCCGATACGACAGTTTTGGTGGGCGCATTGTTGTAGGATCGTTAGTATTAGAAAACTAATATTTAACCAAATCTGAGCAGTCTGACCCGATTAAAAAAGTATTTCAGCTAACTTTCAATTCGTGTATATCGCATGGTTGAATCTCAAGGTTTTGTGTACCAACCCAGGACCGTTACATGTGTAATCAACCATTTTTAGTCTAATGAAGACATCTTTAGTTAGACTCAAAATAGCCTGATAGCTCCAAAGTCGAAGGTAACCCTAACTGGGACAACGTACCGATGGATATCAGTCTCTTAAATTATAAACTATCGATTTCCCGAGAAAACCGGAGGTTTTTACAGTACTGAAAATTCTGGTTTAGTCGGTATTAACCAAAATAAACGTATATTTATAGAAACATATAAATTAAGAACATTAATTAAATTTTTTTAATTCCAATCGTATGGTGGATCTTATATGGCAAAATCCAACATTTACTTTTCAAGTTATTCATCATCCTCTTAGCGTTATCCCAGTTTCAATCTGGGGTCCGATTACTAGTCTAACCGGATTTGGCTGGAACCGCAACCCGAAGGAATAACGATATTCCATGGTTTAGACTAGTGTCAATTTATTTAGAAGGTACTAACGCCCTGTAACGACTGCCAAAGATCATCATGACAACCGGGACCGACGGCTTAATGTTCTCTCCGAGGCACGGGACAAACGATGATTAACAATTCAATACGCACATAACTTCGAAAAGTCATTGGTGAGTGTCGTGGATTCAAGCCCGATACCCTCTGCATGGCAATCTGTTGGTACCTTCACTAGGCTATCGCTGCCTAAGTTATTATACATTTTTAAATTATTATTTTATAATAAGAGCGTAAAATACATCATACCTACTCAATGAAAAGTAGGTATTTGTACTTATTGAAACGAAGTCCTCTTTTCGTCCATCGTGTCAAAAACTACCGAATGTTTTATACGGTATTCACATACATATAGTGTGATTTCTGAGGAAGGTGTATGTATCCATACGGGCGAAGTCTAGTAAATGATATTCAATACACATAAATAAAATTGGAGTGTCTGTTTGTAATATAACAATAACCGCTTTTTACTAAATGCATATGGATGGATTTACGGTACATATACCGAAATGTAATTTTTTACAATTTTTGTCGGTCTGTCTGTCTGTCTGTTTGTCTATCTGTCTGTCTGTTTGTTCGCTCTAATCTTTGGAACGGCTGGACCGATTTTGACGGGACGTTCACTGGCGGAGAGCTGATGTACCAAGGAGTAACTTAGGCTATAAATTAACCGGGTACGTGAAGTAGTTCCCTCAGGACGCGGGTGAAATCGCGGGAAACAGCTAGTTTATTAATAAAATGATTAATATAAATCATTGACATACGTTAGTACATATATATTTATCGATGGTATAAACACTGTACTTGTAAATTTTACCTCACTACAGACTGTCGTGTTTAAAAATCATTCAAAACTAATTACATAATTTGAAATAATATTATTATAATATCGCATGTGTTACTAAACATCAGATGCCTGACCTTTAAAATTTAAAGAATGGAGTTATTAAAAGTAAAGGTCGTGTAAATGAAGTAAAGATAAACATGAGTACAAACATAGTAAGTATTATCTTTGTTTACTTCAGAGGTTATCTCGTTCCTGATGTTTATAAACATAAACTTAAGTAGGTACATTAAGGCCCGCTATACAACTACGCACATAGTTCTTTTTACTACGCTCAATAAGATAAAACTTATCGGACTCTCAATGACTATTTCAATGTAAATGAGCAAGCAGGAAAGTGCAATTTTTTAATCTTAAGCATTGATTACGTCAATACTTGGTCTGAATATAGACGCAAGTTACTGTACGAGGCTAATGAGCCCAGCTCGTACAGTAACATACAATCTTAAACATACTGACTACATATAATGGTATGTAGTCCGTATGTTTAAGTAATTCAAAATAATTATGTAATACTGATTTGCATGTAAGTACGAATATAAACCTTGCTGTTTTAATTAAGAATGGACGTTATAATTATACCGTAAAGTAATGCGCCCTCACAGAGTACAACCGTAAGTAACAGGAAAGTAAATCCCTCCGTTTTGAATGTTGTATTTATTTTAGGGCTCATTCAGACAGAGAGCGGTCGCGCAGTTAAGCGTTCAAGCGGTCTGTTTTGCGTTCTTTGTGTTATATTACGTTACATAGGGTCTATCAGACAGAGAGCGGTCACGCGGTTTATGTAACGTAGTATAACACAAAGAACTCAAAACTGACCGCTTGAACGCTTGACTGCGTGACCGCTCTCTGTCTAAATGAGCCCTTAGTGAGTTCTTTGGTATGTCATGTTTACCGGTATGTCACGGCTTTCAATAGGTTTTGTCGTATAACTTTCTTTTAAAAGAGTAACTCTGTAGTAAATTATGGCGCCACGGATTTTTTTGAACTCTCAACGAACACAAAATAGACCCAGACTCAAAACGACACTTTGTAGATCACGCAAAAGCACCAACATTGCACTATTCTTCATGGCGAGGTGACCGCTAAAACCACGCCATATGTACAGTCAACGCCTATGTGACAAGGTTGAAAACTTAAAAACTATACTTAAAATATTCAAAAATAATATAAAAAATACTTACAGAATATCGAGCGGCAAAGACTGCGAGCAACTCCTATAGGTTGCTTCTTGCCGGTGCTTCGTCGGCAGGGAGTGACTCATCTGCGCACGGGTCTCCATGCGGCTCCCATAATATACTAACACAATATCACAATGCCTACGCCATCTTGTCGTCAACCATATCTCTCAGTGTCATTTTCTTAGTGTAACACGCTATCAGCCCGAAGGCTGTATCATTTTCTTTTCGTGAATAGATTTATTTGAATCTGTAAGAAATATTTGTGAATGGAAATTATTAGTTATTATATTGTAGATTGTAATGAGTTCATTTAATCAAAGTACTTTTACGCGCTTTGTGTTTGTGATTTTTTTTTTTAATAAGTTTCCTCATATCCAATTACGGATGGTTTTCTTAGCCATGTGTAGGCACTACAACTGACGCAATACGAATATCTTCAATATTAAATGCGCCAAAGTACTTTAGTACAGTCAGTAATATCTGCGTAAAACAATATTACATAATAAACAATAATTATCAATAACAATAATAGCTATTTTTAACTTTGAATCATTATTTCTGGCAATCTACGCTCTTCGAGTTACGCGAATGTTGACGGAACTCATAAAACAATCCACAACTAGAGTTAATTGGCACTCAAACAAAGCTTAAACAAGTGACATACCATATTACGTGACCTTTTAGCCTCCTCCTACACCTGCAACAACGAGAAACAAAACGTGAGAATCTCACTAGGTACTACACGTATGTATAAATTAGTATTGAGTTTTACAAAGGGTAAGAAACACGAGGGTACATTGCGTAGGTGGTCAGAAAATCACAGCTGCTCCCAAATTCACGGGGTCTGACACGAAATGGTGGTACATTGCGACGGTTTACGACTCAGTGGTAAAACAAGTTCATTTTACACGTTTTCATCTTTATTGTACAGGCAATACAACATGCGGCCCACTGAGACGAGTAGGCCGCCTACATTTTAAATACGGTCGGACATTATTTCGTAGGGAAGTGTCTGTATTTTTTCATTTAAGAATTATTTCTGAATGCATGTATTTGGGTGTGAAGTAAAAATAGAGTTAGATTTAGGGGCCCGTTCTTCTTTGTCTATTGTTATGTTAATAATAGCGCGTGTGTGCGTGTTGAAACACGAGCTCTGCTACCCACAATAAAAGATAAATCTTAGTATGGGTGCGCAATATAATTTTTGTGAAAGAAAATTTAAAATTTTCACATGTAGCTTATGCTACGTGTATTTTTGCGAAATGAACATACATACATACATACATACATAGACTCACGCCTGTTTCCCGGAGGGGTAGGCAGAGACTACGGAGCGCCATTTGCAACGATCTTGACATATCTCTCTTGCTTCATTCACTCCCATCAGATTTCTCATGCATGCTCTTTCGAAATGAACAATTGTTTTTATTACTGATTGTTTGATATTAAATCCAACCGAATTACAACTGAGGCATTAAACGTTTCTGAATCTAAAGACAAAGCGTCTGCCGTCTTACCTTCACTACCCATAGCTATATTCTAATTCTAACGTCAGCGCGATAGCGTCAGTACAACAATAATATAACAATTTGTTGCCATACAGACACTAATGTTTATGACAGCCTAGACTGCCACTACTGAAAGCCTAACATACTCTTTGAGGTACAGAGCAAGCGACAATAAACAATTAAATACTCGTACGCATATAACTGTGCGAAGTCAGTGGTGTGCGTCATGGATTTCTAGCCCGAGAGCCTACTGACATAAGGAATATTTTCTCCACCGAGCTGCTTTACATATTTCTTTATTATATACCTGTATTTTTTTATGGAACCACATATTGCGAGCTCATCCTTCACCTCTTGGGACAGACAAAAAAGTATATTTGACTCTTGCCTACAGGTGTTCAGACCACGACCACGACTATTAACGCGGTCCGTCGACGGGCGTACGGGAGTACTGGTGAGTATCCTTTGCCACTGCGTCACGAGAAGCTCTGGGACGCAGGAATTATAAATCTACTTTGCTATATCGCAGTGATTATTACGGACATCCAGTAGTAGATCATACAATAATACAAATACCTAGTTTCAAGTATTATTCGATATTTTTAACTAATACTGATATTACCTTGTTTACAATATATAATTAACAAATAATAGATACTACTTCACGAGAAGCTAATCAAACATCAAAACCAATATCATGTATCAGTAAATAAATTGAATATGCTGATTGATATTCCAAAGCCAAAAATATTACGAGAAATTAGTTTTTGAACGCCGCGTAATTGGGTTATAGTTATATGTGTCAAATGTGTTTGAATTATACATATATTACTACTAATAATATCGATTCACTATCCAGGGTGATGTGACGCGCGAAAACAAATGTAATTATGAACAGACGTGCGATTCGACGCGAAAGCGATTTCGGATTAAGTCGGTCAAATGTCAATCACCTACTGAATTCGGCAACTTCAGCCGAATTCGCTGTAAGGCTGTATCTATAGCTGAGTTTGTGTGTGTGAATAGGTTTATTTGTTCGCGTGGTTTGTATATTTGTATTTTGTGATTAGTAGTAAGAAGGTGACTTAATATGAATACTCACGGAAAATATTTTACTGTCAGCTACTTATCAACGAATAAGACTGGATTGCTTAAACTTATTTTTATGCTCGAATATGAATATTGTGATTGAGTCCTTTCGTGGGCTACATATGTTATGAAACGCAATCAAACATTGCACGGGGCCCAACATCCACTAGAATCAAATAATGAACTGAATTGTGTACCAATGTAGTAAAAAGTTAAACACATTTTTATTTTACACAACACCATCTAGTCGCAAGCCAAGCAGAAACTTGCACTATAGGTACTAGACAAGGATAAACATACTTATATACTTTTTTTTGTAAATACATACATATTATACATAGAAACACCCAGACCAAGACAAACATCCATGATCCATGTTCATGCACACAAATGTTTGACTTGAGCGAGAATCGAACCCGCGACCTTCGGCGTGGCAGTCGTTTACACTCCCGCTACGCCACCGGGTCGTCAAATAAATTATAAAAATTATTGCTATGAAGTTAGAGTCCAATTATATAAGCTTACACAGATATCTCTCTTTATGTAGATAATATGCTGTGAGACTGATAACCCTTGCGAAGACAACACAAGGTTTATAGCGGAAAGTGAAAATAAGAAAGATATGTATTTGATTTTTAAACAGCTGGGTATTATAATAACTTGCACAAAACACGCCAGCCGTATTACAACTATCGATATAACTATCTACATAATTCCATAGCAGGGCCTATCACAATCGTAATTTGTACCCAACGATGGAGATTTCAGCTACAGATTAGTTAAAAACGAAATTGCTTGAACATTAAAACTGAAATATAAAGCGGCATGTTTATACATGGCATATATTTATACGTAAACGGTTGAACGGTTTTGCCTTTTAATTTGTGTAGTAAAATGAGACTGTGTTTTTCTCTTGCCTAGGTATAGTATGTAGTTATTATTACAATATTTCAAGCTTGATTACAGAGGAACGCTAATGATAGGTTGGTTAAAATCAGATGAGAGAAGAGTATCAAACAAGTTCAATTTACACCTATTGCAAGAACTTTTGAATAATATATGGAATATTTCATTAAAAGCCTTCCTTAGGTAGAAAACCATTTCAAGAGCTTTATACCAATTATGATGTTTTCATTGCAGCTGGCAGTCTTTGATTTTGAAACTAAGTGTGTTAATTATAAAGAAACATGGCCAGGACATCTTCGTCATTATATGTTCTTTTGAATGCTTACTTTCTATATTTAAGTATTTTTTTAAATCTTGACTCATTAACAATTCACTTTAGGCGCAACAAAATCAACTCGTTGTTTACATCTGTTAAAATGATTGCTGGGCATTATTAAGTGACCCAGTAAGACATTTATAAAAATGCGTACACATTTGATTGATATAGGTGGTAAAGAGTCAGTGGGCTACCAAATAACAGCCATTACCGTTGATGTTATTGACAAATTGATATGGTTACGTTCTAGAAGTATTGTTGGGTGTTATAAAATTTATAAAAAACATAACCATAGGGAAGTTGTACACCGTTAACTCTTTAACTGCGACTTTCTATTGAGAAATTATTTGTAGTAAATCCAGTCACTTTTTGCTCAACCTGGAAATTGAAAACGAGACCACATGAGCCGAAGTTGCTTGCACTACCACATGATATAGTCATCCTGTTTTGCTATATCCCAAACAACGTAATTATTCCCCGATAATATCGTAGCAATAAAGGATAACTACAGATTTCAATCACAGTCTATAAACTCGTGACAACTGATATCAATTATTGTCTCATATAATTTGCAAGGCAGACAAATGTATAGGGATTTTGAGAGTGGATAATATTCTACGACAGATCACTGTAGAGATACCTGTACTTACAAAATGAATTCAAATAACTGTCAGTTAATAGGCAATCTATAGTTTTGCTCCTTAGCTAAACCTAGAGAAATAGGTTTGTTATCTACAGGCGGCATATCATGGTACAAACGGCTACTCACCCAAGCTAGACACTGACCTTTCTACCATTCCTATGGCGTAAGAAATAAGTGTCTAAATCGTAAGTACGGCAATTGTCAAGCTTGACTTATAGCCGTGTGTACGCATTAATCTCATACCTACTGGAGAAAATGGTTCAGACGTGGCACTTTGTGTTGCAAGCTGAGTTTAACTTCGTTATCACAACGGCATATACCTATAACTTAAGTTATGTATACGAAAACCTAACGCACTTCAATCTAGACCTAATTAGATTTTATCCATATTTAAAAGTCACTAATAATATTAACACAGCCTATAATCAATCCATCAATCAGCTGACAGTTTCAATATACTAGAGGGTACTCTCACACGTGTATTTATAGGCGTCTGAGTAGGTATACTCAGACGCCTATAAATACATGATAGGTACTGCTTGTAGACTATTCTCAATTTCGCTGTGAAGTAAATATGTTTTTACAGTTACGACTGGTTGTGACAGGCTTGCGGAGTAATGGGTGTGTTAGTATATCTTAACATATATTTGCTTACAAGCTTGAGAGCACTGAGAAGTATGTGTGGTGTATCTTTGACCGGCAGAGTAAAGAATTGTGTGATAAGAGAGTGTTGTGGGGTAAAAGAAGATGTAGTGACAACGATCGAGAATGGCATATTAAGATGGTTTGGGCACATGGAGAGAATGGATGACGAAAGACTGACAAAGAAGATATATAAGGCAAGTGTGAATGGGACAGTACAAAGGGGAAGACCAAGGTGGACGTTCTCTGACCAGCAAGCCGATTCAGAATGTCACGACAAGTAATCGTACGATATGTCAAATTATTGTCCTCGTCTTCTAGCCGCCTATCAGAGATATTTTGAACAAATATTCATTGAATTCTGTTTATTTATTAATTTACTTCATACTGAATACATAAAATTGATAGGAAATGCGATAGTTTTGACAAAAAATGAGGTAGCCCGTTTGATAATTAACGGAATCGAATGTCAAATGAGATATCGAACGATTCTGAATCGCCCCCCAGATAGGAGACATCCTAAAAAAAGGACAGGTCAGAAGTACCATAAACAGAAGAGCATGCATGAGAAACTTGATGGGAGTGAATGAAGCACTAGAGGTATGTCAGAATCGTTGCAAATGGCGTTCCGTAGCCTCTGCCTACCCCTCCGGGAAACAGGCGTGGGTCTATGTATGTATGTACAAGCTTGAACAGTTAAATGCTGTGGTAAGAAATGTAACTAATGATTCAAAGGAAATAAGTAGTACGAGGTCAACAGCAATACAAAACATTAAATTACATTAATGTCAAATAAAGTTTTATGGAAAACCTACAGTACAGTCCTTGCCGATAACATTCAGTCATAAACACATATACATAAAAAAAACATTCATCGCGTCTACTTTGCCTTATATTTAGCAAAGCTAATAATAATTGGTATATCTACAATAATTCCTGACATTATAATCAGAGTCGATAGCTCTTCGTCAATTCATCATATAAATTTACAAATGCCATTACCTTTAAAACAGTACCTACTGACACGCACCTATCAGCGCAATAATTATTAATTTATTTATGAGTTACCCCAAACAGTTAATCCAAAATAAAAAAGCTTACCAAGCATATTCAAAATTAATTTCAAGTTATATATAAAAGAGCATGCGCATGCTTATTAATCATATTTACTATCTTAGTTACCTTTTTTTGAATAATATAATGCTTTGTCATATAATCTGTCCCCAAAAACATTATAATCAAATAACCAACATCTTTCCGACAGAGCTGAGGACAACATTACAGCCAAGTACAATCTTCCATCTCTTTAAGAATATTTAATAAGTGCGCATATATCTTTGATTGCAGTAGATCCGCAGTATAAATATTTTACTAACTTGAACAGGTAGCTGGCATAGCTTAAGAGCAAGGTGAGAACGGAGTAACAACTTTCATTAAAATTCTAAGCGGCTACAAAAATATTTATGCTCTTAGATTAATGTTTTATTTTGCATTCCATGTAACCCGGGACTTACTTCTTTTAACTGTGTTTGCAATCAATTAAACTAAAGTTTTGTCCTATTTTTTTTTGTTAGGGAAGGTAATTTAGGTCTGCAAACTAAAGAAAAATGTAAAGGCGATTTCCCTAAAGAATAAAAATACTCAAGTATATTTAAAGCCAGGACTTAGTTTCATTGTTTCATAATTATAGCTCTGAGCCTGACATCCGTCATTTCAGCATCGTGTACATTGTATTATAGGTACATTTGGTTACGTCACGCTTACTCTGTTTTGCCGAAACACAAGTCACAGTTTTGTAAATGTCAAGGGGCTAAATGTCTAAATGGAATTATGTCCGAATGCGGTAGGTAATGCATTTTGAGTGTAAGTGGTTAATATGTGTGAGTGGCGGTGTGGGGAGCGTGAGGGCGTGGAGCTATGCGGGCAGACAATGTGAAGGCCAGGTCAAGGCTCCGCTGCACCGCCGTATATTAATAACGTACGGCCACCGATCGTGTCACGTTGCTGCTATTTCCACGTGAAGGCCGATCCTTTATTACTACGTTTATTGACTCAGATTGCTCAATTTAAATACACGCTTTAAATTTAAAACGGTTTCGCCTCCCCCGAAGGTAAGGTTATCTCGTGGTTAGGCAAAATATTAACGGAAAGCCGACGATCATTTGGAATAAGTAAGACAAAGAGGATTTACTTCAGCCGTCTGACAATAAAACTCCTGACGTCTTTGGTTTAGGATACTTAAAAACGGCTCAAATTTGATTGGATTTATTGACTTTAGAAGCGACGGATAGTTGTGATATTTTATCTATTGTGGACATGAATCAACGAGTGAATGCCCGAGTAGTGAGTAGTGTACACAGCAACGACGTTTGCATGCGATCAATAATAGTAATGAGAGTACGTGTGTTATTATGATTACACATTAGTAATACACGATTCTCGGTACATGACTGTCGCTTAATGCTAATGGCCCTCACACCTCCACAGCCTCTATTGGCTCCGACACACACGTACACGTTCTGTGTAAAACAAGAATGTTACCCTAATTAAAGAACGAAATTGGCTCGCGGAGGCTCGCATTTTTTCCGACCAATCATAAAACAGGCTTTTAGAGTAAACATAAAGTAACCTACCTACCCTGAATTTTTACGGGAGTCAGACGTTTTATTCGCCAAATTAAATTCACAGCTTCCGGATTTTACATCTTGTCAAATGACAAATTACTTGGTAATTGAGAAAACCTGTTTATTGTAGGCACACTTGTTAAGGTGGAATAACTGAGCAGAAAGATCGATGAATGTTTTCTCTCGCAATCAAAAAGGGTGGCTGAAATGTCAGGAAATTTCATAAAAAAAAGTCATGCTTCTAATTTCTGCTTGATTATCAGAAACCTCCGCGGGTTATATTTAAAATTCGGGCTCGTGATCTCTTAAGGCTGCTACACACAGAGCCGCGTGCGCCCAGCGGCACACAAAGCCGCCGGCCTGGCCGCATGAATGAGCCGCCGTCATGGCCGCCCGGGTAGGCCGCCAGCAGGCCGAGAGTTGCAACTTGCTACTTGTGTGTGGTCGTTCTATTAGGGTTGTCAACCATACTTTATAATAACGTATCCTACTTTATTTTTGGCAATTGTTTGAAATAGAATTGGTTTTTATTATAAGTCAAATCGATTAGATCGATTGAGTAACGTTTTGTTTGGTCTGTTGAAGGTTTCTGACAGTGGTCACACTGAACTGTCACTTCCGTTCTTCCGCTTGAAAAAATTATCTCGCCGGGTGTCGTCTCGTACGTAAAATATCGCCTTTTGAATTAACGCGAATTGAATTAAATTGAGTAAACCGTTTTGAACGCCGCCTGATCTAGTGCTGGCAACGGTAAATTGATTGTGAACTATTGATTGACATTTGTGAAAATTGTGAATCTGGTATCGACTTCCACGTGCCAACATATCCTGAAAACGTCGCGTTTGAAGCTTAATAGCTAAGTATAAGATACTTCATTAATTTATTTTGGCCAATATACTTGTATGAATGTGTCTAATTTAGCTCAAGCCTGACATCAGCAAGGATAGCGGGTAAGTGAAACATAATATTGATATTGATTGATTTCAATTCATCACTGTGCAACGCAGTGCATTGTGTCTGGATCATTGTCTATCGTGGTCAGGTAGATGTATTACATCTTCCACTGCGCACTTCTGATACACCTTCCTGCCTGGCTACGGTAATTCTAGACATAATTTTGGTAGCAGAGCGTAGTTGATCTACGGACCTCTGGGTTATGGGCCCAGCACGCTTCCACTGCGCTCGTACCTCTGAAGTAAGGCCTGCTGGCGATCAGGCCGGTTCACTAAAGCATTGGCCGAGGCAAACCAGCGCAAATCTGATGCAATAGCACCAGCAGCCGCACGCAAGTCCTTGATAGCTGACATAATCAAAATTCAAAAGAGCCCGGACAAGCGCTAAATAAAATTAACAATCAAAACTTAATTTTTCTTAATTCGTTGAAACCAACAAAGTATTAGCCTGTTTACTGCAAGTGCAGGCAAGTGACAGGTATCTACTGTCCAACAAAATTAATAGTTTCAATATATATTGACACAAAACAAAGTCAAAGTTATCAAAAATTGAACCTTCGAATAAGTTAATTAAAGTTAAATATTCAAATAAATTACCTAATTACTTGCAACACACAGACTGGCTGTATTATTTGAGATATACAATAGTAAGTAAGCACAGAATATGTGTAACCTAACAATATTATCTATATTTTAACAAAACAACGTTTATTAATGTGACCCGCCCAAGTGGCAAGGTCAAGTTGGTTGTTCTAATGTTTATGAATATATACAATAAACTAAATTTACTAAATTTATTGATACATAACAGCAATTATACTTTATATTTTTGTATACAAATAAAGTATATGAAAATACTTTACTTCCAACCCTTACTGTGACGTGTAAAACCAAACACTAATTATGAATACTTATCTATATAACGTTATACATAAGTTAAATGGATGATGGGAACTATTTAGGCTCAAAGAGATCTAAAAGAAATTCACCATTGATGGTAAATATTTTTTACAGAAAAAGGCAATTGGCAATAATATAGAATCACGCCTGTATCCCCGAAGGGGTAGGCAGAGGTGTAATATTACACCCACATTTTGCGATTAATTTTTAGGTTCCACGTAATAGGGGGCGAGCCTATTGCCGTTACCGGACACATCACCAGACTCCGTGCTGCTACTGAGAATTCGGAAAAACCCAGTAACACTTTTTCCCAACCCGGGAATCGAACCCGGGACCGCCGATCAGCAGTCGTATACACTATCCACTGGACCACGGAGGCAATTAATACTTAAAATCATATATCCGTCTCCGTCACTTCAGAAGTTCAGAATTAAAGAGTACAGTGATGAATCCAAAGTGGCGAAAACAAATAAATAGAACGTCAATAATTAACGTAATTAAAAACTAATTGTTTATTTTTTAATTTTTATTGTCAAACAAGCTATGAAACATTTAAAGATAGAAAAATTTGGCAAAATAAGTTGGCAACCCTACGTGCTATACAACTGGAATGATGCCCGGCGGCTTTCTGCGGCTAATGCCGGCGGCACCGACGCCCGCTAAAAGCCGGCGGCATGAGCCGCGTGACAAAAGCCGGCGGCTCATGCCGCTGGCACTGTGTGTAGCAGCCATCAAATTGCATATTTTTCATATTTGTGAGAAACAATGTAGCTTATTAATTCACATTTCGTTTTCCGTTAAAACAATTCCTTCCTTTGTTTACCCAATAAAGTAAATATATTTTTGGTAAAAAATCTCTTTGTAATTTACAGCATATACGTACTAAAAAGCCGGGAGAATATTTTTTTAGATTTAAAAAATAGTTTTACGATGACTAGAAGGAAACGTTAGGCAGGCTATTTGTGAAATGAATTTTATTGAACAATTTGAATTCCTACCGAGCGAGCTGTGCTAATTCAATAAAGGTCAGACGAAAACAAATTTTGAATTTAGCCATTTTATTTGCTATGTTCGTGTTTTTGGTTCCAGTTTACATAGCTTTGTCTTATCACCGATCAAATTATGATTACAAAATAATATCAGACAGCTGTGAAACATGAACAAATATAGTTTGTCGGCTCGTCGAGTAATGAAAAGTTGATAGATAGTTCCAGTTTATGATAAATTGTGCCTAGTACACTGCTCAGCGTGAAATAATTAAAGATATACATTTCCAACTCCGCGTCAAGTCGTTTAATATTCCATGGTAAATTTTTAGCTACCATTTCATTAAAGTTGGTATTACCGCCGTGCATTATTTCCATAATATGCAATATCGTGCCTCGTTCCTCGCAATTTTACTTGAAACGACGCTTTATAACGGGGCGCGTCCTTGTTAACTTAATTTTTAAGAGTGTTTAAGACAGTTGGTAATAATATTTGTATGCAAATAAGTTACGAGGGAACAACAGTTACTTTAGAACGAGTGGGCCGTACCTAGGGGTGGAGTGGTCGACCAAGGATGTTTTTGTGTGGATAACGTGCAAGTACGATCGCATGCCACTAAATGTGTTATTCACTGTTCTAAACGTCAGGGTCCTTTTAAAGTAATTCATGCACCTTCCACAAAAATTGTAATGAAAAAATCATTAAATAAAATTCGCTTCAACGATTTTGTATTCTGCGAAAATGTAATGAAGAGACCATTATATAAACATGCACTCAACATGATTGAACTAAGCGTATAATAATTATGATTCGTATGAAAAATAATAAATTAAATTAATTTTGTAGAATTCGTTACTTGATTTTGCCCGAGAAAGTCACATAAATGTTGAATCAATAGAAATTTGCCGCCTAATAAAATGTAAAAGATCGGAGTAGCATCTAATTATTTTTCATAGAGAAACTAAAATATTTTCAAATCAAACACGTTATATTTTAAAAGGACTATTACTATCTACCATAATAGTGTAAGCTTGACACCGTATTCCTTTTAAAACATGTTATTACCTTTTAATAGCACACGTCACGAGGTGTTAAAGCTTTTAGGCGGCAATTATTTTATTGAACGACCGAAATGTTGCTCTACTGACTTCTCGATATATGAAGTGTATATAAGAAGTAGCTATATATCATCTATTGTGACAACTAACAAGCAAGTTACGTTATGTCGCCAGCGACTTCAGATCCAAGCCATTGTGTGCCAAAGGCCACGGAGTTCAGTGAATAAGAACCCCGAAAGGTCGCTCTCTATGTTGTATCTCTATTGAGAACACCTTTGTACAATAAATAGCCGCAGCTGCCTTTTCTACTTGCTTCACAAAGAAGGGAATCTTTAAAGATTAAGTACGACGTACTTATATATGTTTGCGATGGGTCTATCGGATTATGAGTAGGAAAAATCTACAACTTTACATTTCGTTGTAAAACATGAAAGGTTGTTACACGAAACAGTTACCAATATATGAACCCTCGTGGATACTTGATTTAGAAATCTAAAGACCTCTTTTGAACCCAAAGTTTCTTGTATGAACTAGGTTATGGGATTTTTTTTTCATATGAAACTCCACATTGATTTACTTTTTTAACCCATATTTACTTTAAAGGATTAGAAATTGTGTGTAACTGAATGGAATCTGCAACTACATTGCGTTGATATCAGCAAGCTCTTCCTCTTTAACGTTGCATATAAATATATTTGGAAAGCTATAGGTGTGACACAACTGTGTTGGCGTTTCAGGATTCAGGTGAAATGAAATTCTATACATTCCAGAAATAGACCGCTCTGTGTCACATTAAATGCATGTATGACGTACATATTTAATCGCAAAATAAACATGCTCGGCATCACATTTAATATAGCCTTTGTGCTGATTCGATTTATTATATACTTATTTTGGAACAACAATTTTGGTAAAATATAGGCTGAAATATATCTCAATGAACGTAATTATTCCAAAAGTAGGGTAGCGGTGTCACTGTGTAGATATTAATAACCGAGTAATTGCCAAGGGTCGCATAACGCATCGATAATATAGCAAGTTATTCGTAATGCGAACACAAGTAGCTATGGCTTTACCATGGCAGAATGGCGGCGCCACCGGAGGTTTCAGCCATTATCATAAAGTACGGAAGCTATAAAACGAAGCTTCCACAAAATTTAGTTCATGGCTCCCCATCGATACTGTTACACCAAAAATATGAAAATGAATTAAACACTGTATACCTTCCGATGTCGAATAAATTAATAAATTACCATCTAATGGACGTTTTCATTCATATGTTTTCAAAAATATTTCATTTAATTACTTAAGAATGGTGCCAAGGAGAAATTATGGGTATTTATTTACGTCCCTGTGAAATTTACCTTTCTGTAATTTATGGTTTATGGTGGTTTTATGAGAGCGTGTTTTGTATTCAAAGTTTCAGTATATAGTGAACTATTAGTGGTATAGCGGCTAGTGGGTTCGACTATGGCATAACTCTTCTCATTGTGAGAAGAGTGAGGCCATCGTCCAGCACGCTGACCAGGAGGGTTAGCAGACTTCACTCGCCTTTCTAGATCATTCCGAAAAACTTTAAGATATACAGAGGTTTCCTCACGATGTTTTCTTTAACATAGAAATTTTAGAGTAAAAACTATCGTGAGTTGTCATAATTAGAGTAACTGTAAACGGTTGTAGTCACGTATTATTTTTGGTCGGAGCGCCCGACGCCGACGCGGACGGTCGCGCTTGCTCATGATTAAGGACCTCCGTATGGTCCGAAACTAGTCCGGCTTCTCCGACCAAAAATAATACGTAAGTACAACCGTTTACGGTTACTCTACATAGAAATTTAGAGATAATTATCTATTTATAATGCATATAATTTTCAATAGTCACTTGTTTGTGTGTGTGGGATTCGAATAATCTGCGTAACAATTTGGTAGTCTCTCCCCTATTGTAACTATATTTTTGAATTAGATATCTTAAAGCTGTAAGTATTTTATTAAGAATTTTACTTGTTACAATTTTAATTAGTCTTTTTTTTTATTAAGCTTCGTGTAACCGAGAGATAATTAACTCATTAAGGAAGACTTACAAAATATGTTCGTAGGAACGCTCCTACTGTTATCTGTGTCACTGTTATCCTTAGTAACAAGTACAAAGAAAATTATACCTTATAATATTTGTAGCGATTAAATTTGCTCTACAGAAACAAATATCTTCCAATTATAAAGAAATTACGTTACAAAAACACGCTTTTGTAAGAAATGAAAAATTAAATATCAAAACTGCTCTACTTACTTAAGAACCTTGTTACTAGGCCGCAGTATTATTACCTACTCCACACTACGCGCGATTTTTTATGCTCAGGTACATGTGATACCTTTCGCTTTTTAATATTTCACGGAGCCAAAAAAAAAGTTATTTCAAAATTAATTTCAGCTGTTCTTAACCACCCCTTTTTCTTTTAAACAAACATTACGAATAATTAAGTCGACAAAATAAAAAAGACTGTAGGCAAAATAGGAGCATTCATAAATTATTTTGGCGAAATTTTCACCAACTGGGAATTTTTTAGAGTTTATACAATCCAATAAGCCGAAGGGAATTAAAAATATTACGTTGCCTAAATAACTTCTGGTTAACAGCACGTTTTAATTAAGAAATTTTGGCAGTATTATTATTATTCAGTTTATTTATTGCGGCATCAAATAATAATTAACGCTCGATAATTTAATAGACCATTATAATAGATGCGCTTTTATAATAAGGAAGTGATGATTCATAGAAGCAATAAGTATTACGTAATGCTAGCGCCTTTGTTGTCTTTTGCTTCGGCAGCATAACCATAAGTGCAGAATTGATCTTGCAATGGATCCAAAACCAAACCATCTTAAAAAAATATTCCACAGAGTATAAAGCTGTACCTGATATACGCTAACTGGCTCGTCTGCTCACGCCAAACCCAAATATTGCTAACGAAACGTACATGTAATACATCTCTTCATAATCCTTCGGGGATATAGGTGTGGTGGCGTGTTACAATTTTACCACCGAATATTTATAATTGCTTCCTGACGCAATATAACGTGCAATGTGGAGGCTTGACAAAGGCCATGACGTATATACAGTATACACGTACTTTCGAGGCCAAGGCACGCGTGCTCTCAAGATTACACTAAATTGGCGCTATAACTTCCTCAAGAGTTTTCTCTGCAATATTATAATACACACGTTGATATAATATGCGTGTGTGTGCACAGGATGTAAATATTTAAGTGGTTTTCGATGACATCAGTGAGGCAGGAGACACAGGTACAGATAATCGGCTTTCCTTTTGTGCCTCCCAAAAAGGAAAGGTTTTTTCCATAGCACAGTTTGTAATATGTTTTTCAGAGGCGGAATTTTAACGCCCTGGGGATGTTTTTATGCTTAGACTCAGGGAAATTGGACAAATTGAATTTTGTGTTTTGTTTGAATATAATGTACCTACATTTACTTGGTAATATAAAAGTGGGTTACTTTTCTTCGAACTTCAAGCAATATCTACTGCTATAAATGTAGGCAAACATACAGAGGCAATCTATATTTACATATAATGGATGTTAGATATTCAGTACTGTTTCCTTCTTTACATAGTTACAACTATAACGGCTTATTTGAAGTGAAAACAGATAGCTCGTCCTAAGCTTATATAAAAATCTCGTGTCACGCTGTAGTCGAACACCTCTGAGACGGAATGACCAATTTTATGATATTTTCGTGTATATTTGGTAGGTATAAAGTAGGTCGCAAAGTATGTTGTATACTGCTAGGTGATAAGGGTCTAGAAGTCTAGATTATGTTGCAACGTTTTTGAAAAAATGTTTATTATGGCAGAACTAAGTTAGCCGGCTGAGCTAGTGGATTATAAATGATTATAAGTTATCTCTTCTAAATTTCCTATAAGCTTTAAATATTATTTAGTATCTTGAATAGGCTCACGGCTGAATACAAATCAATCGAACCATACAGATAGCTTTTAAGTAGACCTTGGTGAGAACTATTTAGAAATAAAGCTCTCTTTTTGCCTTGAAATGTCAATACTGTTCTGTCAATATAGTTTACCGACTCACTGTGTACTCAGGACTAGCTGGATGAAACACAAAGGAGCAAAGAATCAACTGATCACTTCGATAAAACACATCCATATACCTGCGATCAAAATGAGCTAGCAAATAGAATTCCTTATGAAATTCTATATTGGTGTCCAATGGGGCAAGTTAGAAATAACAAGCACCGGTCCACGACACGACATATTTCATCTTACCTTCGCAATAAGTCGAGTCTGACAATATTTGAGATCGCATCGTGACTCGCCGCACTCGTCGGTACCCTTGACCCATCTTACGTAACCTACGTACTTGTTTATATTTAAAACCCCCATTTCCCACACATTTATATTGTAGGAAGGTACACCAAGAATTTCAAAATGTTCCGCTTCATTTCCTGTTCCATACAGCCGGGTAGCAACAAAGGAATCTCTAATAACAATAGGTAAAAACCATTTAATTTACTTTCATTTCGTGTGTTTATTACACCACCAGAAGTTAAAACGTAATATTATAACATATGACTGTGTGCTGTTATTGCTCTTGTGTGAGAGTGTATAGGTGTTCCAGCCTACCGTTTTAAGCATGTGGGAAGAATGTAATAGCAGTTAATGTGGTTATTATAAATTCAATACGTTTTAGTACGTTTTAAAGGCACATGTGGTGCTTCCGTGCTAATAGCTCCCCGGCTAAGGACGCCCAATCAAAGGCTTGTCCCTTTTGCAGTTGAGATGTTGTGGTTTACCCTCACGTGTATGTATAAAGATTAATTATTTTCGTTAGAATAAATACGTTACTTGAAAAACATAAAAAGTAAAAAAAGACGTACAGCAATGAAGTGTAAGTAGAGTGACACTGATTCGCCTATACCTATACTTTATGCTAATTAGAAATAAATACAGTATATAGCATGATGTAATAATATATAATTGAGAAGAAAGGGTCTGTTTATTTTAATAATTACATAGGCACAAGGAAATTCTTGCATGAAAGGAGCGATGTTGACTTCGATAATAGGGCGGTAAAAATAACAAGCGCATTTCCTCGTTGAGCTAATCGCAAAGGTGTACAATAGAGAACAAATCAAAATGTAATCTGCTCAAGCATAAAAATTTTCCAACAAACAGTCGCTGGCAGCTTAGTCAATAATAAAATAGATAAACCTTTTCATCCTTCAATAGTAGGGGAGCCCACGATGCTAAATTGGGATTTACTCTAGCGTCATGGAGACCTATCGGGTTGCAAAGCTTAGATGAGTAAAAGATAAACATGTTAATATTGTATAATTTTTCATCGGTGGGGGGAGCGGCTATAGACTTTCAAAATTTCAGATAACCGTCAGATTATGAGAAGGCACGTCTAGGATGTTAGGCTAAAGCATATATATCTTAATCTGACGCGCTTGAGTATTTCAAAATGGCGAATTCACTCATTAGGCGGGTTCACACAGAGCGAGCTGCCTCGCGAGGCATTTTCCGCGCGAGGAAACGGTCCTCCAACGAGCGCGGCAGCCTTGGCAACATCTGTTTATTGATATCCGTAGGAAAAACGAAATTTCATAAAGTTTGAATTTAGAACGCCACGTGCGGACAATTTTGCTTTCTTAATCTTAATTGTGAATTAGAGTGAAATAGTACATTTGCCATCTATTGGTTTTACGTATCAATGTGAGATCGGTGTTCTCTCTCTCTCTCTCTCATAATTTAAAACTTTGTTTATATAGTACTTGGAAATAGTCATACTGCAATAGGGTTATGGCATGTGTTTCTACTAGCCAGCTGCCTGACTAACGCCAACCCTACTTGAGAATGTTATTGTTATAAAGGATGAGGAATAGGTAGATATGGAAAAATATAGGAGGTAAGTATTATAGGAAATTAATGTCTGTAGGCAAGGATACTGTAACCAAATCACAGACTGAAGGATTATTATTGGTATAATACATTGCATCAAAGATGGGAATATTATGGTGGATGTATCCTCCGTGGCCCAGTGACCAGTGGATAGCGTATGCGACTGCTGATCGGAGGTACCGGATTCGATTCCCGGATCGAGCAAAAGTTTTACTGGGTTTTCCCGAATTCTCAGAAGCAGCACGGAGTCTGCTGATGTGCCCGGTAACGGCAATAGGCTCGTCCCCTATTACGTGGGCCTAAACATTTCATGGCGAAATGTAGGTGTAATAATATTACACCTCTCCTTTGGGGATACAGACGTGAGAATATATAAAAAATAATGTATTACATACATACCTACACACTTTCGAATTATTATTATTTGTAGGTATTATTATATTCGAACGAAGCACGAAACAGGTGAGAGGGTGGGAGGTGCCTTTGAGCAAAACAAGAAACCGACACTCGGTGGCTCGGCCGCTCGCCCGCGGCGGTACACGCGCTTTCCTCGGCCTAGGCCCGTCCACACAGAGCGAGCAGCCTCGCGCGGCAATTCGTCGCGAGGCTGGTCGCTCTATGTGGACGTGCCTAATTCGATCGCTCAGCCGCACCGTGACTCGGTCGCGGCTGCACATGCGCTTTCCTCGACCGAACCACGTCTACATAGACCGAGCCGCCTCGCGAAGCATTTGGCGCGCGAGGCTACTCGCTCTGTGTGGATCCGCCTAATCACATTTGCAACTTTCTAATAATGGCCACGAGTTTGCGTGACACCTAAATCGTCAGATTATTCAATGAGAGCCTTTTTTTAGGTTCACTTAACATCCCCTTAGAAAATCTGACACGTGCGATTAATTTTCGTTTCTTTACATTTTGAAATCTTACCTCCACTATGCAAATGATCAGATTAACATTCCTACTTTATTAAAAATACGTAGGACATGGACGCTATTAATATTTTACGCGCTCAAGTAAATCCCGAAATCTCTTCTTGGGCTCCCCTACTACAAGTGCTTTCCTACGTTCAACTTGGAACAAGTGAATTTCAATGAAGTGAAAAGAACACAAATCCTCCTATTCTTTTTTCACTTAATAAAGAAGTAGGTGCACGAAGCAAAGTATTTCTAAGAATGTAACCAGAGATATTCCATCAGATTCTTTATCGCCATTAACATACATTGAAAAGGTATTTCACTATAACTTTTATCCTATTTCGATAATTTATCAAAAAAAAACTTTTCACTTGAGATATTGCAGTTTTCGCTTCGCATCGAAAACTTGGGATCAAGATTATAAAGTTGAGTATGCCGTAGAGCGACGATTCAAAAAGCATTAGCCAGAACGACTGAGATAACACATTCTCTTTGAAAACTTGATCCTTTAGTGGAATTAAGAAATTATTATCGCAAGAACGGTTTTTATGATAGTTTAAACTTTCATTTCAATTTTAAAGTAGAGCCGTAAGTTTCTTATGATTATTAAGAAACTTGAGGATTGAATTACGAAGGAGATGCTTTAATTAGAATTGTTGGTATAGAAGTTTTATGTCAATTAAGTAAGAAAACATCAGCTAGCACGAGATAAGCTTCTTATTTATTTATAATCTGTATAAGACAGAATACCACAACCATGAAACTGATTTTTATTATCTAGATAGAATCAGTCAAGAAATACAATGATTGACCATAATTTTGATAGAAGCACGTACATGCATCAATGCTGACTACACCACTCCTAATTAGAGCACATTTAATTTTAAGGCATTCGGTTTTTTACTACAGCTCCCAAGTATACCCGTAGCGCAGTACTACAGGAGCAACCTGTACAATGGTACAAATGGTATAAACGGGCGACTTCATAGTATAAAATTACTACTACTTACAAAAGGAATACTTACCCACTAAAACCACCACGGTGTTTCTCTAACCAACCCATTGAATGGCGAAGACACAGAAGATGTGTTACAAAATAAATATCTAGAATAGGTAGAACAATATAAAGTAGAGAATTATAATTGTGTTGACTTAAGTAACAAAGTACTAGCAGTTATGTTTAAAATACTTCTGGGATAGTACATTAATCCTAAGCAAGCTGTTCTGTTATACTTTATGTAAAAGAAAAATTGAAGTGGTATATTGTTAAACAGAAGTAATTTCTGTTTAACAATATACCTGAATTATACATGGAATGTAGTTAACCCTTACTAAATTATATTAACATGGTAGCAGGATGTGTAAGATAGCTATTTAAGAAAAATAGCGACCGTAGTAGATACTTTATTTACACGTTTTGCTATTATAATGTTTTGACTGAGGATAAGTAAAGATATTGCCGCATGGTTCATCTTCATTCGATCATTGCCTACATAGGTGTAAGGTATCATTGTAAGTATTTGTTAAAATAAATATCGTTTACACTGATTATCAAAGACATGAAAAAAATTAGGTATGGTTTCAAATAGGATAATTCTACTTAAAATGTTCTAATCTAGGATAGATTAGAGCATTAACATCTTTAGCAATAGTAGTAAGCAAAATAAACGATATAGGCTTAAAAGTTGCCATATTCGTAATATCGCATGAAACTAATTTTAGCACAACCGACCGTCGGTTCATTTTAATAATACCATTATGTAGTACCAACTACTGATTTAATTATCTGGTAAATTAAATTATTGCTTCCGGGAAATGTATATTCAAATCGTAAATGTGTGTTACCTGGTAATTTACCTACAGTGCTTTTAGGAAGGCTAATGAAAAAAAATATTTATTTATAGAATCGACTACGGTAATTGCAGAGTTATAACACTTTGCGAATCCATTCGGCTCAATGCCGCATTTCGTGCGCATAATACCAATGATTTTTTCTTTATCTTGAAAAAATACGTAGCGTGTCATGTCGTTGCGTGTGCATAAACCGTAAAACCTTTTATTCAATATTTATTCAGTAAAGCATTATCCACTTTCCACAATTTAGTTACAGATTTGTGTCTCAACGTATTTGGAGACGTAAATCAAACCTGTACACTTTGTGACGTAGTTTATCGTCTATTGACACGAACTATGTGCGTTTCAATGCACCTGAAATTCTACCTCAACGTTGTAGAACAATGAAATTAGATTTCAAAATCCTGCGAAAGATTAGATGCAGAAGGTGATGCAATCTAGATGCTATTCAGGTCAATCTGGACTTTTTTATTGTGAACGGTTGTTTTTATACAGTTTTAATTAAAAATATATTTCTAGCGCATGTGGTGCCTAAAAAAAAGCAAAATACATAAAATGTCAAGCATAAAAAGCCGCAATAACAAGGCCATGTCCCGAGCCTTTATGTCAACAAAAATGAACGTCCCGTGTTTTATAATAATTTATCGTCGCCGGCTAACATTTTAGGACGAAACGCTAAAAATACAAACCGAAATACTGTCCAGCCTAGGCTCTAATGAATGCTAACAAAGAACCGACGAATTGAACTATGGGTTTATAATGTAGCTCTTCTTATTAAATATTGAATGATGATGTTGAAATGTCAGAGCACACCGAACAGGTTAATCTAAATATATATTCTGTTTTACCTCAAGTTAGCGGTGCAGACATATAACATTCATAAGCATGGTTTGATATTGCCCTTTAACAGGGAGGAATGGACTTGATTAGAAATTACAGTTATCTAGCTTCGCGTCGCAGCAAATATCAATAACGTTTTCAGTGATATGGGCTGGGTAAATTTCAATGAATTCTCAAAATCTCTTTTATATCGTACTAGCTTCAAAAGTAGTTGCTGTGCAAACAAACTTTCGACCCTTATTCAACCCCCTTAGGGTGGGTATTAGGAATCTAGGCAGCATTAACAATTTTTAACAAGAGACATAGATACTGGCTGAATATACCACTCGAGTTCGCTGTACAATCGTTGGTTTACTATTTTTGAAATCCCACAGATAAAATACAGACAGGTTGTCCCTAGAGCGAAATTTGTCTCTTTGAAATAAACTTGTTATACCTAACGACAGTTTTGAATCTGCATGCAGATTAATACACAAGATATTTTGCAAAAAGCTGCATATCTGTCATAAAGAGTGGAGGTATGGGGCGCACGTGTCGCAATTTATTTCAAAGTGAATGTAGAGTGAAATACATTCACGTTTTTCAAAGGAGAATGGCGCGAGAGAATTCTGCTCCTGCATATTGGTAGCGCTCGAGCAACGGATTGCGATAGGAAATAAGTTATGTGGGCACGACGGAAGTCGAACGAGACGAATATATAGATAATCTTAGAGCTCAGTTATTATGATTAGAAAATACTTTTCCATTTTATCTTTTTATGCAGGTATAACCTTATAAACTCGTTCTATATTTATTCGAAATTATGTATTTAGTAAGTTAGTAAATATGCACATTTGCATCGTACAAGAACACCTACTTATTTTCTCTCTGCACCACTCTAAGGTAGACGGGTAGATAATTCCCTTGGCATAAAGTCCGCTTTAAATAAGCCGATTTACATTCATAGCTAGAGAAATGAACAGTTTGCGTTTGATAATTTTGTTGTATATTTAGTTTTACATTTGTTTTTGTTGTATATTTAGTTTTACATTTGCTTATAGGATATTTACCACGTGCCTTTTTTACGAGAAACATTCATTTACCCGCAATACTTCAGTACATTCGTGAACATGCCTGTTGGAAGAGTGCAGAAATATTGGTTAGTCGAAACTTAGCTACGTGGCTTACTTATATTCCGTAATGCTACTCCTACATCTGCGTTAGCGTTAACGTTAATCGCAATAGCCAATAACGCGTTAGTCAACGCGTTAAAAAATTCGCATTGGAAATTAGTATTTTAACGCGAGGCCACTACGTAGCGCCTAAATTAACGCACTAATGGACCCGTTAAGACCCAGGTGTAGCAGGAGCATAAGAATATGTTAAATTAACGTTACTTACCACGAAAATTTAAACTAAGTAATAAAACATAACAAGTGTTTGAAAGTGGCAACTCCATAATAGTGATTTAAGTAACAATAATGAACCAAAAGGAATTCATACTTTATTTGAACATTATTCGGTTGTTGTCTTGTTGTATTATCTTTATTCTAGCCAGGTATATCTAACCTAGGTATTTTACACGTAGTGTGGTATATGTTAGAGTAAGATAGCATAAGTTAGTATTAAGTAAATGATGTCAGTCGTGTTTTTTAGTCGTAATAAACGATTCATATCGTACACACGTTTTACATTATTTCTCTGCCCGTACCCCGCACACTTCATGGCGACCCTGCCTCGCGCGGCCCACGTATCGCGTCACCGGTGAATCTTGCAATTCAGCACATTCCTGAGTGACTTTGTGCACTAAGTTAGACTATTTTAATTATCGACGTTATAAAACACTATGCTTTTGGCTTCGACTTGTGCAACTCGTGCTGTTCGATAACTCAATCATGGGGAAATCCTACTCCAAAACCGAGGACAGAGTTGATGATATCTCAGAATGCTTCAGGAGGAAGTAATAGCACATCCGAAACTCATGTGCCGATAAACAATATTTTGCTGTCTGTGTCCTTGGTGGTCTTCGCCCTTGCTGTCATCACATTCATTTGGAAGAAATTAAAGAAAGAACAGAAGAGGTGGATACAAAGGCAAGTAGACTCCGAATTCCTGAGGAGGATGCGTCTGCGCTTGTCGGGAAGGCGAGAACGCGAAGAACAGGTTCCAAATGCTTGAATTCCGCTAAAAGCGCTCTACTGTGTTACGCCTCCGTCGACTGTCCATTCCTACGTAAGAAAATTTCGTTTTAATGTATATTATAATTTTTTTTATAAAGCTTAGAAAACTTGATACCTCCTGTGAAAATGTTCGAGGAATATTTAGTGATAAGTTAAAATGACATTTTAGTGCACTGTGCAGTGTAATATTTTGGTGGATTGCGTCATCCGGAATACTCGTATATGTAAGTCGTATAGGTATAAAAAAATTCTTAGAATATGAGTACGCCCATAATAAGAATTATATGTCGATATGTAGTAAAAACAGTTACTGTACTTGTATTTCTGCTAAGAATTTATTTCATATAAACATACAAATGTTAAAATATTTTATCAATCTTTATTATTTTTGTGTTAAGATTTTTTCTATATACGGAATGTTACTTGGTTAATTCATTAGCTGAGCACTGGATAGGTACTTATGTAACTTAACTTAAGTATATTTTATTTTTACAGTTTATGGATAAGGACTTAGAAAAAATTTTTAGAGAATTAACTTACATACAAGTGAATATAAGAAAGTTAGGACCTAGTAGAAGATTTAAATATAAAAGGTATGTTGATGTAAATATTATATCGAAGGCTAAGAAGCTATATTCTTCATATAAGACTATTATTAGTATTTTTTCTGAGCGTAAAAGTACATTAGAGTTAGCTGAGTACATTTATAAAGGTTTGCAGTAGAAAATAGAATTAATTTACAATAAAATTTTAACGTATAGTATTCCTAGCGAAGTAGATAATAATTTTGAAAACATGGACAAAGGAGATGTACCATTTGGCCATACATTATGGGCCTGGCAAGAACAAACACGAAACCATGTGGGTTTTGAAGATAAATCACTACTCTATTAGATTACCCTGTATATTTTTTTAAAATAACTCTTGGTGGAAATAAGATACGAGATATTGGAAATGGAAATTATTCCACAACTAAATATACCTCAAAATTGAATTTTAACATAAATATGATACCTAGATGTAAATAAAGGTATGTCTTTGTGTCATATAGAACAAAAACGACGTAAAGAGAGGCCAATAATAATGAATAATCACCCGTGTATTAGGGAACCTCGTGCTATACTCGTCCAAAAAAACTAACCACAATCACAAACACCGCTGCATATTCTTAGCATGGGTAGAAGGCAGTGATCATATATACACAGGCAGGAGTAGACAACATCGCTTCAGCTATCGATGGGATAAATCAGGCTCTGTCAATTATATTTGATTGGTCTGAACGATTTGGTGTCGCTGTGAATCCCGCAAAATGCCAGGCCATTATCATAGGCAGTCAACACAATATGAACAAAATCGATCTTTCAGCGCTTCCATCAGTCATATATAACCAAACAGCAATACCCTTCAGCACGGTTGTCAAGAATCTTGGCTTATACATGGATAGCCACCTCAACTGGCGGGCTCAAGTTACTTCTGTCAGTCAAAGAGTGACAGGATGCTTACGTTCATTGTACCGCCTTAAGAACTTTCTCCCTCCTAGCACTAAGGTAATGCTCATGCAGACTTTAATCTTCCCTATTATCGACTATTGTGATGTGTGCTATTTTGACCTGAATGCAGACCTCCTCAACAAACTAGACCGATATTGACGGTTGTCAGTATAGTACTACTACACTGACAACCGTCAATACGCCAACTTTAATCGGCACACGACATCCTTAAGAAATACGCTTCTATTATGTAAAATTATTTGTATTCATTGCTAAAACTGCAAAATTAAAAATGAAATATGAGTATAGCGATGTTACCAGTCTGGTACAAGACATAAGAACTTCTTTACTCAGTAAAAAATCGACCATTTCCATACTTTCTCAATTACACAATTTATCCCAGAATAATATGACTATTAATGAATATGGGAATAAATTGACAGAATTATTTATAAACCTTACAATTGCGGAAGCTGACGGTCACGAAAAGGCATGTGAGTTATTGAGGCCAGTAAATGAAAAACTAGCTGTCAAAAAATTCGCTGATGGTTTAAGGAATAAACGTTTGGGCACAATCATTTCAGCTCGAAATTATGCAGAATTAAAAGACGCAGTACGTGCAGCTGAGGAGGAGGAACTAGCACAGCCTTCGACTTCTAACACGATCTTCAGTGCAAGAGGTAGGTCTAACAACAGATTTTATAATAACAGGAGAGGACGTAATAATTATTTTAGTCAAGGTTATCATGGTCGTAGTAATTACTTTGCAAATCGAAAATATAATAATACGTCATGTTATCAACAGTTTTATGGAGGCAATAACCGCGGTAGATACGTACGTGGCAGAGGTAATTTTTCTAATTTCACAAACAATAACAATCGCTGGCCTAGATCTTACCATGGTAGACATGTCTCTACTCGTGGTTCAAATAATAAACCTACAATGTTTTCTGCTCAAAAAAGTCGGTATTCTATCGGATACATTTTGGATAGTGCACAGAGGAACTACATAATCTGATTCCTCCTTCCCCTTTCTTCCATCGGACGACCAGACTAACAAGTCAGCGTCACCGTTACATGGTGGATATCCCGCTTATACGCACGAAGCGCTTTGCTGCTTCCTTTCTTATGCATACCGCCAAGGTGTGGAACTCTTTACCCGAGTCTGTGTTTCCTGACAAGTACAACCTTGGTGTTTTCAAGTCGCGAGTGAATAGGTACCTTCTAGGTAAGCGTGCTCCATCTTAGACCATATCATCGCTTAACATCAGGTGAGATCATGGTCAAACACTAGCCTATCAGTAATAAAATAAAAAAAAACACAGAAGATGATTTATTTTTAGGAGCTTTAATAGTGAAACCTGTTAATAATGTTATACCGATCAAAATACTAAATACCAGCGATAAATCAATAAGTATACCTACTTTTCAACCTGAGTTACATTTATTAAATGAATACCAAATATGTCAGTTTGATAAAGTAAAATCGAGTATAGAACGAGCTAACATTTTGTTATCGTTATTAAAGTTGAATCACTTACATCACTCAGAACGTAAAACGATAGAAGCAATATGCTCTAAGTATAATAGTACAGGCACTTTAGGGTTTCACCTCGGTATTTGAGATAATAAGTTGGAAACTCGTATACAGCTTCATTTTGGCGTTCTAAAAGTTGTCTCAAAAGTCTCATATTATCTCGTGTCTGCGTCGTAAGTTATTCGAGGTCAAAGGTCACGAAAAGCGGTTTTTTGCAATTATCTCCGTTTCTATGGTTCCAATAACTTCAACACCTATTACAAAAATTGAAGATTAAAAAAATTGCCACAACTTTTGTCTCAAGTCTTTTTCTGTACACTCAACCCTTTTCGAGATAGAGAGCGGAGAGCAACCAGCGCTCAGGCATATATACTGTTATACAAGGTCAACCGTGAATCTCGGTGAAAAATACCTTGTATATAGAAATAAGTCAAGTAAATATAATTTAACTTAATTTTTATTTAGTAGCTGTACTTTTGTTACAATTAAAATTAAATGTACAGTTAAATTCTTCAATAACTTGAAGTTCAAAAATATCAATTTTCTTCTTCTTCTTCTTCATCATCATCTCCTGGAAAATTGAAAATTTCAATTTCATCTTCATCATCTTCGTTTACATGCATGATTGTCTCCAAACCTTCTAAAATTTCTGGATCAAATGCAGTTTCTTCCTCAGGATCGTCTTGCAATACAACAGCATTGAGACAAGCTTGCCCATTGCATTGTCCGCAAGCTAAAGTGACGGCTGGTTGGCGTAGCGGGAGTGTAAGCGACTGCTACGTCGAAGGTCGCGGGTTCGATTCCCGCTCAAGTCAAACATTTGTGTGCATGAACATGGATGTTTGTCTTGGTCTGGGTGTTTCTATGTATAATATGTATGTATTTACAAAAAAAAAGTATATATGTATGTTTATCCATTATCTAGTACCCATAGTACAAGCTCTGCTTAGTTTGGGACTAGATGGTATTGTGTGAATGTGGTAGAATATTATTATTTATTATTATTATTATTGCAAGCCCGATTTTCTGCATCCGCAGCGTGACATTGTATAACAGTATATATGCCTGAGCGCTGGTTGCTCTCCGCTCTCTATCTCGAAAAGGGTTGAGCGTACAGAAAAAGACTTGAGAAAAAAGTTGTGGCAATTTTTTTTATCTTCAATTTTTGTAATAGGTGTTGAAGTTATTGGAACCATAGAAACGGAGATAATTGCAAAAAACCGCTTTTCGTGACCTTTGACCTCGAATAACTTACGACGCAGACACGAGATAATATGAGACTTTTGAGACAACTTTTAGAACGCCAAAATGAAGCTGTATACAAGTTTCCAGCTTATTATCTCAAATTCCGAGATTGACCCCGTTTTTTGCCTAAAGTGACTGGGCTATAATGATATATTCTACTTACCAGGTGATAGGCTTTCGACCACTAAAATATATGAACATAATATTTATTTAAAACCTAATGCTAGCCCCATTTATACAAAACCATACAGACTCCCAAATAGTCAAAAACCCGAAATATATAGGCAAATTAAACAAATGTTACAGGACGATATAATAGAAGAGGCTCAAAGTGAGTGGTCTAGCACCATTCTACTAGTAGGTACCGAAAAAATCTGATAATGGTAACAAAAAATTGAGGTTAGTAGTAGATTACCGAAAATTGAATGAAGTAGTACAAGATGATAAATTTTCCTTACCAAATTATTGGTTGAGGTCTAAATGAGTAAAATAGATAGCAATCTATTTTACTCATTTAGACCTCAATCAATCTTATTATCAAGCAAATTTAAACCCCGAATCTAGGAAGCTTACTTCTTTTATAACTAATACTGGACAATATCCGATTAAAAGAATGCCAATGGGTCTTAAAACTTGCCCTTGTTCTTTTTCGATATTAATGACTATCGCAGTGTCAGGACTAACGTATGAAAAGTGTTTTATATAACTTGATGACCTTGTAATTATGGGACGAAATTAAGACAACCACAATAGAAATCTAATAGATGTTTTTAAAAGACTTAGAAAAGTTAATCTAAAGTTAAAGCCAAACAAATGCTTTTTTTTTTAAAAGGAACTACTATATTTAGGTCATACAATATCTGCAGAAGGCATATTTCCTGATAAAACTAAAACTTAAAGTATTGAAAATTACCCAACTCCATTAAAACACGGATGGAGTGAAACGTTTTGTTTCATTTTGTAACTACTACAACAAATTTATAAACAAGTTTGCAGAAATAGCTATTCCTTTTAAACAATCTTTGCCGAAAAAATGTTACGTTTGTTTGCTCAGATCAATGTGAGAGTTCATTTCAAACTTTGAAAAACGCTTTAATATCACCCCCAGTATTACAATATCCTGATTTTTGTAACGAAAATGAATTTATTTTACAGACAGATACTTCTGGCATTGCTGTCGGAGCCGTTCTTTGTAACAACAATTTATTACCAATAGCTTTTGCAAGTAGGCCTTTAAATAAGTCTGAAAGGAATTACCCGACTATACAAAAGGAATTAGTTGCAATTGTTTGGAGTGTGAAGTATTTTAGACCTTATCATTTTGGTAAAAAATTTACTATCATGACAGACCACAAACCATTACTATATTTGTTTGGGATGAAAGATCCATCAAGTAGATTACTAAAGTTTAGATTGACATTAGAAGAGTATAACTTTAAAATTGTTTATATTAAAGGAAAAAAAAATGCGCAGTTGATGCTTTGTCCAGAATTACAATAGACTCAGAGGAATTAAAATGTATTAATGAAAATATACTAAATGTATAATAGTATATATATAGTAATACTAGAGCACAAAAACGGATACTAGAAGATAAAGGATGTAGTAGTGACACTTGTATCACCGTGTCGCGAAAGCTTTTGTAGTTAATTTTATTTTAAGGTTCGGAATACGAAAATTAATAGCCACTGACAAAGGTACGGAATTTATGTCATCTACTATGATGGAAGTTTGTAACCTTTTAGGAATAGAAAAATTAAATACCACTGCATAGCATCATGAGTCAATAGGATCACTTGAAAATACACACAAACATTTGGGTTCATTTTTAAGAATACAGTGTGATAATAACCTTGAAACTTGGAGCCACTGGTTGCCTTTCTGGTGTTTTTCTTTTAACAATACTGTGCATTGTTCTACAAAATATGCGCCATATGAACTAGTATTTAAAAAACCTTGTAACATTCCGAGTATAATAAGTAGTAATCCAGATAATTATAGTGTAGAATTAAAATATCGTTTGCAAGTAGCGCAAAGAGACGCACGAAATAATCTAATAAAATGTAAGCAATTACGAAAAACTATGTATGATAAGAACATAAATCAAATATCGTATCAAGAAGGTGATTTAACACTGTTATAAAATGAAACTGCAAATAAATTAGATAAATTGTATAATGGACCATATATAGTTATTGAAGATCAGGAACCTAATGTGAAAATTATGAAAAACAATAAAATTGAAATTGTACATAAAAATTGGACAAAATTGTTTAGACAATAGGTAATATTGTTGTTTGACGACCTTCTTTTTGTTAACATTGGGAAAATAGTTTAATTACATATTTTCATACGAAACATTGTGTATTGTTTACTAGATATTTACTAGATTTTATAGATATTTAGATGTAGTTGAGGTGTTTAATTTCTATAAAAAAAATGTACTTTGTCATTTTTTTTCTCTTGTACCCCTGTGGTGTAGTGTGGTATATGTTAGAGTAAGATAGCATAAGTTAGTATTAAGTAAATGATGGACAGTCGTGTTTTTAGTCGTAATAAACGATTCATATCGTACCCACGTTTTACATTATTTCTCTGCTCGTAAGTTTTCCTTAAAGATACCTATCATCTAAATTGCTTATAAGTAAAAATTTACGACATATTTCCATATGTCTCGACAAAGGACATTAAAACAAAAAGGTTTGCCGAACCACAAAGTAATTTACAAGTATTTCTTCAGCTGTGTCGTAGCGGATTCGTCTCTGGTCGACACGCGAACGTAAAGCAACCCAACAATTTTCTTAAGGCCACTAAAAATTATCAATAAATATTACCTACCGTACACTGTTTTTTTTTATTTAGGAGGTATTTTATTTTGGGCCTGTTTCTTTTCATTCCTCACATAAATTAGCGGATACAAAAGCCTTTTTGCATCGTACATTAATCCCGGAACAATACGCTACAGGAATAATGATAATGCTAGTAGCGAATATTTTTTGTTAAATTTCATTTTTAATAAAATGTCTATGCAACTTTTCCGGCAATGAGGGAAGCCTCCAAATTGACGGTTTAGTTACAAAGATATAAATTCTCAAAATTCTCCTCATCATAGGAAATTGTGCCCAATTTCTACGAAGGGGCGAATTTTGAGGGCCTTATGGGCTCTCGCCCATTTTTCTACCACATTGTTGATTTAATTTACGAATTTTTCGCTTTACCCGCTATAGTGACACCTGGCTGTGTTCATAGATAAAAAAAATAGAATAATAGGACATGAATATCTGTTTCTTTAGCCATTAACCTGCTTTAAACTTCTTCCATCTTTCTCAGAAATTATAATATTAGGAAGGTAATAATTGTTGAGGCTAGCAAAAACAGGCAGCGTTCTCTATCAAATATCATCATTCAGCATTGCCAATTTGTTCAATGTGCTGCGTCATATCTTTGTTCAGTGATTGATAAACTATTTTCGACAGTTTCATTATCATAATACTGCTTACACCAATAATAATATGACATCAGTCTTATATTCCGTGCATGCAGTAGGCCAGCTTATACAATACACAAACTGTCCCATTGATGGGCGCAGGCCTTGTATTACCATAAGAAGACCATAGCCCAAGTGTATATACTTGACAAACTTCTCACGCATTTTGAGAACAAAGCGAATAACTCTTAGTCATGTCAGTTCCCTCACGTGGTTTTCCTGCATCGTTAGGCATGCAATCATTAATAATTTAATTCAAGCTTAACTTCTTCAACACACTAACGCAAATTTATTGAATGGCGTTGTGAGTTTATATCCGAGACCCTCTGCATAGTTGTCTATTACTCTCTCCACCAATAAATAGAATTAAAATAAACACCGGACTAACCATATTAATTAAATTAACATTCTACCTAAGTTTAGTTTACTCTGTATTGTTCTGCTCTTATAATGGAGAATTAATTTATATTTTGTATTGTTTACTCCAGGAGTCAAAATTATTGTTAAATGGCCTTTGCTTATGCGGTGCACAAAATCTGTTTAACTGGCCCGAGTGCTGGTTTCATTAATTAAATGTATAGTGAGATGTCTTTGAATGAAACCGCCAGCCATTACGGCCAGTCGTGTTTTGCTGATTATACTTTAGATATAAGTGTTGATATTTGATTCACATACTTAAATATAATTTTAAATGAAGTAAAGACATTTTATACTTATATTGTGCCTGATAGTTTATAATGAAATGTTTTAAATAGGTACTTTTAGGAACATTTCTGTTAAAATATTTGTCATTCACGAGAATCCAACCAGCTATTCTCCTTTCCGAAAAATTGTGAATTGATCATACAATCCACAGTTTTACATTATTATTTAATATATATCGCGGCAAAATGTTAGGTTACAGTTGAATCAAAACTGTTATAGCTAAATCTATCTTGAGAATTCTAACAAGGAGTGCGCCTACCTATATCAACTAGGATCAGTTTTAGCCTTCCTGTCAGGAACAAAGATCGTTACTTAAGGTAATGTAAATGATAAAGTAAAAAAATGAATTCAGGAATACACAAAAACAGAGCAAATAATTGTGTTCATCACACAAATATTTGTTCTGGATAAGAATCAAACCCACGATCTTTGACTTAGCAATCAGAGTCGTGGTGACTCTGATTGCTAAGTCTAAGCCACTGCATAGGCCACAAGACAGTCAATACAAACGGGATAAAAAAAATATTTAAATACTAGAAGACACGGGTGTCCTCTAGTATTTAAATATTATTTTTAGTATTAGCAGCTACACCCTCACCCTTTTTTAAATTTAATCTCCCCGATCCCATGGGAATTTCGGGAAATCCTTGGATCCACCCCTTTGGACCCCTAGGAACATATATGACAAACAGCTTCTTGCGCCCAATGGCTGTTCGTTTTCTGTCACTGAGTCAGTAACGGAAGAATTTTATATACTTTTACAGATAGATTGTGTGTGACTTGCTTCTTACTTGAGGCAGTCATGTCAGCCTAGAGACATCCACTGCTGGATATAGACCTACCCCAATGTTCTCCACACAGACCGATCTTGAGCCGCCCGCATCCAACCGCTTCCAGCGATCTTAACCAGATCGTCGGTCCACCTTGCGGGAGGCCTAGCCCTGCTGCGTCTTGAGGCATAATTCTTTCAAAAACGCAAAGGAAATAAAAATGAAATGAATTGTGTGCGTGAACATGGATGTTTGTATTGGTCTGGGTGTTTCTATGCATAATATGTATTTCCAAAAAAAAAAGTATATATGTATGTTTATCCATTGTAGTACCCATAGTACAAGCTCTGCTTAGTTTGGGACTAGATGGTGTTGTGTGATTGTGGTAGAGTATATATTATTATGTTTATTATAGCATGGTAAGCATGGTACTATCACTCCCGTATTCATGTTGCATATATTTAAACTGATTGTTTCATTAATAAAAACATTACACAATAATATGTATATTAATTGCGAAGATAACTGTATCGATATAGCGAGAACAGTTAAACGAACATAATTAGTAATGACTTTACCATATCTCATTATACTCGTATATTCATTACTGATGTATGTATTTGTATAATTATGCTATACGTAGATCTCTATGTACAATCAAAACATGTTAGTACGATTTCTGTCGAACATTATTCACCGACAGTTCTGTAGTGCAATGTTATGGCACTTCGAAGTTACGTTTGGCAGATGTAACGTTAGTAAGGAAGTTGTTACTTCAAATGTTCTTTGTTCGAAAGTCTTGTATCGAAGACACATTTAGTACTTCGATTGTACCATGTAAGTCCATGAGAATAATCTTTATTTAATAAGTTATTTGATAATCTTTTTGATTGTCCTTCGATAGGAAGTATTATTTGATATATTACGACCGGTTGGCGCAGCGCGAGTGTAAGCGACTGCCACGCCGGCGGTCGCGGGTTCGATTACGTGCGTGAACATGGATATTTGTCTTGGTCTGGGTGATTCTATTTATAATATGTATGAATTTACAAAAAAAAGTATGTTTATCCATTGTCTAGTACCCATAGTGCAAGCTCTGCTTAGTTTGGGGCTAGATGGTGTTGTGTGTATGTGGTAGAATAGAATATTATTTTGTAGACTACCCATAGACCCAAAGCCAGCTTTGGGCTACGATTGTACATGCAGATAGTTTCAAACTGTGTTTGATCATTATCTTGTGAAAACTCTGTTGTGGGAATATTCAAATATTTTATTATGTGCAGGGATATAGAGACATAGGCGTTTAAGAGAGTTGACTCTTTTTTATGGAAAATCAGTTTAGATTAGATTTGATCTGATAATTCTTTATTGTTTACAGTTTACTATATTTTGACGTAAAATCTGCGAATAGATAGTGGTTACGACAGCCGAGATCCACTCAGGCTGTAACTAATACAGCTGTGAATACATCGTAACACAGTGTTTATAATAGATATGCTAAACTTGAAGAGCTATTTTGTAGCCGGCTAAATATATACTCATTCAGACTTGTGTATCAACGACCTATGTTATTTTGGTAAAGGCAAAATAAAAAAGCAATAATGTATAACCGAAAGTATTCTCCCTTTTTGTCAGGAACCTAGTATATATCTTTGGTTCCGTGATAAAAGGTCGCTGGTTGCGACTTTAAAGATGTTTAGGGTACTAGGGTCGAATGTGGCAATGATGGTACAGGGTGTTGGTGTATTAAGAAGGCTACGATCGCATTTAGGTATTATGTAACAAATGTTACCTGGAACTAAACATAGACTGTTGTAACATGTCATCAAGAATTTATACAATCGCAAAAAGTTTTTAAGCTATATTTGTCCGTGTGGTGACGGATTAAGAATACGGTATGTCACCACCCCATATCATCCCATGGGTGTCGTAAGAGCCGACAGAGGGAGCATATTATGCAGAGAACAACACTGTAAGAGAAGGAAAACTTGATACAAACCCTATACCAACCCGTTTGGCCAGCGTGGCATAGTAGGCCAATTCCTCCTTTCAAAGGAGAGGCCTAGTCCAGCAGTGGACTGTTAAAGGCTGATGAAGATGATTTGTCGATTTATGTAACTCTGAAACTACCAACGCACCTACTTTAGGAACTGATACCGAAAAAACATGGCTGGTGATTGCCACACGTGTGTACGTCGCTGATAGAACGATGTATGTATGAGTAAACCAATATTATTCTTTTCAAAACCAATTAACTGAACTTATCCTATGGATGTAGAGAAATCAGGGACTTAACTAATAGTTTAACTCCTACAAAAAACAAAGCGAAAAGCAGACACATTTTAAATATTGTAAGTCCTTTCGTTGCGCAATACGGTTTTCAGGGTCGATAAGCTGATATTTGAATTGAACAGGAAAACAAACTTAATCAGCTAAATAGATTATAGCGGATTAATCAACGGAAGTACTTTGGTGCTCATAAACAAAATGCTGGCAAATATTGTAATGGACGTTGAATAAATTAGATCAATATTCCGGTAGTTATGTGGTGAATCTAAAAGGTACAATTACATCGGTTCGTTAGCTTTTTAATTAAATAAACGGCCAGAATGTGGCCATGACCGCATGATTAATGCAGTTAAGGCATACCCAAGGTCGCCACGCGGTTGCACTCAACGTATTTATTACCGGCCAGCGCGTACGGTCTACGTAAATAAACCACCTCTGTTGTTAAGCCGTTTGAAAGGCTCTGAGCGCCCGAAATAGTCCTAGATTAATGTTCCCTACTATTGTATATAGTCCACGTTTATGCCTACGTTAACTTGACTAACAAAACACACAGATTTGATTAATGGTTTGGATGTGTTTCTTAATAGATAATATAGTATGCACGCTTCTTAATAGTGAAGAAGTTGAAGGTGACTTTTTATTTTCACATTTTGTAAGTAGGTTAAGTGTTAATAAGTATAGGAAGTTATTATTTCCCGGTTCCATGACACAATTGAGGTACTTTCTATTTCTATGGTTAGTTTTTTTTATATTGTTCGAAATATATTTTAGACTGCGTCTATAATTCAGAGACAATTTCAAACTTCAATTTAATTATTATTTATTTTAAGCTGACGTTGATTTAAAGAACTAAAGAAGCATTGTATTCTAAACAAATGTTTCAAAATAAAAGTTTACAATAGCATTAGAATCTTGTCAATATTATTATTTTATTAGAAACTAGCCGTTTCCCGCGGTTTCACCCGCGGGATCTACTTCGCGTACCCGAAAAACCCAAATATCTTACGGACCCCTATTTTTCTAAAATATTATAGCCTATGTTACTTGCAGGTAATGTAGCTTTCTAATGGTGAAAGAATTTTTAAATTCGGTTCAGTAGTTTTTCAGTTTATCCATTACAAACAAAAATACAATTTTTTTCTCTTTATAATATTATAGTGTAGATGTTTATTTGAAGCAAGGATGTAGGTAAATTGCTTTAGCAATCGATAAGAATATATTTAAATTAATTAATTGTTTATGTTAATAAAGAAAGCTCCATAAATAAGATTGTTATAATGTCACGAAGACATGCACTACTTTTTCAGAAAGCGTCGAAGCGATTGCTCTAGACAATGAAATATTCCGCAAATGTCCACAATTGTGTTTGATAATTCAAGATTTGCGAGTCATTCAATGTTCGATGTATTATTTAGTAGCCAATTTCGAAATAACAATGTTTACATTGCATTTATATAATACATTGAAATGTTGATTTAAAAGATGACAATTTCGAAACAGGACATTGAATATTGTAACAGGGTTGAATGAAACATAACGTGTATTTTAATAAATATCTGTATCATTTATATAATTTTCAAACCTTTAGGTCAGCAATATAATATCTGATTTCCAAGCATAACTAGTATATTTTTAAACCTAAACCTGGAGCTAGCCCTGAATTCAGAACAGTAACTCAATTTGCTGGATTACTATCTGCAATCTTTCAGGAGAAACCGATACAGTAACCATGAACCTTTAAATCACAATGCTAAAGGTATTGCACATACAACGGTGCTACCTAGGAACTCATAAGATAAAGAAGAATTCATTCAAGGTTACCTGGAGGAAATCGTACAATGTTGCCTGGAAGAGATCGCTCTAAACAATAAAGTCTGCTCGTTCTCTCTTTTTTTTCAACGACCGCTTGTCCATGAATTGCGGTTTAAAGTCACTTGTGGGCTGCATACAACTGTATACACTATTATATTATCTCATCATCGTCCTAGCGTTATCCCGGTTGCATACAAGACTTACACGCCTAGGAGCCCAGGGTACGCTTACTAGTCTTACCAGATATGACAGAATTTGTTATAGTACTGTCTATTCTTATAAAAGTCTATACGTGTCCTTCCTCAAAGAAGTAATAATCGATAGATGCACACATGCACATAAGGCTTTATGTTAGTCGTAATCGTATTGCGAGGCAACGCAATAAACTTTCACGCAGTAAACAATTTAAGTAGCAGCTTCTGTAAGCGCTTTGTCTTCGACAAACAAAAGGATTCAGAGAACTTGTGATTTTGATTGATTTGCTTTCAAGCTGAGAAGGCTATTTTGATTATTTAAAATTTGTAAATCAAACCGAAAGTATACAGTTTGTAATATTTAAAGGCGTTTAATTTAAATGGCATTTTCATAATCTTTTAATACATTTATTCGGAAACGAATCAATTCATTTTATTAAATCTTAGTAAGTATTTATATCTGAGATACTTAATCGTAAAGAGTGATTTACAACTATCGTCGGCAAGTTGGCTAAAAGCGAAAAGTGATTTTAAGATTGCCATGAAAATAAAAGTAGCTCATACATTTTTTTGCATAATTATCGAAATAATAATGCATATTTATTTAGACAATTTTTGTTACTTGTACTGTCAGCCATGCAAATTTTCTAAATAAATATATACAAATTATCTTAAACAGTGGTTAATTTGATTTTAAAATAGAGTATGCAAGCGCACAATATCAAAACCCTTAAAATAAACACTCGTAACTAAGTAAAGCAAAGAGCATTTCGTGAAAAAAATGTTGCGAGTAAGTTTAGGTTAGATAACATACTATAATAAGCTGAAACTTTGTATAATTATAAACATTCGCATCTAAAAGAAATGTAATTAATATAAATAATACACCTTACGTCATACTTGATCAGAAACACAGTCGGCATTACGGCACGCCAATGGTTATCCTCCAAAGTAGAGACAGACTAGTTAACTATGTGGTACAAGTTGGAATTTGCAAACAAAATTATACAGCAACTTACTCTCAAATCTAACCCTTCCGGGTTTAATATTAAAATAAATATTCAAACTCATGTTTTATTATCTTTAGAACTCAATTGATAAAGCCACTGAGAAAAGAAAACAAAGCAATGTTTTCCCAGAACCAAATGCTTATTACCTTATCTCATACAACCTGATTTTTAAACCACAAGGAATAACATTCTAATCCAGTTGCAAAACAGGTAAAACTCACACGTAATGATAACATACCTCTGTAAGATAATTATTCATGGGATTTACGAACCAAAATATTATGATGTCGCTTTTTAGAAATTTATCTTAGCTATAAGGATACTTGTTCTCAATAAAAGGTACAAAATAAATATATTATAATATCAAATTATCATTTATAAATGATCGCACAGTTGTAAAATTTAAACAAATTATTTCTTTAACGTCACAACCACTAACAAACACACGAGTTTATTTATCATAAATTAATGTATTTAATATCTATGTATTACTCAAATCATAAATGCATATAACTGAGCTTTACTAATAGTTGTCACGGGAGATGAAACCACCGAGGCTGGTGAAACGGATGACGAACCGTCGAGAAGATACAAATATTGCACTACTTATCCAAATAATTACGCGATTAAGACTCTTAAAAAATATTGTTCTGTACAACAGTTGTTTTCATTTAAGAAAAATAAAGTATGTCTATGCTTATGGCCCTATAGTAACTGACTACCATTATTCATTTAGATACTATTTGAAAATATTCATAAGCTCTCACATCTAGGTCCACCGCTGCTATAATAGTTGACGCTCGCAGCTCTTAAGTATAAAAGTAAAACTATTGTTAGTAGAATTCTCATTCCGTATAAAATGTCATTTTTATGTGTAGCACTACCTGCCATCCTTTAATTAAACAGCGACGAAGCTTTTCTCATCTAGGTGAACAAAAAGCGAAACCATTGACACAGATCTCAAGCTTGCAACGGCTTTTTGAGCCAACCCAGATATTAGAACAGTCCAATATCAACTTCACGTTTGGTGCAGTGGTTTAAACAGCCGTTTAGAACTACACCAAGTGTTGTCAGTTCGATCCCTACACGAGACAATACTTTTCTAGGACTAGGTGTACTATGTATATGTCCGTTGATTAACTACGGAATTCAATATTCGATCTATAGATAGATCTGTAGATTTTAGATTAGTTTTTGACATAAGCTCCATACAAAATATGTCAAACACGAATCTCCAATCTCAAACTCCATGTATGGATCGAATATTGAAAATGGCCGTAAATCTTTACGAAGCTCCACGCGACATGATATATTCTTAGTACAGGCACTGTATTTTTCTAATAATAAGAACAATGCCTGAAAGTAGTTCTTGTATTGACGATAATAATATTTGAATAAATTTTATCTCCGTTATTGAAAATGTTTGAATCACTTTCATCCAAACGCTTTAAATTGGTTTTACTTTCCTATATAAAACCTTTAAAACATATATAAGTGAAAATAATTGCGTTTTGCAGCGAGATGTGGACTGCTATCACTCTTTCCCGTTTATTTGAATGTCAATTTGATCCGAAGATGGATCGGTTCCGAGAGGAAATACTTAATATTTTCCCCAGCTATCTAAAGTTTGGGAAGAAGGTGGAAACACATAAGTAAATGTCAAAGGCGTGATAAAAATAGGCTTTTACATATTTTGTTTTTGAAAGTTGTTTCCGTAATTTTGTTTTGTTTGTTCTGAAATGGTAGTATGTTTGATAGTATATTTTGCATTATTTGAATGTAATTTAAATTATAGTAAATTGTTTATATGATAAATGTTTAATGTGTAGTTGTGCAGTCTGGCTAATGCTTTATACTGCAGTATATAGAATAACTATGTTAAAATAATTGCAGTACTTGAATATCTGCCAGTCTTATTAAGTATCGAAAATATATACTTGTCTTATGTAAATACCTATGTAAAAGTAATTAAATCATGTTTGAAAGCTACTAAGTATTTTAAGTATGAAATTCGGCGGTAATCGGTAAATCCTTGATCTTTAATGGCACAGTTTTTATTTGTACTGTCCTGAATCGCTACAACGTATTTTTTTAAATAATATAGTATATAATTAACATTTAAAAAGCTAATAATTGTAACAATGGACGATAATATAGGTCCAATTCAATACAATATCTTATTAACGTTACAATGTATCCGCAGCCACAAACTGTCAAAGTAAGTTTTACGTTCCTTTAACCACCATTAAGTGGCTTGTAAACAAAGGCTTTTACACTCGATTGAAGAGAACTTTTCAATCTTCCCGCAGGCATAAATAAAGCGTGTAATATGACACTAATTGCTACACTTTACTACGAGCCTGCTACGCCGTAGCGCCATACAACTCTGTAGACCGTAGACGGTCGTTGTACTGCCGCACAAGGAACACTTTTGTAAACGTTATTAAAACATTCTACATTTTCATACTTTACACATTAAACTACATCACAGTTTTATCTCGTTTCACTTATCAACTTCAACATCAAACACCTTTTTCATAAAACTTTAATTGAAAACGTCAAAGCATTTGAACGGTTATCGTAACCTCCAATCGCAACGTAACATGTTTACTACAAGCACGACCTCACATGCCACACACAAATATAACTACGATTACGATCGTTGACCTTCGATAAAAGTTGGCTATCATTATTCAAATAAAAGTAACGTCTTACCGTTTAGACAGCCGCCTGAAGATTTGCAAGCATAAGCAGCACAGTCACATAACACAAGGGTTTGTTTCGTTCGATCACATCCGCGTGTGCGTTGGTTGCGCGGTTAGCTCTAAACAAATAGTGATACGAGTGGTGACAGTTTATTAGTGTTTGTGACACAGTGAATTGTTGTGTAGGTATCGTAGGCAGCTGTCATTTGCAGGTGTAGGAGACGAGTGTCTGTGAGCGCGGTGTGGCGGCGACTGAGACGGGCGGCGCGCGCTCGCGGGACCGCCCGCCGGTCGATATACGCGCCAGAATAAACACGCCGTACAATACGAGTAGCCGCGGTGTTGCCAGCCTCATTCCCCCGCAGTGTTGCCGACTTACCGCCGAATATTTGCCGTTTGTATCTCACACTCGTCCGATCTTAAACCGGGTACGTCGGCAGAAGGACGGCGTGCGTCACGACTTGTCACAGTTTCGAGATCTTTGTTTACATATCGAGAGCGATTCGCGCTTTCACGATACAAAAGGAGGCCACTGAAGGTTTGACGTATAAAGTTACTTGAAACACTTAAATGTGTTATTGTTAGTTCCTGATTTATCTCTTATGTTTTTCCAGAAAATTTGGACGTGATTTCAGTAAATGCTTAGGTAGCGAGTAATATAAGTGTTACATAAGAATCTTCAAGGTTGTCTGTGTTTTAGTTCTCAAGTTATTCTTGTTATTTAACAAAGCTGAGCTTTTGTAAGAAGTTGTGTTGTGAATGTCATAACAATAATATAAGTTTGGTAGTTCGAACCTCTATTTCGTTATTATTATAAAATCGTTTTGTTTGCCTTATCATAGAGTACGTATTCTGCTTCGTTATTCACTTGCCCGTGTCTTCTGCAAAGTAGGGCGAATACTTACTTTCAATAACATTATATCACCAACCTTAGATACTGACGTAACTTTATGTCATTATAGAATATAAATAGTTAAGTATTAGTAGGGACAAAAATATAAAGACTCAACACCCACTTAGTGTCATGGATTCGAAGCCAAGACACAGCAAATACATGACGCGTATGTACAAATAGTGATTATTCCAATAATCGAGCATTCTTTCTTCATGAACAAAGAACGTCTGGGTCAGAGCCATACAATATCGCTATAACTTTGAGATACAATCAGATGGCAATTACTTTATTGATAATTTAATATTCTGTCAAATCTGTTTAAGTTACTATGCGGATGCCGGGCTCAAAAGCGAAAGACTTCGATGCAATTTTGATAGCGCTAAGATCATGATGACAATAGCAAGAATGCGACAGATGTCTTTTAAAAAGATATAGTTCTGTTTTATGGGTATTATGTACGTGTCACCACATGCAACAACACAGCATTGCACTCCATTAAAAACAAATACGTAATTTTCTTAACACCCCCGTCCGTATTGGATTGCCGAACCCGTCGATATGCAATAGTTATTTAGCGTCGGTCGCCGTATAATTTACATCTAACCTTCACTTATCTCTACGTTGAGACAGAAATATTTCCATAATTGGACCATCTATAGTCCGTCTGGATCGCCCTGCAGTTTTGTCATACAACTATCTAACTGCTAGTTGTCTTTGGTAAGTAATTTTATAGAGTGAATCTATTAAAGCGCTAACTATTTCAGTGCAAGTAAGGGGATTAGAGAGATTGCGGCGTATCTGCTGACGCAATACGCTTATAAGTCTTTTTATGATGGCGAAATACGTTGTAGGGAGCTTTTCGACCAGATCTTGAATACATATTTGGCGACTAATCCCTAGGTTATGTAATTATTTAGACGGGCTTATTTAAATTTTGTGCCCTGTTAAAATGTGTATGGGTGTATTTTATCATTTATTTAGAAAACAATTTTCTATCGATAGACATTCATTCCTGATTAGATATTTATTACATAATAATGACAACTGGCAATGTATCATCTCCTATTTTTCCAAGCGTTCTTTTAATTTGAAGTCAAATTGCAGCATAGATAATGAATCATGACAAGCTCAAAGTCAGTAAAGCGAAAAGTAAGTATGCTCTTACATACAACATCTCAATCATGAACATATTTAATTTAGCAAACATCCCAGATAAAAAGGCTCATACAAAAAACGTAATCTTATAGCCTACTAGCTTTTGCCCGCTGCTTCGCACGCTTAAATTACGATAAGATAAAGTATTTGGTACAAACACCCCTACCCTCCTCAAGGAACATACATGCTAAACTTAACCTTCTTGCGCCCAGTAATTTTGGCTGTAATACATGTGTCTGTCAGTCAGTAACGAAAAGATTTTATATACACAGATTGAAGTGATTCCATTGAAAAAATAAAAGTTTTTACAGAAACTCTGAATCCCTTTTCCACCCTCTTAGGGGAAAATTTCCAAAATAAATGTCTTTGTGTTCGCTTACGTCATTTGCGAATCCAAAAAACAAAGTATGAAGTTAATCCTTTGAAGGAATAAAAGGTTCTATGCAAATTATGACTCCCCTTTTTATAAAAAGACTTTCTTAGTGTTCACTAACTTCATTTGATGAACCAATAGGTATACAAAGTTTGAAGTTAATTCATTCAAGTTCATTGAGGAAATTAAAAGTTTCATACAAATTCAGACAACCAGTTTAACCCCTTTAGGGAAGGAATTTCCAAAAATCCTCTCTTAGTGTGCCGCTATCCACCTCAAGGAAAATACATGCTAAATTTCATCTACTTGCGCTCAATTGTTTCGGTTGTAGCATGTCTGTCAGTCAATCAGTAACGCAAGGATTTTATATACAGATAGATTGTACGGCTGCCTCGTTGGTCTCGCGGCATAAATGTGCGCGTGGGATTGGAAGGTCTCAGGTTCGATTCCCGGGTCGGGCAAAGTGTTATTGGGTTTTTCTGTTAGGAAATTCTCAGTAGCAGCACGGAGTCTGGTAATGTGCCCGGTACGGAAATAGGCTCGCCCCCTATTACGTGGGACCTAAAAATTCCTGGCGAAATGTGGGTGTAATATTACACCTCTGCCTACCCCTTCGGGGATACAGGCGTGAGTCTATAATAAAAAAAAAATACAAATAAATAATTGGTTTTAAATTGTTATTCGGGATATATACCACGTACCTTTGTTTAGAGTAACCGATATTTCGGCACTGTTGCAAGCGCCATGTTCACGGATGTACTGAGGGTATTGCGAAAAGTTGGACAAAGCAGATAACTGATAGAAAGTGCTTACCTGCTTAAAATTAAATTAAAATGGCAAAATAACGGTTCTAAGTATTTTGGCTTCTATTGGTCATATAAAGATGCATCCTACATTTTAGTGAGTGAAGATGACATATATTACAAAATGGGACACCTTTTCTTAAGCTCCATAGGGGAACATCATTTGAGGAACCTATATACAAAGTTTGAAGTAATCCAATGAAGGAATAAAAAGGTTTCATACAAATTCCGACTCCTCTTTTTAACCCTTTATGGTAAGAAATTCCAAAAAGATTTACTTAATGTTTACTAAGAGATTAGAGAAACCAATATACAAAGTTTGAAGTCAATCCACTGAAGGAATAATAAGTTTGGTTTAGACACACTTTGAACCCCTATCTTACCACCTGAGGGTAAGAGTTTTCAAAAAACAAATTCTTGGTGTTCCCTTTCATCGTTTGAGAAACCAATATACAAAGTTTGAAGTCAATCCATTAAAGGAATAAAAAGATACATACAAACTTTGACACTCAATCTTACCGTCTTAGGGGTGGAATTTTCAAAAACTTAATTCTTAGTGTTCAATATTATCATTTGCGGAACCAATATACAAAGTCTGAAGTGAATCCACTGAAGGAATAATAAGTTTCATATACAATTTGACCCTCTACCATACCCCTAAGGGTAGAAAGTAAAAAAAAACTAATTCTTAGTGTTCACTATGGTCGTTTGAGGAATCAATATACAAAGTTTAAAGTCAATCCATTAAAAGGAATAAAAAGTTACATACAAACTTTGACCCTCAATCTTGCCCTCTTAGGGGTGGAATTTCCAAAAAAAATAATTCATAGTGTTCACTTTTATCATTTGAGGAACCAATATACAAAGTTTGAAGTCAATCCACTGAAGGAATAATAAGTTTCATACACACGTTGACACCCTATCTTACCCCCTGAGGGGAGGAATTTCCAAAGAACCAAATACTTAGTGTTCACTTTCATCATTTGAGGAACCATTATATAAGTTTGAATTCAATCCACTGAAGGAATAATAAGTAACACATTTTGACCCCTATCTTACCCCCTGAGGGTCGCAATTTTTTAAAAACAAATTTTTAGTGTTCACTATCGTCGTTTAAGGAACCAATATTCAAAGTTTGAAGTCAATCCATTAGAGAGATAAAAAGTTACATACAAACTTTGACCTCCTATCTTACCCTCTTAGGGGAGGAATTTCCAGAAAAATAATTCTTAGTGTTCACTATCGTCGTTTGAGAAACTAATATACAAATTTTGGAGTCAATCTATTGAAGGAATAAAAAGTTTCATACAAACTTTGACCCCCAGTTTTACCCCCTTAGGGGTGGAATTTCCAAAAACCCTCTCTTAGTGCTACCTTACACTCCGCAAGGAACATACATGCCAAATTTCAGCTTCCTGCGCCCAATAGTTTCGGCTGTAGCGTGTCAGTCAGTCAGTCAGTAACGCAAGGATTTTATATATTAAGATATTAAGATTACACTATATTGCAGGGCAATATATTTATTGTATTACAACATCTTTATTAAGAAATATATAAGTAAATCTTCACCGCAATAATATAATCTACAGAGTGTGTGCGTATGTGTGTGTTAGCAGAGAGTTGTTCATATTCATGAATTCAGATTCGGTTTGATAAGTAAACAGTAGTTGGAGATACCGACTAGCTACCAAACGTAACCTACATATTTAACGTGTAAAATATGTACTTGTATCGTAATTTAAACAAATCTTTATCTTCTAGTTGTATGTATGAATAAATGAGTTTTCGTAAAACTAAGACGCCAGTTCAAGAAGAGAAAAATATTTTCTTGTTAAACTCAATTTAATTTTGTTATGTATGTATATCTAATGGTGCTGATACACCTGCGCATTCACTTGTACCAAAACAGCGAGCATTCTGCTTATTTTTGTTTTGGCAAACCGAACAACGAACATAGCCGAAATTTTCTACGAACATTTTCACAATCTTTCTAACGAATGCAAAACGTCAAGGCAAATTTGCTGTTAATTTGCCAGAATGCTCCCCAGAACATTCGTAAGGATACTCGCAAAAACATAGTCGTTTGTTTTTCTATTTTGAAACATTAGCAAGAATACTTATTACAGGTGAATGCTCAAATGTATCAGCAACTTTATGGTATAATCCAAATATTAAAATCAAGGGTTTTAATCAATTATAAATTCAAAGTCATGGTGTTTATCGTTGCACCCCACCAAAACGTCTTGACCGCTTTTTATAATATTTTTGGCTTATTTTGGGGGTATCAGAATAGGTCGTCAAGTGCAGAATAGGCCATACTGCTTGGTGAAAAGGGTGTCTTGATCCAGAGTTTTATTTTCTTGATGTATCTTTTACATAGCTGTACAAGGTTCGCTTGCATTATACAAAATATATAATGCTATGTCAAACGATTGATTTCGAATCATTCTTTCTCATCAGCATACCGTCGTAGTAGCGTTGATAACCTGTCTTGATAAATTAAAATCGTTTCATAAGCATTGTTTATATTCACTGCAAAAGAGTAAAGTTTCAGAATGCTAAGTGAACGCAATTATATTTGAAATAAAATACGGTAGATGGTTGCGAATCTAGTATAAAGGATACTAAAATTGTTTACCTACTGTAGTATCGCAGCGGCTAGTTCATACTTTTCACTTTTTTGATGGACCTATTAATCTTTATTAATCAATTTACTCAAAATGCTACATTTGTGTCTTTTGTCATTCACTGCAAAAGTTTAAAATTTCAGAATGCGAAGTGAACGCAATTATAATTGAAATAAAATACGGTAGATGGTTAGCGAATCCATTATAAAGGATTCTAATATTGTTTACCTACTAACCTATCAAAGCGGCTAGTTAATACTTTTCACTTTTTAGATGGACCTATTAATCTTTATTAATCTATTTACTCAAAATGCTACATTTGTGTCAAATCGGAGTAAGCGGACCCTGGGCTCCGAGGCGTGTAAGTTTCGGATGTAACCGGGATAACGCTAGGACGATGATGATAATGACTTAAAATGCTAAATATTAAAATTCTATTACTATGTTCTCGAGAGACATGTGAAGTATACCAATCCGCACTTGGCCAGGGTGGTGGACTATGGCCTTTCCCTTCTCATAGTGAGAAGAGGCCAGTGCCCAGCAGTGGGACAGTACAAAAGGCTGATGATGATGATGATGGCGTTAGATCTTAACCTTGACTGGCCTGTTGGTGCAGTGTGTATCATTTAAGAATATCAATACAAATAAAATCCTTACGTTGCTGCCTGACTGGCAGACACCAGACGGGGGAATAGGGAAAACTACTAGGTGTAAAATTTTATATTTGTTATGTATGTTCTGAAGGCCAATACTCCTATTTTATATGACATCGAAAATATATTTTTACGAAACGAGATTATATTTCGAATTGACTCAGAATCTGTATTCTGCTAATTTAATGCCATCGTCTATTTTGACATCTACATAATATAGTTCGAAGTTGAAACATTGTTCAATTAACGATCAAGTCAGGATAACATTTCAATAAAGTTCAAATATCAGTTGAGTTCGGCAAAAGTTCAAATATCAGTTGAGTTTGAAATGAGTCTGATACAAACATTAAATATGAAATTGCATTTATAATAAATATAATTAGGAGAATTGGGCCTCTGCATGGGGTTTTCCAAGAAGTAATTTTTCGAAATTCAAACAAGAGATCGAAACTTAAAAGTCGAAACTATACACAACGGGTATCTTCTTGTATAAGTACGTGTAAGTATATTTTTCAATTGTTTTAGCTTGCTTAGTTTGCGATCAGATAATTGTTCTAGGACTTTATGTATATACCTTCTAAGAACCTGTAAACAACGATCTACGTATTATTCTTTACACACACACTCTTATGGTAGAAGTATTCCAGTCTTTTTAGACAGAGTTCAAGCTAAAGCACTAAGTAAGATATTATCCTTGCATGCCTGTTATTTTTAATATACATCTAATTAACAATCTTATAACTTGCCCTCACGGTCTTATACTGAGTAAATCTGCCTATCTAAAAACAACCTTGTACCAGTACCTACAATGTTATTCTATTCTCGATCACATATTATAACCAAATAAGTCATACAGGTAGATATATTACAGCTTTACAAGCTTTAAATATTCATTTAAACAAATTCGCGTATGTTGCACGCAAGAAAAAAAAATAACCAATACTTTCGTTCAATTTATCATCATTTCTTTTCGTGCACCCAAAATCTCTGCATTTTCTTCTATTCTAAACAGTCTCCAATTTAGTTTGTCTTCAGTAGATAAGCATCGCATCTGACAGAGCAAGGTCAACGACACTCTACTAAACAAAGACATTCGCACATAAACAGAATACAAACAAAAAAAAAATACAAATTGTACGAATAGCATTATTTTTCTACATTTCTACTGGCAGTCAATGTTGAGAATAATGCAATGTATTTCAAGCGACTCAAAAACGTCTCATTCATTCCTAACAGGTGTATGTAACAAATTTAATTTGGTAAAAATATACTACGAGCGCTGCAATGAATATTTATTCGTTCGTAATCTGATACAGATAGAGGAGAGAAATCTAGGAAACAATGTTTATAATTGACCTATTTTGTGTCGAATAGGGTCAACGCGTTTGCTTTCCGTCAAATGTTTGTTCGTAAACGCGGCAGTAGTTAAAGTCCCTTTCAAATTCCCCGTAAGCACGCTCTTTACAGGCCATTTCTTTATGTTCGGCATTCATCACGACGCCCGCTCAGTGCCTGTTCACTCGTATATATTAATAATAAAATCGTTCCGAGTGAAAAACTTTATGCATGGAGATGAATGTTGAGATGATCCTTTGGAAACCAAAAGTAATGAATGACCGGCGGTAAGCCATTTTTTTCGTCCATTTGCGTTTCAAATGTTTGTACGTTTTTCAATAGTTTCTTTGCGAACATACCTATAACAACTACTAGCTCTTTACAATCATCATCTTTAGACGCTGGAATTTGTTTGCTTAGCAGTGTATAGATGGGTTCACGAAAGTTGACCACAAATGGCGGCCGTCGCGCATATGTACATTTTTGCACCAATGGCTTGGCTCCATTCTTGACGCATTTAGGGAATACGTCAAGAACGGAGCCACGCCATTGAGCACGCTCACCCCGCACCTCCACGGGGACCTAAAAATGATTTCTGCGCAGTGGTCATCTTTCATGAACCGACCTATACCTGAATGCAAGAGCGTGTTTAGATTTGAGCACGTTACTCCGCGAGAGATATATTGATCGCATATAATTCAATTAATATAAAAAATACCGGCGACTTTTGGGGCATTTCAATTAAAATTTTAGGTACTATAATTGAGACTGTTGCGCCTTATATCTCTATAATTATAAACCAATGTTATTGTGTAATTCTAATTTTTACCTAGGCGTATTTCCGGATTTGATGAAATTAAGTAAAATCATACCTCTATTCAAATCTGGCAGTAAAAATGACATAAATAGTTTTAGGCCCATCTCTATCTTGCCAGCATTTAGTAAAATATTCGAATAGATTTTATTAAAGCAGCTATTAAGACACTTTAATTTAAATAGTCTGCTTCACAAAGATCAATACGGATTTACTTAAGGTAGATCCACTACTGATGCGGGTTTTGCTCTCATAAAACACGTTTATAATGCTTGGGAGTCATCTAAAAATGCTATCAGACTATTCTGTGACCTCTCAAAGGCATTTGATTGCGTTCATCACGACACACTATTGCGTAAGCTTCACTGCTACGGCGTAGAGGAAACCGCACTTAGTATTGTCGAGTCGTACCTGCGGCAGAGATTTCAGTGCGTCGATGTAAATGGGACTACATCCTCGAAATTACCTATAGAGTTAGGCGTTCCACAAGGTTCAATTTTAGGTCCTTTTCTATTCCTTGTATATATTAATGACTTACCTTTTTATTTAAAAAACATCTGTGATGTTGTACTTTTTGCAGATGATACGTCACTTATTTTTAAAGTAGACAGGAATAGGAATTAATTTGTTGATGTAAATGATGCACTTATACATGTTACACAACGGTTTACAGCAAACAACCTAGGACTTAATTCTAAAAAAACTAAATGCGTTAAATTTGTTTTACCTAACGTTAGACAACTGGGACCTAATGTTATGCTAGCTTAGGGAGGAACTTGACACAGTTGACTCGACAGTATTTCTAGGCATTACATTAGATAATAAGTTACAAGGGGGTTGCACATATAGCATCTCTCTCAGGAAAGCTCAGTTCTGCTGCGTATGCTGTCAGAAAAGTTACACAACTTACTGATGTCGACACGGCTCGTTTAGTGTATTTTAGCTATTTTCATAGTGTCATGTACTGCGGCATTTTGTTATGGGGCAAAGCTGCGGATATCCAGAATACTTTCGTACTACAAAAACGAGTGGTACGAGCAATATACATGTTAGGTGCAAAAGATACTCTTAGGGAACGCTTTAAGTCTATAGGGATTCTTACAGTAGCCTCGCAATTTTTATTTGCTAATATATTGTATATTAAGCAAAATATAGGTTTATTTACTACAAAAAGTGACATACATAACATAAATACTCGAAACAGGCATAATTTATATGCCCCATATCATCGTTTACATAAAGTTAATAATTCTTTTGTAGGGCTAGGTATTCGTATATACAATAAAATACCAATAAATCTTTTAGAATTACCATTTAGTACGTTTAAAATTAAAATAAAAGACTGCCTTATTAGGAAAGGTTACTATACCATTAATGATTATTTCAGTGATAAGGATAGATGGTCACTTACACTAGCCAACTCTTGATCTTTGTACTTATTCAGAATTTATATAGATACCTTGTTTTTCAGTTTTTTATATAATATCTCTAGTTCTTTTAAATATCTATTCATGTATTATTAGGTCATTTAACTTAGTAAATTTACATTTGCATTGTTGTTCCACTAATTTTATTTAAAAAATTTGCTACTGTGTTAGATGAAGATAACTCGTGATCATGGGCTGTACACTAAGGTCTTTGTAAATTTTGTATATTCATATACCTACCGTCACTTTCTGTAACATACATTTCCATCATAGTTCTGAACATGATCGCGAGTTGCCTACATTATAAGACGGAAGTGGATGCTCCTGTTACACAATATTTAAAAAAAATCACACTGGAAGGCTACTACAGCACTTAAATTGGTAACTGCATTAATTATTAAAGTATTATGTATGTTCCTAATTACTATTTACAAGTAATTAATTACAATGTGAAACAGTTGCAGCTCCTTACAAAAACAAAATAATATGTACCATAACACTGGCAATTAAAAAGAGTGTCCACGAGCTTTATTGCCCGTTCTTTCTCGTGGTTCTACCTATTGCTTTGCGAACGAGGCAGTAAATTTAAATGTAGAAGCATTAAGTAATTTACTTTAAAATTTGACGTTCATAAGCATCACCTTGTGACCTAGATGAATAAATGATTTTGACTTGACTTGACTTTCTATATTTAAAATATTCGCTGTAAATGTCGGTTGTAACTTACAACCTGAATCACTGGTAGATAAACAGTGACCTTTGTATAGTGACCTTATCATATATTTTTCTCCTTACAACCAACAAACAGAAATATCCTTAGGACATACATATATACTCATCTGATCTATTTATACTTAAGAGTCGAATGTTTTAACGTTCCGAAACCTATAAACCCCAAAATCTGTTTTAAAATATAGAAATAAAGGACTCAACGGTGAAATTTTAATTAACTTGATGTGTCCCCGGATGACATGTTATTTCTTATGGCACCCGTGAGTTTGTGAAACTAACTTATTAACACTTCAATGTGTCCTTTCATTCGATACTTCGGGATCCTTTTGATGAAGTGTTCCAACCCACATCAGAGGGTAACCTGCAAGTTTATTTATCGTTAAAGTTTTCAATAGCAACAAAAAGTCGTTCACGATATTATACCGTTCCGTTTGTGTCTTTTATGGTTAATACTAGTAAATAGTGCTTTGATTTTAAACTAAATAGCCAATGATAATGAGAATTAAGTCTTCAATATTCATAAAGTATTACTGTAAATAAAGCAAATTTACTTAATTGATACGTTGTATTATATTCTGGCACAAGACCTTTGTTCGTTCTAATGTTTATTCTGAGGGATGCTTCGCCATTTGAGATATTGTGCCATCTGCGAGACAAGAAATGGAGTCGATCTTGATGAGCGAGTAAATGGAAGAATTCCTTTATTTTATTTTTAGAACGTTAGAGGCATTGTGTAGTTTAAATTATTTATTAGACGGCCGTTTAGGAAGTCCGAGGTCAGGTGCGCGGTAAATAATTTTGAACAATAATGTCTTCTCAACGAATGTAATGTATAGCTTTACTTCATATTACTGTTATATCCATGTTCGCTCAGGAAAAATATGATTGATTCTAGTAGCTAATAAATGTGAAATATTTTAATGACATCGTGATTATACGATGTCATTAATATATTTTCATCGTGGTACAATCACGATATGTTTTGAAATTCTTCAATCTTCAAATTAAAATTGATTGTTAAATCTTGTAACTACAATAAATAAAATCGCTGACCTAGAAGCACTTTTGAAGATACTTTTGATACACTTTGCATTTATCTTGGTGGTTCCACCGAGATAAAAAAAATGTTACGATATTATATTCACTGTTGTACTCAATATTATGCAATAAGTTTTAATCAAATAAACAAGCAAGGCCGTATGTCTGCTAATTCAACATCACCATTGTGAACTACGACTTTGAAACTGAAGTTTATTTTATAAAATAATTTTCAGCAAATTAATTCGTTGAAGGCGGCAATAAACTTGTACCTAACTATCTACGAGACCCTTTTTTTTTTTTTTTTTGGTTTCGGGTTGGAAAATCCTCATGGAGTCCCTCCGCCCTGGGGGGGAAGGGCGAAGGGGACTGTCAGACTCTTACTGACTAAAAACCAACCCGTGTTCCTCATGTACCCGTGTGTCGGAGGGTAGGGATTCGCATAAGCATTCGTCGCTACCCCCCGACGGGTATTAGCCCGCCAGATGGTCAGGCGGGCCCCGAACAAAACCCCCTTGGCGGCGGATTAAGGTGTTGGGCTCCGCCGCCAAAACACTCAGCGGCCGCAGAGGATAGGGAGGACGGCAACGCAACACCGCATCTCCTCTTCCTCTGCGGCCCCACCGCGATGCATCGAATGGTGCGCCCCCATTTGGTCGCGGGAGATAGGGCGCGCGGCAACGCAACACCGACACGCCTCTCCTCCCGCGACCGCACCCGACTGCGAGGGACAGACAGAACTGTCCCCCGCACCCGCACCGTTGGACGCATCCTGCGCAGGCCCCGTCAAGCCCACGCGGAGCGTCCCCTCCTGGATCCCTCTTAGCTTCACCGCGGGGTTCCAAGCCACGGTTACTGAGCCCCCGCACCACGACAAGGTGGAGATCCCGCGGGGGATCTACGAGACCCTGGCAATCCAAATTTAACTTTGTATGTCATTGTAAATAGCAAGTTAAAAACATTGACCTCCGCATTAATAGTAAATTTAAGTTTTAATGTGGGTTACCCTCGGTAGGTGCAGCCACTAAAACTTTGTAGCTAAATTGAGAAAATTACTTTCAGATAGTTGGTGACATTGTTTCATCTCTTGTGTATTTTCATTTACGTGTTTTGTAATGAAAACGTTGCTATTAGACACGCACAGCCATACACGCAGACACTCTCATTCATCATAGTTATTTTTGAGAGGATCTACGACTTCGCCATTGCTTGGTTTGTAGATGATCATGTATTCGGGAGAAAATATAAAAAAGCAGGTCCTGGCTGTCATTTACCTTTTTACAGTCGTTACGCTACATCAATACCCGTAAATATTTTGATTTGTGGAGAACTAAATAATTTTGCTGTTCAGATGACAGCCGCTCTGTGGTAAGGTTGATATTATGTCAAGTCTGCTTAGAATTGAAAAATGACGACGAGCCTCATGGTGACAGTCGTAGACCGCAACCAGGATACCCCTAGGATAATGATGACACTATCAGTTACAATAAATTGTTTAGTTTTTCGTTGGTGACATAATAGTAGACGAATTGTACTTAGTCATGGAATCCGTTACTAATAAATTATCTTATACAAAATCCTATTGCTTTAGAATATTCATAGCATATATATATATATATATATATATATATATATATATATATGTATGTTAAAAATACTTGAAGCGTACTCATATAAACAAATCATGTAAAGCTTACATCTTACACAATGCCATTGAAAGAGCAGCCTGATTAAATTGACGATAAACTTTATGAATACGAATACCAGCAGTAAGTGAGTATTGAGATAAATATGAATATAACACATTAACGATGAGTTTCAACTTATTTTATCTTCTTGTTTATGTTCTTTTTATTTCAGATTTGGTGCCGTCAGCTATATAGTTTTACATATATATGGAATATATGGAAGAGCAGTTTTAGACTTAATCCAGAAATAGAATCTGCGCTGGACACATTGTACTGTATACTTACTGAGATTCTCTAGAATATTATGTTTTATATTTTATACATAACATAATATAACTTTAGTATATTATGTAGATAAAAATATACAGCAATCTTAATTTGCTCGAATGATTTCCAAACCCCAAGATCGAATCATGGTTCTCAACCTCCAATTGCCTCTTTTATGTGTAACTAGACCGGTTGAAAATATTGTGAGAAATGTGTCTTCCGCATCGCTGTCACTGTAGTGAGGCTGTCGATAGTCTTGGTCGCCATGGTCTGTCATGCGGCAGGAGCGCAGGTCGTATTTCACGACACGCCAATCTCAATGACATACTGCACCGTGCTATTGTCACCGCTGGCATTCCAACCCAACTTGAACTTCAGGGCTTCGCACGCGACGATGGCAAAAGACCGGACGGGATGTCTTTACTGCCGTAGAAACTGGGTAGGCAGCGGAGACCCTCAAATGGCGCAAACACGAAAATCTAGTAGGAGATTATGTATTTGAGTCGTTTGGGTCGAAACCTTGGGGTCATGGGGTACAAGTGCGAGATCCCTTTAGAGATCTCGCAAAAAGACTGATCGATGCCTCGGGTGACCAGAGGGCTGGCACGTATTTCGCACAAAAGATAAGCATTGCTACACAACGAGGCATTGCTGCCAGTCTTCTGGGCACGCTTCCAATTGACTGCGACGCGGAACGCTTTCATGACGCCTTCTAAATTTAATTTTAATTTTGGATTCTTGTATATATTATGATGCTTATTTTAATTTTAAGACTTTTAATATTTAAGTTATTATATCTTTGTTGTATAAGTATTTGAGTTCACAAATAAAGCAAAATTTATGTTTCTCAAATATTATTAAATAAGATCGGATAAAAATATTAAAATCGTAATATCGTCAAAAGAATTATAGATATCATTTTCATAAACTTAATGATTTCAACCTTTTGTTATCCTGGTCACTGAAATCTCTTAACTAAAAAGGAAACAACCAAGTTCATGTTATCATTTCATTCAAAGATAAAATTGTATGATAAGAAGCACCGTAGTGCGTATCATTAAAACAATATTTTCATTGACCGCTTTTTCTGTGCATACATACATTTGTGTTTCTATTTCTGTCCCAGACAAAACTTACCACTGGGTCCTACCATATAACCTAACTGTAGACACAATAATTTTCCTTGGCTCATAATAATAACTATAATTTCTCAAAATTATTTTCTCTTTTGCCCACAGCATTCAACGCAGTGTTTATCTGCGAGACAGCCGAAAACCACTGAGCCGTTCGTGCAATACGCATTGCGTAAGCAATAAGTGAAAGAGATGGCGAAAGCGTGAGAACAGGGATTATAACTTACCCAAGAGAGACCTTCGTCCAATAGTAGACTGCAAAAGGCTGTTGAGAAGATTAGAAAAGAAGAATGGAGAGTGATTTTCCGCCGATGATATGAACAACCTATAAATATTTATTTTAGAGGTCAGTGATGCGCAGAGTTTTGGCAATATTAACTGACATGCTATTTCAAATTGTTAAATTTGATACGTGAAACAATTAGAACTTAAAACAGGGCATGATTTTATTCCAATACTAATTATAGGTATAATGTTTATCAAACTTTTATTGCTAAATGTAGGTACTAGTTTTTATTGAACAAGAGGTAATCTACAAATAAATATAAATGTTGTTAAAACTAACTATGACTAAGTGGCTATTTACACATAAATTAAAACAATAATTTCTATACTTAAATAACTAACAAATAAAAGGAAATACATAAAAAAGTAAAAGCAAAATTTAAAGGGCGTCATGGAAATCCTCCACATCGCCATCAATTGGAAGCGTGCCCAGAATGCTGGCAGCATTGCCACGTTGTATGGCAATGCTGATCTTTTGTGCCAAATACAGGCCAGCCTTCTGGTCACGCGAGGCGTCAACAAGTCTCTTTGAAAGATCTCTAAAAAGAGATCTCGCACTTGGACCCCATGGTCCCAACGTTTCAACTCCAAACGGCTCAAATACATAATCCCCTACTAGATTTATGTATTTGCGCCTTTTGAGAGTCTCCGCTGAAGCAGCAGCAGCGCCCGCACAACCCACTGTGCTAGGAAGATGAGATGGCGCAAGGGTGTCGACACATGTTGCGTCCCACACCAAAGGCCTACCCAGCTTCCATGGCAGTAAAGACATACCGTCTGGTCTCTTACCATCGTCGCGTGCCAAGCCCTGAGGTTCAAGTTGGACTGGAACGCCAGCGGTGACAAGAGCCCGACGAAGTATGTCATTGAGGTTGGCGTGTCGTGAAATACGACCTGCGCTCCTGCTACATGACAGACCATGGTGACCAAGGCTGTCGACAGCCTCTCCACAGTGACAGCGATGCGGAGAAGCACATGGCGCACCTAAACGAAGGCAAGAAGCAATGCGGAAGGTCGTATCGTCCAACATGGTACCTATGTTAGACGATGGCAGTGCCTGAAGCCAAAGCCCTGACTTCCGCTCTCCCACAGCCAGCAAACGAGCACGCTCTGCAGCATTGGACGACGTACTTAAGAGATTTTCTCGTACCACACTGCAAAGCGGCCCGTCCCACTGCCTCTGAGAAAATGGGATTCGGGGTAACTCGGTGCTTGGACAAGCCATTCTCCATGCATTCATGGCATCGGTCTTACACGGCACCTCAGAATTGACCAGTGTGGGTGCTAAAATTTTCCTGGTCAATTCTTCAGTGCTGGGGACCGAGGACAGGATTGCTGGTAAGCTTACGTCAGTAATTTTGCGAACGCCAAGGCCGCCCAGGCGTACAGGCAAGGACGCCTGTAGTCACACTCGGTCGTTCAGGGCCAGATTTAGAATTTTGCTTAAAGTAATTTGTATAAGTTTGTCAATTTGGGCGAGTGCAGATGGGTTTTTCCAAAAAGGGGAAGATCGAAGAGCGTGTGTAAATTTAGGGACAAAAAGACAATACTTGACAATAGTAAAAGCCGAATGCATATTAATTTTGAGTAACCTGTCTGAAATATCACTAAAATTTTGAATTTTTTCTTGTATAAATGAATCGAAACCTTCGTCTAATATTGGGGACCCAAGGAGGCGAAGAGCACTTTTTGCAACGTGAGTAATATTGGAAGCAAGATGTTGAAATTTTGAAAGTATATCGGATTTGTCTAAGTTATCGTTAGTGAAAATTTCGCATTTACTGGGATGAAGTTCTAGGCCAATGGATAAAAATTTCGACTTAAGAAGTGCCAGGTCTTGATAAACTGAGTCTACGTCATCTGCAAGGGTCCCGTCATCCAGGTACCAGATGTTAAATTTTGAATTTAGCTCTTTGATAATTGGGTGAATGGCCAAGCTAAAGAGTAGTGGTCCAAGCGGATCGCCTTGTTGACAGCCAACGGCGGATTCCAAAACATTTTCCTTATATATCAATTTTGAAGGGTGCCTGTAGCACTGCCAAAGAAAACTGAAAACTTCGGCAGTTTCTAATTTAGCTTGTGTCAGCAAGGTGTCCCTATTGACCGAGTTAAAGGCATTCTTTAAGTCTACCTTCAGGATAACCTCACCCTTATTACAGCCAAGGTATGTTGACAGGGCATGTATGGCAGCCTCGCAGCCCCCTCTGGAACCAAATCCCAGCTGTTGTGGCTGAAATTTACAAGAAATGGAGGTGTTATAATGGTGGCAGCAAATCTTGGCTGCCATACGCCTGAACATACACCCAACGGCAATGGGACGAATGCCACCGTCTCGCTTCCTCAAGCCGCACAGATTTGCGCCATACAAAATATCGACGATGGCATCGTTCACATTGCCGGAGAGCATAAGATTAATTAAAGCCGTAAGCTCCTTTAAAAGCGCGTCGCCGGCCGACCCGGCGCTTGCACACACAAGATCCTTTAAATGCTGTGGTGTTAAGTCGTCGAGGCCACCAGCAGACCCACTTTGGAAGGAGCAAACGGCTGCAACCACGTCCTTGGCTGTAATACTGAGGCAATCTGAAACAGAGTCAGGTGGGTCAGGGAAGGAAAGATTATCCCCTGGCGCTGGATGCTTGCTCTGGAGACTCGCGAGTGTGTCTGCAGAGCAAGGCGCCACCACATCGCTGCTAAATAGGAGTCTGGACGCTCCCCTGATGTCACCTTCCCTTAGTTTGGTTTCTACGTGGTGGTAGATAGTACTGTTACGGTATGGTTTGGGTGTATAGTCCAGTAATTTTGACGCCGAAACATTGCAGTTTTCTTTTATTTTGGTTGTTAGTGTTTTTTTTGATAGCCGATCATCCCCTTACAGAATTTTACACGCACAAGCGTGTAAAATTCTGTAAGGGTAAGTGAAAAGTTGCTCCCAAGCCGTCACTGAATTCTCCCGTACCACAAGGCCTATGCACTGTGCTAGATTTTGAGCCACTGAAGGCCTTGCGCCACGGGGAATTCGTTCGATAATCGGAACTGAATTTTTTAATTTACCCAAATATTGCCAAAAAGGAATTTCGCAGGAGACTATTTGCTCAGTGTGTATACTATTGTGTATTGATGTATTGGGGCCAGAAGATACATTCTGGTGTTTATGAACTTTACCAAAATGTACCCTTAAGCCCCGCTCACCTTTAAAATAACGTGCCTGGGAGCAAATAGGGCAGCGTACCAGCGTTGTCGATGTGCAAGGTAGACTGGCACCTATTTCTGCAGCACTTTTGCCACCGTTGTACGACATAATACAGAAAACTTAAAAACTTAAAAAACTTAAAATAACAAACTATAAAAATTATATAAACACAATATATACAAGTGTTGACGTTTGTCACAAATTAATTAGTTTTTATTTTCCGACGCGGCGGTTTGCAGCCGGCGGCCAGTACGCTAGCGGAGGCCGGCATAGTTTTTAATCGGCCAACTAGCCCTTTGTCGGCCAGCCCGAATTGTAATAATTATGACGTGCTTCAGTGCTCAGTTGTGCTCTTCTTGCAAATGATGCTGCGAGACGCAGTAGGCCACGGAAGACGGAGTGTCTTTTTTGAGAACAATATGACAGAATATTTTCTTCTTTCCACACTTACTTATTGACTAGTTGGAAACAACCCTATTGCTTGTTAGCCCCTATACATTAAACATAAATGTGAGCCATGGTTGTATCATGATAATATCATAAATCGTCATAAAAATCGAACTTAAGACACCACTTTACAGTTGCCTTATATTAGACTTTGGTCTTTATGGTTATCAAACTTGTATGTAACAATTGTTTTATTATGATATAAACAATGAAACATATTTATTATAACCAGAACTTAAAGAAAAATTTAAGTTTGAATTCAAAGCGCAGTGGTCAAGAAACAGCTTTTTTACGTTTATTTTGTAAGTTACTTCCCCGGTCGAGCCAACCGATTTAGGAACCGTTAAAAGCAAGTGCCTTTGCAATTCAATCATTTCGGCAATAAAAGTATAAACACCTACATTTTTTAAGTAATCATGCAATTTCATAAATTAAATGAAATCACTGACAATTTACCCCTCAATTCGAACTTTATTACTCTACGAGTACAACTCACCTACGAATAGATGTAGCGCTACGAGTTACCGTAGCGGTTTAGAAGGCTACATAGCGCGCTTTAACTACTGAACAAGTTGAGATCGACCCGTAATGTGTTAAACTCGAGTACAAACTACAGTTATACATCAGTACTGATAGATTACTTTGATCCAGTATAAACTTGATGTCTATGAAGCGCAGTACAAATTAGAAAAATGTAGTAACATTAAATTCAGCCACTGTATTTTCAATGTTATGTGTATACTCAGTTGTCATTTATCGTTTACCTCGTGCATTGCATAGCATGTTAGGTGTCAGTCCTAGCTGTCATAATATTGATAATTGGGATGTGAGCTTTGCCTGAGCACTCTGACACCTGGTACTAACCATTAGGTGACGCTTTCCCTTTGGGTTGTAGAGGTCAGACTTCGGTCACTGTCCTGACATTTCTCATAGTGTGCGAAAACGATAATATTCTGTAAAATCAGATTAGACTACAAAATAGACTCTGGGTTACAAGGCGGAAGTCTTGGATACAAATAGATTAACGCAATTGAATGTTAACAAAACCATTTACGAGTGGAAACTGTCGTTCCATAGCGTAATCACTCAACAAAAAATAATTGCCTACTATACGTATAAAGTTCAGAATTGTGACAATTACATACAGTAGTAACGTATAACAACTACTAAAAATGTAGTAGATACATAACAAACTACACAGTACATTTGAGCATTTATGATTTGAATTTCTTTTGTTAGTCCTTGTCCTCATGAAGACATTATCTCTATGTCTATGTCTTTGACAGTCGTTATGGGGAGTCAAAACCCTAGAATATACTGACAATGGTCTACACCATGGCATATCGACGTTCCTTTGGATTGCGAAGATTAAACGGTAGGCTCTCTGTGAAAAAGATTATGTCTTTGGTTTAGCCTAGTAAGCGGGCCTTGATCAACAAAGGGTGATCAAAGGCATAAAAGTCTTCGGTTCAACCTCGGAGGCAAACGTACAACAAATATTTAAAGTACCTACTTTTTAGTATTAAATAAACTTTTGAGGAAACACTGACTGCCTCCGTGGTACAGTGGATAGTGTATGCGACTGCTGATCGGAGGCCCCGGGTTCGATTACCGGGTCGAGCAAAAGTACATACATACATACATAACGTCACGTACCCCTTTGGGGATACAGGCGTGAGACTATAAATAAATAAAACAAAGTTCCCAACGAGGTTTACTATTTATAAACTGTAATATATATGTACACAGCAACAGAAAGCAACGACCGTGTACGACAATTGTTAAGGCATTGAACTTATATCGCAGAGGTCATGGGTTTGATCCCCGCCCATTAAACGAGCACCACCAACCCACCGTATTTTCACCGCAGAAGGTCTTGAATTCAAAATGACGGCGCACACCACTGGCTTGCCGATGAATGTGCGTATTAAATTGTTAATTATCGTTCGCTAAGGTCTTCGCCACACTTGACGGAAATTCCGTCGTGGATCTTCCGTTACGGTTAACGCTGAGAACAATCGAAGCAACGGATCATCATAGTGTGCCTGGCATTGGTTATTTATATACAATAACTTGTATAGGCGTTCCGCCGTGGAAGATCCGCGACGGACTTTCCGTCAAGTGTGGCGAAGGCCTAAACGGTGAAGAAAAACATAGTACGGAAATCTGAATGCCTATGAGATCTCCATAAAGTGCTCGGCAGACGTGTAAAGTCTGTGTAACAGCGTGGGCTGGGTTATGGCATAACCCTAAGGCCCAATTCTCCTAATTATATTTGATCAAAATGCAGTTTCGATCGAATGTCCGTGCATACTCATGTAATAAATGGTATTCTCCTAAAATAATTGATATTTGAATGCTATTGGAATGTTATCGTGACTAGATCGTAAATTGAACAACGTCGAACTATAGAAGTCAAATTCGACGATAATGACATTAAATTAACAGAATACAGATTCTGAGCTAATTCAAAATATAATCTCATTTCGTTCAAAATATAGTTTCAATGTCATTTAAAATACGGGAATTGGTCTTCAGGTCCTAGTGAGATGAGACCCGTGCCTAGCAGCAGCGAAACGGTCTTTAGATTGGGCTGATATGATAATATGTTTACTTCTAATCTTATATTGCACGGTCATATTCTTTGACGAGATAAGTTTCATATACCTATTTAATTAATAATTCTATGAAAAACTTGTTTTAATATAAATGTTTGTCAGACTCAATGCTGTTAATACCTACAAAGAAACAAACCTTCCAATTTTATAACACTAGCACAGATATCCTTACCCGCAATGCTCAAAATATCTATGAATAAACTAAGTAGGTAAACGTCGGAATGTAGACAAAAAGTGACCTTCCATGAGTTTACGATATCCGATAGTATCAAAGTTATTTACATCGAGCCGCGTAATAACACCGGGCTTAAGCTTGTTTGACGGAAATATGAAAGAATTAGCACCGTGAATGTTATTGTAACCATAAATCGGTAATATGCTTGTTACTTTAGATTTCATTACGTACAAGAAATCCTAGTACTATGTTTAAGCGAAAGTTGGGTATAAATTAATGTTTGGGCACCAAACATCCATCTCATCATATTTTTTGATGCAAAAACCACTTGACGGGTTTTGATGCAACTTTCTTGTAAGATTCATCAGAATAGCACATGGGTTACTTTCTATCCAAATAACCGACACCCACTTGAGTAGATCCGTGGGCGCAATGGAGGTTTATCATAAAATAATAACCTACATAACGCACTCATTTGCTTATTAAGAAAAATATCGCAAAAGGTTCTCTTAATACTTAACTGTAATCTAATCTTAACCTCACGTAATTTTTATATGATTACATATTACTTACTTTATTAGGAACATATTAACTAAAATTAAAACACAATCACTTTACAAAGGTTCATGTAAAAGAAAAGTATAAAAAAATGCGCCACCTAAAAACCTCAACACACTTCATCATTATTACATAACCAACTTCATATTTACGTAACCAGTTCTCTTTATTACTAACGTACGTAGATATTTCTCTAACAAAAGTATGCTTATAATTATTCGTTTGCAAATATTCCTACATTTGCGATATGAAACATTTGTCTGTCTGCCACTCAGTTGCATAATTTAAGTAGAAACAATCCCGCAAAAAGCCCGCCATCTGGCCACATTAGGCACGCTTAAAATAGTTGTTTTGCAAGTGTGCGTGCCTGCGTGACATCTCGCGTTAGCCTTATATAACTCAGATGCTATGAAAGCTTGGCTATGAAGATAACGTGACAAACGCCTATAGCCCACAGTCACAAGGTTACCACCAAAACATTCCTCCACCTATTACTCTACTACTGGCGGACACGCATTTAATTTGTGTTATTTTATCAAATTTTTATTGATATGCTAATACTCAGACGTCTTTGTATACCTTCACTTAACGCACACACTATATTTGACACTCAAGTCTTGACCCAATTCAATTCATTATACAGTAGTACCAGGGCCGTGAAAGTTCCATACATGGATAAATTTAATATAATCAGCGCCATCTACCGATGAGGGCAAGAACTAAAGAAAAGGCGACAACTGAACGGTCATTTCGCCAATATTGATTTGATCTGCGTGGCGCAGTGGGAGCATGCTCTGCTCATAAATTAGATGTCCGTGGATCGAATCCACGCTTACCAAGAATTACATTTTATGATTTTTTTTTTTACTTTTAAATTGCATATTTTACGTAGTAGTTGTCATTTACTTATTTATTAACACCGAAATTCAACATTTATTTTATTTTGAAAAATGAATCCACTGCTAACGCCATCTATACGATCGGAATAAAAATAAAATTGTTTGTACGCCATCTAGCGTAGAGGATGCCTATTGAACTTTTTCCTTAGAGGGAGTTGCGCATCTATACCAGTATATCTTTATAATCTATGAGTAGTATTTTATCCATTCGTAAATATGGTGAAGTTATTTTATACCGTACGCGGTGTCAGTAAAATATGTATGTATTTAAAAATATACAAGTTTCGATAGGGTTTTTTGACGTATTATAGATAGAAAAACTTTCAAATAGTTTTATGGTGAACAAATACGAGTGTTACATTTGTCACTTAGCCGCTGTGTATCGTGTGTATCGGACGCCTGCCTCTAACTAATAATATATTTAACGTGTTTCCGAGGCTAATACGTAGCCGGCTAGGTGTAGCCATACATTATGCGGTTAGTGGAGTAACCTTGGTGGCCGACTGGCCTCATCATCGATGCATAAGTTCTGTGAATGCAATCGCTTCGTGACCAGAGTTGGTTGTTCTATTTCAGTTGAACATTGACTCGAGACGTATGAGTTTTCTACGTTACATAATTTAACAATACGACGCCACGTATTACCGAAAACTGTTATTTTATGATTAAACTTCAAATATCAATCGAGAATACAAATAAATTATGGACATAAGCACATTGCTCAAAATCATATTTCGATCAAGTCCATTATTTTGAGACACGAAATCTATTATTTTTGACTTTTCTGTAGGTTACAGACAACCAATGTCACAATAAGCTATTTCGAAATTATACCATCTTTTTGTCTAGAGTACCTATTATAAATGTATGATGTGTTTTTATTGAATACTTAATATATAACATTAAAATGAAATCGTTGTTGATGTAAGCATTTTAGATTACCTCAACTAACACTTAAATATCGTGCATTATATTATAAGCGTTTTGGTTGTTAGTTAAAGACTGCTTCTGCTTCTTTTCACTTCGCATCTCCGAATCAACGGTGACCTGTGATAAGATTGGAATATTTTCTTTTACTTAAAGAAGCTAATCGAACTTTGTCCATATGTTCAAACATTACAGTTTATTCCTTCCTTTATAGACTTTCGCAGTGTACTGATGGACTTAACCCTCTCTGAACTTGGCTCGCGGTAGCACTGTGAGTCAATAGGAGGATTTTACCTATTATACCACGCTGGCTGGCGGGTTTATAAAGGAATAGATGTCGAGTTCTCCATCTCTTTGCAAAGTAATTGCTTTGCATGTTTTCCTCAGTTGTCTATTACGACACCCACGAAATAAAATGAGGTAGAGTCATTTAGTAATCTTAATCCGTCACCTAGACATCCTTACAGCTTGAGACACTTAAATAATTTTCAACAAAAAATTAAACATGTGATTAAACAAAAAATAAAATGATTTTCAACAAAAAATTAAACATGTTATTTTCTATTTCATATATCGATGGGTCAACGAAATCTTTTGGTGACCTTTGACGCGTGGCTATTTACGTCACATATACACGGATGTACTGGCTAAGGACAACCTAGATAAGCTACGTAGGTTTTGTACTAAGCTTTGGCACTCTGTTTAGGACTTTTAAACTTTGAAATTAAACTACAGTTTACGGATTTTTTCGCGATATAATATTTAAAAAAACCGTAAATTGTAGTTTAATTTCAATGTGTAACATTCGCGTAAACCCAAGAAGATACAATAAAACTTGTTAGAACATATAAGTCGTCATGCAAATAGAGAGGATAAAAAAGAAGCAATATACCGAAGTAAATTATACAATAAAATTCACATTATACCCTCTCAAACTGTCTAACACTATGGTGGCTTCAAAAAATGGTTGACATAATAGTACCTGTCTGGTGACGGACGTAAGTGTCAGAAATGCAAAGAAAAATCGCATTCCATCTTTAAATAAATTCTATTGATTATAGTTTTACAGGTCCACTTTTATCTTCTTCGTAAAAGAGTGCTTTTAAAACAAACACATGATAAAGATATATTATTATATGTTTTTCGTATGTACACGAGGCACGCTCAGTCCAATTTGAGAATTGAGCATCATCAGCCTTGTTTATAATCTGACCCACTGCTTATTTTTTTCCGCTGTGGAAATGCATTTACTCACGTATGTGGGACTCGACGGCTGGAGTGCAAGGCCGTCATACCCACTAAAACCACAGAGCATACTTCAACGCCATTTTGGAGGCGCCAGGGGGTCGCGTTAGAATAGACCCTGACACCCCCCGGTTAGCCCGAAGGCCACAACCTCCTTGGCGGCGGATGAAGGTGTTGGGCTCCGCCGCCAAAACACCCAGCCTGACAACACCGCATCTTCTCTTCCTCTGCGGCCCCACCGCGACGCAACAATGGTGCACCCCCATTTAGTCGCGGGAGATGGGGCGCGCGGCAACGCAACACCGACACGCCTCTCCCTCCGCGACCGCGCCCGACTGCGAGGGACAGACAGAACTGTCCCCTGCACCCGCACCTTTGGACGCATCGCGCGGGCTCCCTCTAAGCCCACGCAGAGCGTCCACTCCCGGGATCTCTCTTAGCTTCACCGCGGGTGTCCAAAGCCACGGTTACTGAGCCCCCACCACGACAAGGTGGAGATCCCACGGGGGCATCTGTCCCTCTGCTGAGCCCAAGCCTCTTCTCACAAAAGGGAAGGGTCAGGCCAATGTGGGTTGGCAGACTTAACGTGTTATTCGAAAATATTATGGAGAACTCTCGAAGGTTTCGACACGATGTTTTCCTGCACAGTTTAGCAAGCGATAATAGCGAAAAGTCAGTGGTGCGCGCCGCACGTTAAAACTCGAACTTTCTACGTAGCAGTATATTAGTAGCTCCATTAGCTACTGCTACCGGTGAACCAATTACTTAGGTACGTTTTAAAATTAATTTATCACTACATAGTAAAAAACAAAGTCTGTCTTCTGTCTGTCTGTCCCTATGTATGCTTAAATCTTAAAAACTACGCAACGGATTTTAATGCGGTTTTGTAATAGATGGTATGATTCAAGAGGATTGTTTATATGTGTAACTGATGCAGGCGAAGCCGCTGGCGACGTCTAGCTTTTTATAAAGCACATGTTCGGTTCAAACCTCTGAGAGCCCAGAAAATATTATTTGTCTCCGATATGCCAGTTCCATACATTTTTGCAATTAGCTAATATGACTAAGTGCAAAAATGTATGGAACTAGCATACACCTCCCATGTGTTACTTGGTCGACCTAGAACCAATAGGTTATGTCACCTTGACATCCATACGATCAGGAGGGAATACCACTTGTTTAGGCGCTCTGTACTGCTAGAAATTAAACTTTTTTAAAAGAAGTTTTCATATCGCTAAACATATGATACTATGATACGATTATCATAGTACTTGTCAACACAAATCAAACAAGTTCAAACTCTATACGGTAGTGTCGTTTCAATGCTGAGTCCTATGGCTATCTTACATCTTCTTCATCTTCAAATTAACTCCATGACGTCATAAAACTGTATTGTCATGCGATATACACGTGCATACCAAATTTCATCTCAATAGAAAATCGTATAGTGGGTCAAATGCACGATTTCTTTACAGAAATGACAGGACAGGTGAACATCAATAAAAGCTTGTTAATAAAAAAATGCTTCAGTGGTGCAGTGAATAGCGTATGCGACTGTTGATCGGTGGTCCCGGATTCGATTCCCGGGTCGGGCAAAAGTGTTACTGGGTTTTTCCACATTCTCAATAGCAGTCTGGTGATGTGCTCGGTAACGGCAATAGGCTCGCCCCCTATTACGTGGGACATAAAAATTCGTGGCGAAATGTGGGTGTAATATTACACCTCTGCCTGCTCCTTCGGGGATTCAGGCGTGAGTCATAAAAAAAATCTAAACTTAAGATGACAATTAAGTATCAAATAGGTTACATACATCGTATGCGAGATACATGAAAATCATCTATCTTAGATAGAATCTAACAAAATAAACGCCCAGTGTAGGGCCAAATAAAGCTTTATGCTTCCAATCAATGATGATTCATCGCCACATAAACGACTTAAATTTATTACATCTAGCAATTTTATTAAATTCTAAGCAGGTCCTCTACAGTTTATATTTTCTTTTATTGCATGGTAGATTTACCTTTGAAGGAACATAATATTTATACTTTTATATTTTTTACGTTTTAAATGAGGTGCCGTCGTATTGTACTCTAGCTTTGACTCGCAGCTTTGTACAGCAGATATTTGTATCCCCAACTTAAAATGAAGGTTTTCCCGTAATAAAATTAAACCCTGCTTCCATCACTAAAGGTTTTATTTTAAGAAGTTAACGTAGCCTATGGCCGTCCCAAAAGTAAAATCTATTGCAATTGCACAATTTCATTGAATTCAGATTAGTAATTTTTTACTTGAAATCAAAATAAAAATATATTTTCATTAAACTGACTTTTTTTTCAATCTAGACTGTACAAAAGGAATACATAAGTAGGTTTAGCTACTTATAATTGAAGATACATAATGTCAACATTCTAACTACGAGTTTTTCAGTAAGTTTCGCGAACCTTTGATAGAGGGACAGATATATAGACAGCGCGGCAATAACAACGGTTTCCTTTTGAACCCTTCAGGCACGAGCCTTTAGTAAAAATAGTTGTCAGGCTATATTTCATACATATAAAGATACTCAGACAGTTGTCACCTTATGACAAAACGTCTTCTTTCTGATCATCTTATTGATCTTACGAGACTTGTGACTAGAGACATTTGGTGTGTTGACCTCTACTACACACCTACCAACTATTCGTCAATATGGCCATATCGAAAAATCTTGGGTTTAAATAAACACCAAGTTTGCTTATGGCCTTATTGCCATCTGACATGAGGGTCGGATCTCTCAATAAATTTTCTTAATTCTGTTCTCGGAGTCTTATGTGTGCTTGTGTTTAGGTATAATAAATTAATAACAAATCAAGTTCAAAAATTCTAACTGTCAGGTAGTTAAAATGAAGCCGTTAGCTGTTGTTTTACTATTAGTAAAAATAGTTGTCAGGCTATATTTCATACATATAAAGATACTCAGACAGTTGTCACCTTATGACAAAACGTCTTCTTTCTGATCATCTTATTGATCTTACGAGACTTGTGACTAGAGACATTTGGTGTGTTGACCTCTACTACACACCTACCAACTATTCGTCAATATGGCCATATCGAAAAATCTTGGGTTTAAATAAACACCAAGTTTGCTTATGGCCTTATTGCCATCTGACATGAGGGTCGGATCTCTCAATAAATTTTCTTAATTCTGTTCTCGGAGTCTTATGTGTGCTTGTGTTTAGGTATAATAAATTAATAACAAATCAAGTTCAAAAATTCTAACTGTCAGGTAGTTAAAATGAAGCCGTTAGCTGTTGTTTTACTATTCACTGGCTCGAAATTTATTTACGCTGAAGTAAAATACAAATATTGAAATATCACTAAACCGGTCATACAAATATCATCTATCCCATGACTAAAAACTTTACTAACAGCAGGAATATATAATGCAAGGTTATCAGTTGCATTCGTTTGTGAAGAGGAAGTAACTACATTCTAAGTTTTCCCGTCCGTACTCTGCTCCTATTTAAGCGAAATCCCTAGTAAAACTTTTGTGTCTCGAGCATAGCGCTTTTCCTTCCATAAGCAAATACATTCAAATTAAAAACAAACATAAACCAATTACTTTAACCCTTAGGCACGTGAACCATGAGACAGATTGTTTGACGTTTAACTATCATAGCAAGTGGTCTAAGGGCTGACCTACATGGATTTCATTGGCAATACCTAACTTCAAACAGGGCGTTATATCCATATGTAGTGGATAACTAACTAAATATAACGTTACACAGCCTTATAACAAATGGTTCTTACCTCTAGGAGCCATAAGTGTTAGATTTTAGAGACATTTATAATTTATTATAAATTGCCACTAATTGGGTCCCCGAAGGTGCTAGGTGACAACGCGGAAGGCCGAGACGACGATGGCGGGACGAACTGGACGCGTATAGGGAGGACTGGCGTGTGCTGGCACAAAGTAGACAGGTGTGGAAAGAGAAGAGGGAGGCCTTTGCCCTACAGTGAGACGCCGCTGGCTGAAAATAAAAAAATGAGTCTCAATTCAAACGTAATATTATATCTACTACCAACGCAATGTGTGGCTTTTAATCATTTTACTATGAGCTCCGGGTACGAATTACGAGATAATGCTTTCAGCAAACATTTTATTTCCGTGTCTGAATACCCTACACGCAATCGTGAATTATTCATAGTGGAGATACGCACTTAAAATGGCAATCTGTCCTCGAATGCTGCTCATAAAATGTGGTTTTGTATACTGTGAAGGAAACTATGTGCTCGCAAAATAAATACAGATACCGACGGTGTTTAATGGGACATCCGGTCTCGTATTGACAGAACATTTTGACCGTTTATTTGGTCCGTCCCTGATTCATACGTCTGCCATAGGGTTGGCCATTACGCAGACAGATTAGTTCAAGTTTGTTGGTACATACGTGTGCCAGTGTTTGTGTTTCACTTGACGTTATACATGCATGAGTTTGGAACGCGGCTTGTTTGTGTAAGTGCACCGATAGGTCATTGGCTTGAGTGCTTACTACGTCTTTGTCGCTGCATTGTGTGTTGGGCTTTTGATTTCTTGTTTTGTACTTGTTGTTAAATTGTTTATAAATGACTTTAGCATACAATCAGAGACTGGAGCCACACAGATATGTAAAATAGTTCGGGATTCGTTTACATAAGTACCACAGCAATTTTTATTTTTCAATTTACTTATATATTTGTCTATTATATCTGGCAACACCTATATATATGAATTTTTTCATATATATGACGAACACCGAATAACGCAATGTTATGCGCATATTTTTTGCTACATACAATATGCAAAATGTATTATATAGGATAAGTAAGCCACAGTTCCACACCTACACTATAAAGACGACGACCCGGTGGCGTAGCGGGAGTGTAAACGACTGCCACGCCGAAGGTCGCGGATTCGATTCCTGCTCAAGTCATTTGTGTGCATGAACATGGATGATTGTCTTGGTCTGGGTGTTTCTATGTATAATATGTATGTATTTACAAAAATTATCCATTGTCTAGTACCCATAGTACAAGCTTCTGCTTAGTTTGGGACTAGATGGTGTTGTGTGAATGTGGTAGAATATTAGAATTAGAAAGATGTTAGCACTTAAGTAAGAAATGTTATATGTGATCGCAGACTCTTTCAGCGGCTTGTTGTTTAAATGGGCGGAGAATTTTATATTCATGTGCATTATAAGCAACAGCTGCCTTCTTTGAATAAAACAATAAAGTTAATAACGTCATATAAATACTCGAACGAATGGAATATAAAAATGATGCATTTAATTAATAAAGTCAAAGTTAGGCAACTTATCATCGGCGATATGTAGGTGGTCATCAACTTTATATACAGCCTACATCATAATCCTTGTTTATTACTTTTCCCAGGGCCTGGCACGGGCCTATTCCCATTATGAATCAGGTAGACCATAGTCCACTGTGTTGGAACAGTAAGTTGATAGACTCTACATTACACTCGAAAACATTACAGAGAACTAGCGGATATGCTGATTTACTCAAGATTAGTTATGTTTTCACATTATACTTCCTTTCGCCGTTAGGTATTACGATAAAAATGTAATACGCGGAAAGTCGGCGGTGCGCGCTGTAGCGTGGGTTTGAATCCGAGCCTTTCTACATAGCAGTCTCTTCACTAGGCTGTCGGTGCCCACATGGCCTTATTCATACATGAAACACTACCTACATCATATTTTTGCAGTTTCAGTTACAAGAATGCATACATATAAATTCGCTACAATTAGAACCAAATGTAAGGATCAAGTAACATTATCTGTGCTGTATTTCAGTTACTGATTATATAAAAAGTATATCCCATAAAACACAAAAGGTTAGATGTTTGACTAGCAAATCCTGGATTTTATACAAACCTGCCTACTCCTTCGCGATGTAGTGCCAAAATTTAATTTTACAAATGTATCAACTGAAAAATATATCATAGACACTTAAACGTATAGCACAATAGACAATCGTGGCAATATAACTACACAACAACAGTGTTAATACTTGCATATCTATATAAAAACCTGGAAACTTAATTAATAATTTAAACAGCAATTTTCGTTTAATTTGATTCTAAATAAAAACAATCGGCCATATACTTTAGTTTAGTTTTGAATATTATTAAAATCAAGTAAAGCTTGGGTTAGGTTAAACAAATAATAATAATATCCTAGGATAACGCACACACGCTCATCTGATCTCCAACTAAGCAGAGCTTGTTAGTACAAGCTCATTAATTATCTGGTTGCCATAGTTGGCAACCAGATAATTAATGAACAAGTTTACATGTTCTTAAATACAAACATTTATTAGATAATTACACTCAGACACAGAACAGCTCGTCACATAAAGATTTGTCCCGGGTGGAAACCGAATCCACGACCGCGGCTTTAGCAATCAAAGTAGGTATTAAGTAGGACACTAGAACCACAGGTCAGTCAGGCAGAAATAGCACTTCTATGTTTTTCATAACAGCCAGTGTTGGAACTGTACTTAATTTGTTTGGTATTCTGTGAGTATCCACTGCGTAATTAGGAATCCTTAGGGAGTATCCTTCTTTTTAATATGCCCTGCGCTCGCCCTATAAGCTTACACAACAGTGAAAAGTATTAATTAACAAGAGCCGGATCGATGGCAAGTAGGGCTTATAACATTGGTCCCTTCATTTATATGTCGCAGCTTCTTGTGGGAATTGAATTTTGATATAAAGGCAACTATGAAAGAGCTCTTTTTGTAATATTCAGACTGCGATGCAAAGAATGTTAAAAATAATTTAAAATTATGTTATTTCCCAGATAGTGAAATAGTTTCAAACTTGAGTGAGACGGCTGTATAGATCAATATAAATATACGTAGCCAAATCAGTGCCGGAAGAAATGCATGTGTGAATCTAATATGACGATCAGTTTAAACGCACGCAAATTCATCACAGTCAGCCCAGCCGCATAAGATTCTTCGGTGTCATACACACTCTCAAAGAAATTATAAAAGATATACACGAACTACATAATATGCCGTCATACGTTAAACAAACCTTAGTTCTTTGTGCCCGGGACGATCTCGTTCAAAACTCGAGGGTTCTCCGGCTTGGCCTCAATAACCAAGACTTTCTTTATCCTCTCTCTGACAGGTAACTTTGCTGCGACAAGGATATCCCCTATCTACTTTTAAGTTGATATATTTCAAACAAAATAATGATCACGGATTTTTGAATGTTTTTCATACAGCTATTTGTGAACGTACTTGTTTTGTATTGCTACTTCGAAATTTTGTTGGCATTATGTTTTTGTTTGGAGAAAATAAGATTATTTACGCCTAAAGGATACCTACTTGGATTCCATTATAGCCTTGATCAGTTTTCTTATTGGGACTTGTAATTTATTGTTTGGCTGACGTATGAAACACAATACAAAGTGCTGCGTCTAGATTGCTACTTAAATGACCTATGAAGCATGGCCCAAACTACCGGATCTAGAATCTTGGAATCATGCAGAAAGTTTTCGTGAGAACTGTCCAATGAGAAAAGATTTTTATATCTTCTCCAATATTATTTGACAGGCGCATGAAGTACAGCTCAGATTTTTCGGTCTGAAATCTTTAAATTTCAGCAAAGGTTCATTGAAAACTTTTGTTTACTGAAAGAAGAATTATATAAATTCTCACCCGAGTAGATACAAAATAGCTAGCCGAGTAGATACAAAATAGCTAGTTTTTCATATGATTAAGAAAATGCCATTCACTGTACCAAATTTATTCTCAAATATATTTGATTTTTATATTCTCTACTCAGGAAGTCTAACCATTCGGATTGCTGTCTTCCAAGCTCTTTATAATGGTAATCGTGCTTAACATAAAGTATACTTAATGAATACTGTTGTAAAGAAAATGGTACAGGACAAATTTTATATTCCTTGACAATTTCAAAGGAATGTTTTGTTACGTACCATCTCGAGTAAATATTGTGCAGTACTTTACATAGTCACATAATATTGGAAAAAGTTTAGGTAGTGAATGCTTCATGATTTTTGTAAGAACATCTAATAATATTTTTAGTAATACGTATGAGCGTAGTCAATCACGGGACACACACTTTTCCAAAATACAACCTAAAACCGTGTGTCATAAGGTAAGTATTAACTTGTAACTAGTATTTAACAAGCGCATCTTAGCTGTATGAGACGTTAAAGCTTATCGCTATTGAAGCGATGAAGGTTTGCAATTTACCATTGGACTAACTACGCAATTTTGATTTATTTTATTTATTTGTTTATAGACTACCAACTTAAAGTGGGATTGGGGAAGGCTCGTATTCCGGATGCATCCTAGCCGATAGGCAAAGATCGTCGCGCATTGGCTGCCGCAAGACAGAAAGCGGAACAGAGGCAGACCCAGAAAATGAATAACTTGGACAGGAACTGGCCCAACTTGGCGAGAAGAGAGAGACGCTTGGAAGAGAGTAAAGGAGACCTTTGCCTAGCAGTACGACAACATAGGTTAAAAAAATCGTTTAATTTCTTGCGAATAACATCGCCCAAGGCGGCTTTATGCAGAAGGCATCTTCTCTCGGTCAACTTTTGGATGTATCAGGTGTGTTCTAAGGATAATAGCTTTATACTATGTTTTATATTACGTATAATTTAGTAAATACAGATGTAGTTTAACAAATATGATTAGAAACTAAGATTTAGTAACTACATGACTAATAGAGATGACAGATACCTACTCAAATATTTCAATATTTGAGAGTCTATAATTTTATTAGGCAAAGACAAATCTATCTGTTTCTCATATTTTGGTTAAGACAAAACAAATCATGTAATAGCAAAACAGTCACATTAGTAATATCTGTTCGTTTTCTATACGTGGACGGAAATCAATGATTTTCCGCGGAGAATAAGAACAGAAAATATATAAAACAAATTGGCAGGGCTATGGGAAAACGCGAAATGGCGACATTTGGTGCCCATTTAGAGAGATGGTTTTATTATGTTAATCGGAACGCGAGGGACCGGACGCGGTCACCCATTCGTCGTTCCCGTCTCGTCTACGCCCCTTATGCTGAGTGGTCCCCGACTCGCCACCGGTGGCCAGTAAACCACTCCCTCCTTCGTCAACTCTGTCTCCACTATCAAATGACCCAAGGGTGTCTCTTGGGTCATTTGATGTTGAACTGGTCACTACAATTGTTTACCCTCTATATTTTTTTCTTTACATTGCTTTCAGAATATCGCTACTGTTTCACTTTTGCTATTTCTATTTAAATAATAATTCTGTTCTTTAGAAGTAATAGTAACAGATAGAATAATAAATATATCAAAATAAATTACGCAAATTGAATTGCTTTTAAAAATAAGAAAGGCATTTTATAAGTTTCATTCAAATTTTATTAACGAGTATTTAGAGGTATAATATAATATAATGCTGTGTGGTCGACGGCATAGAATACAAGTGTCACCACCCCCTATCTTCCCGTGGGTGTCGTAAGAGGCGACTAAGGGATAACACGATGCAAATACCATCTTTGCGTAGAGACGGAAAACTCGACATCAAACCCTATACGACTGCCTCGTTGTTCTCGCGGCATAAATGTGCGCGTGGGATCGGGAGGTCCCGGGTTCAATTCCTGGGTCGGGCAGTGTTATTGGGTTTTTCTGTCACGAAATTCTCAGTAGCAGCACGGAGTCTGGAAATGTGCCCGGTACGGCAATAGGCTCGCCCCTTATTACGTGGGACTTAAGTATATCTGGCGAAAAGTGGATGTAGAAATACACCTCTGCCTACCCCTTCGGGGATAAAAGGCGTGACGATATGTTTGTTATGTTTGTTTGTTTATGTATTTAGAGGTATTCCATGTTGGAGCTGTAGGTACCGAAAATTAATTAAGGTGAGTAATGCTGACTTGCAGTTTCAAGCATTCTATTTAATTAACTGTGTCAAAGGTTCTTTAATTAATTAAAAACAAAATGTTTCGAAATACGTCACGCGACAAAAAGGTTAATCGAAAAACGAAATATAATCAATTTGTAGTAGGCGGTTGCTAATGAACATAATAAATAATAAAAGCAGCCATAGTTCAGTAGCCTCATTAATAACTTAATATCACACTCATAGAATCTTCAAAGCAAAGCTTAAGCTATGGTTGATGGCAGTATGTAGGGTAGACTTTATATTATAGGTCTCGCTATCAAGAGGGCGTGAGCGCGTTTCTTACCAGATGTACAGAACAGATTAGTACGGGCATGATATTATGTCATCCTAAACAAGCGTAAAAAGATAGACGTTTTTAAAAGGAATCTAATAAAATACCTAAATTTAAAAGTAGTTTGAAGCACTTAAGTACGGTAACCGATCGTATGGGTAACGCCATAAGCTCTGAGCTTAGCTGGTGAAATGCAAACTTGCGCTCATGGTTCATTTCTTTTCTTTGGTCCTATAGCATTATAAACTAGAGAAAAATAGCCAAATAGATACTGCCGTAGGCCTAAAAAGATCTCTTTGACACTGCAATCGAATTACAAAGCTGCTTAGTGACTTGAATAACCTAATACTACACATTTTGATTAAAATATTGTTAAGTTACACTTATTCTTCTACAACAAACTTAAAACTCCAGGCTACAAAAAATATATGAGACACATCCAAATATTTTAGGATTACTAAACATTTCAATTACAAACTACTACAATCAAAGTAAATCCATAGACGTTTCATTTCTGATATTCGAATTAGTTCGAGCTAAAATTGTGATAATTAATTGTACGTCTCGTCAAGTCCTTTCATATAAAATTTTCATCCGGGAATATCAGAAACAATAGCGTTTGTACTTAGGCGCCGCAAACTCGTACCTAGTGTTCCCGTCTCTGAATAAAATGGAAATCTCATAATATCTTATAACATGAATAAACAAAGAGACGGCGGGATTCAGATATACATAATATTATGATAATATAAGCCGTGTTACGTTACGCACGCAAACGAAATACACAGCTAATATATATTCTATATATATATATTCTACTATATATTCTACCACATAAACACATCACCATCTAGTCCCAAACTAAGCAGAGCTTGTACTATGGATACTAGATAATGGATAAACATACATATATACTTTTTTTTTGTAAATACATACATATTAAATATAGAAACACCCAGACCAAGACAAACACCCATGTTCATGCACACAAATGTTTGACTTGAGCGGGAATCGAACCCGCGACCTTCGGCGTAGCAGTCGTTTACACTCCCGCTGCGCCAACCGGTCGTCATTTGCAGCTATGATTTTATTTAAAGATACTACTTCACAAAGGAATCGTGTTTATAAATTATCTCAATACCTCGCTCTTAGTAATTTGAAGAATATTTTACGTAATAAGGACTAAGCTTATTCTTAAATTTGAGAACACTAGTTGTAGATGTTTTTACTGTATTATTATAACCATTACTAAAACTAGCATTTGACCGTTCCTCCGTCTGCGTGAATTAATTTCATACAAACTTTGAACCTCTTTACCCTCTTAGAGGGTGAATATCAAATCCTCTCTGAATACTTCCCTACTCTCCCCAAAGAACATACATGTCAAAGTTTAACCTCTTGCGCCCAGTTGTTTTGCCTGTACGTTGTCTGCCAGTCAGTCAGTAACTCAAGAATTTTACAAATACAGATGGTATACACAATTTCAAGCATTGAAATGGACTATAATTACTATGTTGCTTGAATAGGAGGGGTCATCTCTAGCATGGGGTGTACACGAATAAAGGTAGACCAAAGAAACATAAAGGTCTTAGGCCATTATTAGGCACTGTTACTTTGCATTAATATTAAGAAGAAATAAGAATATTATATTGATTTAATTTGACGCTAGTTTGTGCTCTACAATCATCAAAGTAAAGAATACACAATACACACATGGACTGTATAGGTTTTGTTTTGCTCTCGACTAAGGCATATATTGAATGAGCAGGGCTTTTCTGCTTATTTTCGTTTCAAATAATTCATCAATCGCTCTGTAATACTACGTTTATAAATAGCGCAGATGTGTTTGTGATTAAATTTGATCCTGCTAATGCGCCATGTGTTGTCATTTTCTCCTTAGTACGATACGATACAATAGTATCGTAGATCACAAAGAATAGAATCACAAATATGTGATTGATACCTAATGTTTCCATCTCCAATTTCCATCTCTTCAGCATGCACGATTCACCATTTACTATCTTTCCATTCTCGTCTCTGATGGATGTGTGTTCTAAGGATTGAGTTCTTCCTCGAGCTGCACGAACGGATTTCCAGAAAAACTTAATGTTCCTCTGGAAATCGTCAGATAATCTGCTATCAAACTCATCTTTCTTTTTCTCTTTTTTCCTTTTAACCTTTCTTTTTTTTAACATTTCTTTCACTATTCTTTTTGACCTAACAAACTCCTTTCTTGCTTCATCTATGTCTACACTCGTTGCTTTTCCCATTCTTTCATTTGCTCTGGCAGCAAAACAATCTGACCAAGCTTTCTTCTTCTCTGACACTGCTGATTGCACATCCTTGTCCCACCATTATTCTTAATCTTTCGTATTTCCTTTCTCTTGATCACACCACATACTTCAGACGCTACACATACTACCTCTTCTTTAAAGGCCTGCCATAATTCTTCCATATCATTTATGCCATCGAACCTCTCAAATCTTGCTATCAATCTTCGTTTATACTCATCTTTCACATCTTTCTCTTGTAGATTTTCTACTTTTATTATTTCTAAGACTCTATTTTCATTACGCTCTTGGTGTCGCCATCCTTTAAAGAGCCCACTTATCCGGCTCAACACCCAGAAGTGGTCTGTGTGGATGCCGATGCCTCGATATACTCTTGTATCCAACACATTCTTTCTCAGTCTTTCATCTATTATCACAAAATCAAACATACTTCTTCTAATATTTTTCACCTCTCGCGTATACATATGTATCCTTTTATGATCAAACATGGTGTTTGTCACACAAAGGCTCCACTCCAAACAAATCTCAAGCAGTGCTTTTCCATTTTCATTCACACTCTCATCACCAAATGCACCTACTAACACCCTTTCAAATCCATCTCGCTTTACTCCCACCCATCCATTGAAATCCCCTAACAAGATCAATCTTTCATTATCCTTGCAGTTCCTCAAAATCTCTCTTAAACTCTCCCAAAACTCCTGCCTTTCGTCTTGCTCATGTTGTGACATACCCGTAACTATATTGACCGGGGCGTACACCCCTACAATGAAGAGACGAGTAAGTCCTACTTTCATTTCATGACGACCGGTTGGCGCAGCGGGAGTGTAAGCGACTGCTAACCCGAAGGTCGCGGGTTCGATTCCCGCACAAGTCAAACATTTGTGTGCATGAACATGGATGTTTGCCTTGGTCTGGGTGTTTCTATGTATAATATGTATGTATTTACAAAAAAAAGAAAGTATATAAGTATGTTTATCCATTGTCTAGTACCCATAGTACAAGCTTTCCTTAGTTTGGGACTAGATGGTGTTGTGGGAATATGGTAGAATATTATATTATTATTATCTCCTTTATTTATTATTTTTCTAATTAAAATTACATTTTTAAATATATTATTGACCAAAATAAACACATTTAAAAATATAAAAATAACCGTGGGATCCCACCAGCATCGGGCACAGGGTCCAAGCTGCCGGTGGTTAGGGCTCCAGAGACAGGAACTTCCTCACAATACGTGCCGTGTCCAGAAGTACTGCCTTCTGCATCAGGCCCTTGACCCATGCACCCAACGCGAGCCTCTTAAGGTGACGGTCGAGGCTCTTGGCTATTAGACCATTAACGGTCACGACTATCGGCACAATAATTGCTGAGTTCACATCCCACATGTCGACAATCTCCTGAGCCAAGTCCAGGTATTTAATCTGTTTTTCCTTTTCGGCTTTCACGAGATTCTCGTCATGAGGAATAGTGACATCAACAATTATTGCGAGGCGCTCTGATCGATCTATCAACACGATATCAGGCTTGTTGGCTACAATAGTCCTGTTCGTGATGATAGATCGGTCCCAGTACAATGTGACATGGCCATTTTTGAAAACTGGCTCTGCTACATACCTGTAGTACGGTACCTCGATGTCTACAAGTTTGTACTTCAGAGCAAGTTGCTGGTGAATAATTTTGGCTACTTGGTTATTTCTGTGCAAGTACTCGCCGTTAGCAAGACGTGAACAACCGGAAACAATATGCCTGAGGGATTCACCAGGTTGGTGACAGGCACGGCAAATATTAGTAGTGCCATCCCTCAGGATATATTTCTGGTAGTTATTCGTCTTGATAACTTCGTCAGCAATTGCACAAATAAACCCTTCGGTTTCCCCAAAGAGGTCACCGGAGCGTAGCCAGTTCACCGAGGCTAGTAGGTCTACATCGGGTCCATACAGGGCCCGATGGAACCTGCCATGAAGCTCCTTACTCTGCCATACACGCTTGCGATCATCAGTACTAAGTACTACAGGCATGCGCTAGTTCTCCTTAGCCAACCTGAGCGGGGTGAGCCCATTGTCTACCGCGACAACATCTCGATGCATATCCACGTTCGCCCGGAGAAAATATTCTCTGAGATTGCACACCTCGCGATTGTGTAGGGTCTTGACATTCAGAAAGCCGCGACCCCCGCACTTTCGCGTGATGTACAACCTCATCACGGATGAACGTGGATGATGCATACGTTATGCCGTCAACAAAGTGCGAACTCTTCTGTCCAGGGCGTCCACTACAGACTGAGTCCACTTGAGTATGCCAAAGGAGTATACAAGAAGTGGCATGACCCAACCGTTGCAAGCACGAACCTTGTTGCCACCTGATAAAAGACCTTTCAGTACTTTTTTCAGGCGGCCAAAGAAACGCTCTTGCAACGATTACTTCATGACGGCTTCATTGATACATAAAGCCTGTGACATACCCAAGTACTTATAGGTATCAGTTATGAGAAACGTTCTTAGGTTAATAGAATCTGAGAGTTGGATCCCCTCAGATTCCACCATCTTTCCCTGCTTCACATGAATGACAGCACATTTATCCACACCGAACTCCATATTGATAGATTTACTAAAGTTTTGGGTTACGTTTAGTAAGTCCATCAATTGGGCCTCAGAGTGGGCAAATAACTTCAGGTCATCCATTAACAGCAGGTGAGATATGACCTGACCACTTCTCTGTAACTTGCAGCCTAACCTTGAACCCTCCAGTAAAGTACTGAGAGGGTTCTTGGCTAAGCAAAACCAAAGGGGACTCAGACTGTCGCCCTGAAAAATTCCCCGCTCAATTTTAATACGTTCACCGTCCTCCTGGATCCGTCGGCATCCTGGATAGCAGAGAGTCGTATTCTATTGCCCCCTACATGACTTTAAGAAGGTGCGTAGAGTTGTATTTACTTTATACAACTCCAACACCCTCAAAAACCATGTATGCGGCACGGAGTCATACGCTTTCTTATAATCTATCCAACATGCGGCCAGATCCTTTCGGTTACGGCGAACTTGTTGGCTAATGGCCATGTCAATGAGGAGGAGCTCCTTAGTACCACGAGCCCCCTTCCTACATCCATTCTGAGAGGCTGACATAATTGCATAGTCTTCAACATGTTTAGCTATTTTAGCTCTCAGAATAGATGTAAGAAGTTTATAGACCGATGGTAAACATGTTATCGGTCTATAATTGCCGGGCTCGCTAGTACTGCCTATCTTATGGAGCAGGTGGGTAATTCCAGTCGTCATGAATGTTGGTAACGACCCAGATTCCACAGCTAATTGGAATTGAGATGCCAAGCGTTCATGCGAGCTACGTAGCTATTTCAGCCAGAAATTGTGCAGCCCGTCCAACTCTGGAGATTTCCAATTCGCTAATAGACGGACTGCTTGTGAAACGTCCTGGCTAGAAATGGCCACGCATTCCATTTCGGGAATATGTTCGCATGCACGCTCGACATCTCGCATCCAATCGCCTTCAATATGACTAATGGGCATCGACCAGATGCTACGCCAAAACATGGCTGTGGCGTTCGCATCCGGCCGCTGTACATTAGCCACACATTGGTCTGGTCGTTCCCAGCTTCTGTATACCCACCACCAGAGGGACCAGAGGGACCACCTCTGGTCCCTCTGGAATGTACGATTAATGAGATACCGGTCCACACGTTTTTTGAATCTAGGAATTCGGTTTGCCCATGCATAGACTTTCTGTTTTAGGAAGTCAATGCGCTCTGTGACGCGGGATGTATAATCTTGAGGACTAATATTAGTCCCCAAAAAGGCCCGTTTCACAAAGCGCATTACCCTGGGGCGTGTATTCCCCGCCCTAAAACAGATCAGCTTGCCAATAAGTGCCCTTGCCTCGGCAATACGCCTCTCAATCCTGCACTGCCACGCCGGTACAGCAGATCTTTGTCGTATAACAGTGTCAGTTTCAGGGAACTTAACACCTGCTATACGACATGCCGCCACGGCAGCACAGTACAAGATTGAGTGAGTATCACCGAGATCCTCACTATTATCTAAATAATTAGATAATAACGAATCAAGAGCACTTACCAGCGCTATATTTCGCCTATGCATAGGCAACCGCGGCAGACGAGGTCTAATCGTGGGTGGCGTGTGCCGGTAGTCCCTAATCGCACATTCCAAAGCGTCCTTTACCTCCTCATTGCACTGGGTACTTACATTATCAACCATGTCATCCTCCTCCTCGACGGCGCTGCCACCTATTGGTGGTGCGTTCAGTGTCGGCGTTAGCGTAGACCGGACGGGATTGACATGACTCGAAGGTAAGTAGTCTGAGCAAATCCTATCAAGTACGGTATTATCCAACTTGCCACTGCGCTGGATAACTCTTACCTGATCCGATAATCGTTGAGCCGTGACGTTGATGTTTGGTTCCAAGGCCGCAACTGCAGCTGCCGGCGTTGTCGGTACAGGTTCCGACGGCTGCGAGGTGGAGCTCAGCGACGAGCCCGGAGGTGTTAGATGTGCTGTCTTGCTCCTGGCTCGAGTCAACATGCTTATTGTACTTTATTTTTCATTTTTACTGTATTTATTTGTAATTTTTTTGACAATTTTGTCTTGACGGATGTCATTTTGCACAGATTTTATTTTCGTTTCGTAGTGAGGATTTATGGTATTTCTTTGATAAACTTATTATGGAATATTGTACTGGATACGGTTACGGTCTCGTTTGTGATATATATTTACATGAAGAACTAGATATATTTAATTAAATATTTTCTGAACAAATTGATGTATGCACGTTGACAGCCAGTGTTGCCATTTATTATTATTATTATTATTCTCATCCACAGTAGCCTGGCATTTACACATTCAAACTCTTTTACGCACTCATTCATTCGCGCAGACAGTATTACACCAACTCCCTTACAGGCTCTGGTGGTACTATCTACCCCAGACCAATACGCAGTATATGCGCTATGCTTGGTGGTGTCACACCCTTTTCTTATTGTTTCATTAACACAAAGAACATCAATCTTTCTATCATCCATCATCTGACATACTTCATCCAATATGCCGTTCATACCTCCTCCAACATTCAATGTTGCAAACCTGCTTTCCGTAGGCCGCTTTTCGCCCTCGCGGGAAACGAGACGTGATGGGTTGTGAACCGCGTCGCCGCCGTTTCAAAATATTTCAGTATGATAAAATAGTTATTATAGATAAAAAAGTTAAGTAAACTTTGTTGCGTATCATGTAAACCGTTTTATAAAGTCTCCAAATAAATGTAAATGCAACTCTGCCTGTGTGATATGCTTTCACGTGTTAACACTATACAGATTTTGTCATTTGATGTGGCGCTTCTAAGGGGAAGTAGTTTTCTTAAATCATTCAACGTTGATGTAAATTGAGATATAAGTTTACAAATAATATAGATAAAAAAAGTATTTTCAAAACATTAAAGGATGCGGTATAGATGTTTTACATGTCGTATAAATTAGTAGTTAACTAGTTACTTCATAAACTGATCAGCTTATTTGTATTCTATTTAACTTAACTTATGTATATAAATTCTAAAGAATTGTTTTGAAGAGTGTCACTAATAAATGGTAACTATTTATCTACTATTCTAGACTATCTCAGTTATGTGTAATCCTTGACGTGTTTTGCATTCAAGCAGAAACCGTATTGATTTGTATGATAGCTGGTACACTGGTTGTTGTGTGTTGGCATGTATGTATCTAGCATGTATGCGAGATATGAAGGATTTTTTTTATCATTAAAAGGGGTCCATTGAATGCGTGATGTATGAAAGGTTGGGTAATACATAACCAAATTTCTTTTGAGTGGTGTTTAACACTTAAAAGACTGACACAACTTTTCCTTCTCTGTTCCAGGGCTGCCGATGGCTGCGTGGCCAGGCAATTTTTCCCTAGCAAAAATTCCGGCCTAAAATGGAGAGTGTGTGACGTCGCATCGAGCGATGCACACTACAGCGCTGCCCCACCTATTCGACGCACACATCCACGCACGCCGTCGAGTATATATTCAGGTCCGACGTGAACAGCGGCCCGTTTTCGAATCCCGGACACCACCGCTGAAGATAAGTGCTGCTTCTGTCCAGTAGCACCGAAGCCTCGTCAGCCTGCCTGCCTACTCGGCCCTGAGTCTTAGCTCTTACCTCTAGCTACCGGGTTTCTATTGTGTAACGCTTCCTAGTAAATATATTTTGTAATGAACAATAACTATATAATTTATCTCTCCAGTACACATACCTACTACGTAACTCTATAGGCATATAGGTGCCCACAAACACTATAACTTACAATGTACAGAACAGATTCGTACGGGCATGATATTATGTCATCCTAAACAAAGAAATATAACCTTATTAAGTCATAGAAGTAACACTAAAATAACAACAGCTGTTGCTATGATTGATATCTTCTTTCTAATGACACATGTAGTATGATAGAAAGAGCTATCGATAGGTATAGCAGCACGATCTTATAGCAGTCTTGTGGTAGGCAGACAGTAGACATAACATAGAGTTAGGAAACCGAGTGTTGTTCGTAAAAGTGATGATTTATCGATAAATATCTTTTGTCAAATGTCTTTAGTATGACTTTAGTATGTGTCGATATATTTAAGCCGTAGAAGTAAACAACTAAAATATTGAAATTATAGTTTTTGCTGTCGACGCCTGACAGTGCTTTGCAAAGACTTGCCAGACAGACAGTACTAAGAAACTGACACTTAGATTATGTTTTATTTATTATATTCCGTATTAATATTATTTGAATATTAATTTACAATACATACACAAACATACAATCAAAATTAAGGACATACAATACACACATGGAATTAACAGATTTTGTTTTGCTCTCGACTAAGGTAACTATTATAAGAGCAGGGCTCTTCTGCTTATTTTCGTCTCAAATAATTCATCAATCGCTCTGTAATACTACGTTTATAAATAAGCGTAGATATGTTTGTGATTCAATTTGATCCTGCTTATGCGCCATGTGTTGTCATTTTCTCCTTAATACGATACGATTCTATTTGTGATTGATACCTAATGTTCCATTTGAAAATGTTCCTAAATGTTATAGCTATATGTATATCGTTCAAAATATGTGTATGTATCTTTGTTAAAAAGAAATGTAAGAAGATTTCAGTTATTGCTTATGCTGTAAATTAACAAACAATACCAATTAATTTTACTGCCCGTTTATTTACTATCAGAAAAGTTACAGTTAATACCGAAAAATCAATGAATATTTACATATGTACACACCAAAGAAAGGATAATATAATGGAAATAATATAATGGATACTGTTTCTTAAATTCACGGATAGAATGTAGGACCATGGCAAGACCGACTGCTGCTACTGAACAACATCGATCAATCCTTGGAGCAGCCATTCATTTAGCCCCTACTCCCCAGGGAATGAGTCCAGCTATGCATCTTACCGTTATTGATCCCATACCAGTACACATTTACACTCGTAACAGTCGGTACATCTATACACAAACAATCGATAATCAATTTACATTTGGACCAAAAATAAATGTATTTCAATTGCGATCCACTGACGTCATAAATTAAATAGGTTGTATTAACAGACGTTTGATAGACGTACGCTATTCACGAAGCTGGCCGACACTATACGAAATTGAGTCATTATTTGAAATCGGATTAATTTCATAAGACGGTAGACCGTAGTGTTTAGTACAGTATAAGCTAACCGGTTCTACAAGATAACGACAACGGTTCGTATTCAGCTGTAAATGTAGTGAGAAAGCGGATGCAAACTGTATGTGGTTGCGTTACCGACTAAACTCTTTGCATAAACCACAATACCGCATTCGAGGCACTGCTAACTTTGTTCATTAATTGCACACTGAAGCGCTAGGAATTTCGCAAGATTATACGAAATCTATTCTAGACGGACACAACTTAATTATATAATTAAGTGTTGGACTTAATTATATAATTAAGTTTAAATTAATTGTCCCGTGTTTAAATAAATTGCGTCGAGAATTTGCTCTATTTTAATACTAAACTTACGAGAAAATATAGATCGAATATACAAAGAAGTGCTGAGAAAATAGTACTTGGAGAATTCTTCTAACAATATTGGGTTGAGAAAATCTTTGAAGGCGAACTATGTAGACTAGAAACTATGTATAGAAAATATTCGCAGCACGAAATGAACGAACATGAATAGACGTCATCGGGAATGATCGAATTCTTGATTGTGCGATTATTTTCAGGGAATACGATTATTTATTCAAGCTGGTAATGAATTCATAAAGTTAGGTAAACTGCGGCAATAAACCGTAGGAGTTGTAGTATAGTTGATTGGATTTACATACAAAATATCTTGCTTACGTGTGTTATTCGCTCATACGTCAGCTTTCGAGTTCTACGTATTTTAGGGCGACGTACCATCTATGGAATCTACATTATATTCTGAGGTTGGTCTGGCAGACAAGCCCAATAGTAGGTACAACCCATTCCGGGTAACAAACATGCGATCTAAAGACCGTTAAATATACCTATGCTGAAATAGGTAAAACTTGTTATTTAATGAAGAACTTCTTGGGTACGTGGCTGGGCCGATAAGCTGTCGAGCTTGCAAATCGCTCATATTATTTCTTTTTACTCTAGTCTAGCTACCAAAGACATTTAGATCTGTCTATCAATCAGACAATGACAGAGTAGTCCATTGAAAAGTTACATTTGGAGTTGCATTTATCAGAGGACGCAATTTTATTTTACAGTTGTCTAAGGAGGAGTAGAGGAAAGCTTGATCCAAATTTGTGGGGTTGTACCTTTTGTCACTCGGCCGCCATCTTGGAAAGAGTTCAGTTGCAGATGGTTTTTCTTAATTATCTGTTAAACTATTGGCCGCGCAAAGAATATGTGAAAGAGTTTTTGTAGCAAATTAAATTCTCTGCACTTTTGGTCCTGAAGCTATTCTCATAAAGCTAAAAGTCTAGTGATATCTTCATAATAGTTGTATTTTGGCAATTTAACGTTTCCTCCATTATATTTGTGTCCCCAGCCTTTGAGACGAATCAGGCTTTGGCACTGTGTCTACTCAAACGCCGGTTTTAAAGTGTTGATGAAGAAGTTTGGAGAAAAGTCGCATTTACGTCGTAATTCATAATTTTCCTCAATGCATTTTCAAAAAGCGGCGATAGTCCAGTAGTGTACGTAACGGATTGCCGAGGTGATGTTCTCGAGTTTGATCCCCAGGTAACCCGGCCACATACCTCTGACTTTTCGAAGTTATGTGTGTATTAAAAATGTTAATTTTCGCTCGCTTAAAAGTGTGCCCGGTATATGGCAATAGGCTCGTAACGGACTGCCAAGGCAATGGTCTCGGGTTCGATCCCCAGGTACCCTGGGCGCATACCTCTGACTTATCGAAGTTATGTGTCATACAAAATAATTTTGCGGGTCTTAATCGCGTTAACTTAACTTATGTAATACCTATTGTATGGGAAACCGACATACACCGATAGGTATCTCAACGCGAACTCGCACCACCATCCGCGGCACTTGGATTCCGTTGTGTCCTCGTTAGTGAACAGAGCGTATGACCTATGTGACCCCGAACAATTATCGAATTGTTAGTGAGCTGTCACATGTTCGGGAGGTACTTAGGCGCAACGGATACAAGAAAAACATACTCCGTCGGAAGAGGAACGAGCGTAAACCTGAAGTAAGCAGAGTGCCCGCTTACATGCCGTATCTAAAGGGAGTGACGGACAAAGTTGGAACAGTACTCAAGAAATACTCCATCAAGACTGTATACAGTCCGCTCTCTAAGATAGCACACAATCAGCGTACCCCAAAGGACGTCATTCCTCTCCAAACACCTGGCGTCTACAAAGTCGATTGCAGCTGTGGTAGTATATGTATATCGGGCAGACTAAGCGTACAATCGCTGAAAGAGTAAAAGAATATATCGCAGCGGTAAAAAACCGCCATATTAATAAGTCGGCGATAGCTGAGCATTTGTTGGAGTCTGGACCAAACCACTGGATAGTACTGCATCAACCACAAGTCTTATCCACCGATCGTCACTATTACTCCAGGATAGTACGTGAAGCGGTAGAAATCAAGAAATATAACAATTTCAACCGGGAGGATGGATATAGATTATCGGCTACTTGGAATCCAGTCATCAGCAAATGTAAACACCGCCGCAGTGATAAATCGCAACAGTGTGTAGACGTCATTAGTGTAGTGTGTCGGAGTACCGACATGGCGAACTTAAATAAAGACCAAGGAACTTAAGTAAAGGTAGGTGCCGAAACCCGCACTTCCACAAGACGGCGCTGAGCTCTCATCAGTCTCTCCGCGACCACGCTCGGTGCAAGACGAGCGAAACGTCGGAAACAAACTTTTCCTGCTAGTGTCCCCAGAACATTTAGGCACTACAGAACAAATTGCTGGATCCTCTGGCTGGGCAGACTATCAACTTCAGTTGCCCAGGGTCGTTAGTATGAGTGAAAATTTTACCTTATGGTAGTGCAGGGTCTCAAGATAAAAGACTGGGTCATATTTTGGAAGATGTTAAGACAAATTCAATGTATTTTTTATCACTGGCGTCAAAAAATATACAACATATTGAAAAGAAAAAGTCTACTACCTTATTTAATTAACAAAACACGCGCTAGATGCACTCTCACTGCTTTCTGAGTACCTATCACCGCTTGTCGCAAATCGTCGCATGTCGTCGTCACGTTTCGCATCGTATCACGCCGCGTCGCATCGCATCGGTGTGACAGCCGTCCTTGCCGCACATCGCAGTCGTCCCCGAGTGTCTCGTTAACGGTGACACTCGCGCCGAGACCGATTTCACACCGTGTACACAATTTATCCGCATGGCACTTACTAATTTTTATACTAGGTGTAATATAGTTGCCGTGTATATGATATTTTCTAGTCGACAACTATAAGGGGCTTGAGAATGTTTCAAATATTATATAGATAGTACAATATTATGGTACGTAACCACTATAAGATTTGACAAGTCTTTAATAATGGTCGTCTATCTAATGTTTCGATTTTTGTCGGTTCAGTATATATGATTATGTGCATATTTCTTCAAGTAATTCAAACCTGAAATTAAAATTTTATGAAACGTATCTACACCCTAATAAAAATAAAATCACCAGCAATATCAAATTTTGGTGAAACAAATATTTAGCTGAACATCGTTATTTGTAAAAAACACAGAGTAAACAAGATTGAAGGGGACGTCATTATTTACCAAACTTGTAATCTTTCAATCTGTACTTGACTGCCAACGAAGAGGCTTCGTACTAAGATGGGAAAACGATAGCCCAGATTTAAATGGATGAGGGTACCGGATCAAAGAAAGTGAAATTTTATTGACGGCTGAAACGTTTGCACGAATAAATGTCTCATGGGAACCCAGAAGGCTTTGTATGAACAAGTAAACTTTGTTGCGTGTCATGTAAACCGTTTTATAAAGTCTCCAAATAAATGCAAATGCAACTCTGCATGTGTGATATGCTTTCACGTGTCAACATTATACAGATTTTGTCATTTGATGTGGCGCTTCCAAGGGGAAGTAACTTTATTAAATCATTCAACGTTGATGTAAATTGAGATATAAGTCTACAAATAATATAGATTAAAAAGACTATTCAAAACATTAAAGGATGCGGTATAAATGTTTTACATGTCGTATACATTACCATTTTAAAGCTTCAAATAAAACCTAATCGCATAAGATGCTTTTCATTTTTGCCGAGTACAATATTTGTAAAAATGAAAGTGTGAGTTTGGCTAGCGCTACGACGCTTACAGGTTGCTACCATCGATTATCTTACTGCATAAATCAGTTTGCAATCTTCAAATAGTTTGTTGATTCCTGTAGTTTTTTCTGTAAAAATCAAAATCATGTCTAAATTAATTATCAGCATACAAAATAAAAAATAAAATTCAATGAAAACTATGTACTAATAATTTCTACCAAAACGCTTTCTCTGCATTTATAACATATCAACCCATTTACATCATCGCAGATTTCTTAACACCTCGCACGTGTATTCAGTGCCATATAAAAAGAATCCATACAAGGTATTAGTAACAAACACCTGAATAAACTGTTAACCTGCTTCTGCAACACGGGTTTCAATCTAAGTGGCTATTATTACCGCACAGCTGTAAACGCTCCACCGCAATTTTAAGCTGTATATTGTATGACTTGATCCAATCGGTGCAATTGAATACACTGCGCTGTATAACTTTTTTACCTTGCGTTGGAAGTTCGTTTCCTACTCGTATTCTAGGTATGAATTATGCTCATGTGCTGTATGAAGGCTAATAAAAGTCTCGTACGTAGCAGGTATCTTTGCAGATTGCTTGCTGTGATGAAAATTATGTACTTTTGACTTTTGACATGAAATTCGGACATTCCATAATAATAACAAGAATTTATTTTGTGAATCAAGTATGTCTAATGAATGTCATGAGCTGCTGAAATATGCAGCTAAGTGACGATCTATTTCAAACAATATGCTTCTCAATAGTAGAACGTTATTTGCTTTGCGTTATTCGAAGCACAAGAATCACATCTTGGAGCCCGAAGTCTTTTATCATATATTTTTGTTATTGCTATGTAACGGATTAATAATAAATCGGCAAAAGGAAGAAACTTTTACAACTGTCACCAATTGAATGGATGGTCTATAAACTTCGACGTCACAGTTGGTCATGCTTAGGTAAATATGGAAATGAAGAAACGAATCATGTCATTATTCTCAACGGTGAGACGATCCACGGTCATTACAAGAATTTAATCTTTATTTTGCTAGCATGTATCTCTTGTTGACAATGTTTTTTCCAATTAAATTTTCTCTTACTTTTGTTATTCAGTCTTCGCCACAAGATTGGATTTGAATTATCATTTAATTAACCTGAAATCTCTCAAACAGGAGAATAATTATATTATAATACTTGTAAATGGCCGGATACAAAATTATTGTTTAATTACGTCGCATTTTCCTTTAATTTCAATCTGGAAATTCGTAATATCTGCTGTTCCTTCCGGGAACAGAGGGAAAAACGACACGGAGCGCTATGTCTAGCAAATATAAATTTTTGCAATCCGTTTCCAAGTAAAAAGTAAAAGAGCAACTCGCTCTAAACTTAATGACGGTGAATTAATTCGTAAACATACCTACATACAAACATTGTTTGTTTCTTTTCGGCTGGGAGGTAAAAATTCAAAACATTTTGCTTACAACAAAGTATTTCATTTGCCTCACAGAAACGACTTGGGTGAGAAAAACTTTACACCATCTCGGATGCGCAAATAACAAGCACCTAACGAAAAAAGGTTAAAAACAAACAATATTTCGTCAAATGCTGGGCAACACGAGTTTGCTGCATTTAAATTATATAACTTTGTATATAAGCTATCAAGTTATTGTTCTTGCTTACCTATATTTTGAACTTCAAGTGGAAAGATTTGAGTAATGTTGCCGTGCTCCAGGCTACGAAGATCGCCCGCTGTGTTTAAAGATATACGTTAGACACTTCAAGTATATTAAAGCTATTTTTCTCGTGCCCTATTTGAACTTCTTTGTTTTCTGTGGTAAATATATTTTTAGAGTATAGCAGTATAGAATAGTAGAATATTTATGAGTGTTTGTATTTATCAGCATATTCAATTTACTATTTGAAATTAGGTAGGGCGGCGATAGCCTAGTGGTGTACGCAACAGACTGTTGAGACGTGGTCTCGGGTCCGATCCCCAGGTACCCCGGGCACACACCTTTGACTTTTCGAAGTTATGTGTGTATTAAAAATGCTAATTATCGCTCGCTTAATAATGTGCCCGGTAGATGGCAATAGGCTCGCCCCCTATTAAATAAGGACCTAAACATGTGACGTCGCTGTGACGTCGAGAGGACACCACCTCTCGGCCGCTTGCACCTCCACTCCCACCGCACTGCGAGCCTCTATAAAAGCGGACGCGTTGGCTTCGCGGGCTTCTTTCTTGCGGCGGCTACATCCGAGTTAAGTCACCAACATCTCCTGGACCATCGGCAGCTGGATTCTCCACACAAACCCCACCCCTCGCCGAACTACGCGACCCTGTGTTAATTTTTCTAAATATCACATAAATCGTAATCTTTTTTATTTAAGTAACGCTTGCTAATTGATGTATAAAATTTATTTGGCAATTAAATCAATTTTTATTGTAACATTTAACCACGCTTCTCATTTGGACACACCCTAGTAGGGATATCGTAACAGCACACACTCGAAAGGTCCTTTTTACGTTACAGTGGCGCCCACGGGAATATTATAGGTAGGGTTTTGTTGAGAATCCGCTGCCGGTGAGTCTTCTTTTTTTTATTTTTTGTGTATGTGTGAAGTCGTTCCAAAGCAGTGTGTAGTTATTTTAGTGGCATTTACCTATTGTTTCTTTTTGCTTGTTCTATTGTGCTCGGAAAGTCGGTGGTGTTGTGCTGATCACAATAGACATTTTCTCTTTTTGTTCTGTTGTGCTCGGAAGGTCGGTATTGTGTTGAGCCGGTCACAACAGACAAATTTTGTCTTACTACGCTTGGTAAGCATTTCTATATTATAACTTTTTCTGTTACCGCGTGTGATAATTACTGTGTATCAACCGCACAAGTAACGAGTTATAATCGTTCGATTGCGGCCACGTGTCCTCTAAAGACGCGCTAAGGTCACATTCGTCGATCGCATTCTTTGTATTTTGCGATTTATGACCTCACGTCCACTAACGACGTGCCTAGGTCACCTTGATCGTACTGCTTCGCGATTAGCTTTTTTAAATGCCACTAAGGTAATTAAGTGCTACTGGTAATTATTGCTAATAATCTGCTTTGGCTGACTTATGGAACGAGTTCACACCCTTCTCTTTTTCATTTCTTTCTATTTTCTACTACAACCTTCTGCTAGTGATTTTGTACGGCGACATAATTATATATGCTTATGGTCGGTATTATTAAATACTTTTACCGCCTACTACGGCGATTATCTTTTAATATTAACTATTCTTTTCTTTCTTACTAAGAAAGTTGCATCTTTATTATACCACGTGTACCTAACATAGTTGGACTGGCTGCGAATGAACGTGCCTAAGATGCTAGCGTATTATATACTAGGTATCTAGCTAGAATTCCGCGTTCATTTATTAATAAAATGTACACGTGTCACATGCAGGTTGCTCACTAACAATAATGAAAAAGTTTAATCTTTGTCTGTTTGGTATAGAAATACGAATATCATCGTAGAATTATTAGTTGTTCGTTTTGTCAAATGTTTATTATGCTACAATCGTTGTTTTTGGTCTTCGATTTTATCTCCTTGTTACTGCCTATCGGTATGTTATTTGAGAATGCATCTATTTATGCATTTACTGTTCATTGTGAACTCAATCATAAAATTCCTGCGTCGCAATTATTGAATTATGTTCTTTTTGTAATGTTTTGTGTTGCTAGGATTGTTCTTTCAATGTCTGGTTTCTATTGAAATATATAAAACATATAATGATAAATAAATGGTAAAATTAAGCCGCTGACAGCCGGATAAATACTTAATTATCAATAAGTAACTTGTTTCCTTTTTACTAAATGCTATGCATCTAGTTTTACTAAACCATCTTAAATAGTGCTGGTTATAATGTGTTCTTGTGTTGCGCAAATGTTGTTGTGTCTAACTGAATTTATCAAACTTAATTGAATTGAAACTAACTTTAACTAAAGTGGGTATTTGCACATAAATTGAATCAATAACTTCTTTCCTTGAATAAATACGTGCCTATTTACATATGAATCAAATAAATAATATTTATACCTCTTTAAATAACTAAAGTGGCTGTTTACACACAAATTAATAAATAATTTCAATACTTAGATAACTAATGTGGGTACTTATACATAAATCAATAATTTATATACTTTAATAACTAAAGCGAATTAATTGATGTACAAGTTTAAGAATACCCTTTCGTATTTCTCAATCAACTATTTTAAACCTAAAAGCTGAATAAAATAATTAAATCTTATTCTATTATAGCATAAATGTGTTTATAAACGATTGGGTACAGTGTCATTAATAACAATGTAAGACGCATATGTATGCAGAGTTATAATTACCTACATAATTATTTGTGAAGGCCAACAATGGTTCTTTTGTTTCCGAGTCGAAAATAATGCATTGTGTTGTGTTAACGAATTATATAAACATGCTAACATAAAACATGAATAAATATGCTAACATAAAACATGAATAAATATGCTAACATAAAACATGAATAGTTATTACTGTTATAAATTGTCGAAGAGGTTTTCCAAACTTAATATTTTTGAAAGAATCTGTTATTTATCTAACTAATTATCCAACTATCTGATAACTATCCAACTTTCACATAACTATATAAATATCAGATATGTTTCTCTTGATGATTTCCATATAAAGGATCTTGGATTAACTCACTACAAAGTTTAAGAATGTAATGATTAATGCTCATCACTAATGAACTAATCACTTAAATAACTTAACACTTCGCTACATATAATATAAAAATCTTTAACTCCTAATTACAGCTAAATCATGTACCCATATATCTTGTTACTTATAGCTTTGGTAATGACTGATCGAAATATAATAAAATATTTTTTTCCCTTATGGCTCAGTGGCTGAAAGGTTGTTGGCGGATCGGTCTGTGGTTCGATTCTCGATTGTGTTTATTTTTTTTGTGTTTTTAACTATGGTAGTGTGTACTATGTCGTCGACAGTCTCCTTCGACGATGTACTATACATTACATCTTGCCGTGAATATATTTTTTTATGTTTTTGGCTATGGTTGTGTACACTATGTCATCGATTGTCTCCTGCGGTGATGTACTATACATTGCAACCTATTCCGAATTGTGTATTTGCCGTTGTCGATTTTGTATCATAATCAGAAACCAGTTATTTGTCCGCGAGAATGGAATGCGGCCGGCGCCAAGCGCGCAGTGATGACTCACGTGTTCACTGGTTCGAACCTTCATTGTTATTCCATTTTAAATGAATACAAATTGTCCTTGCAATATTGCATCTACCTTGTTAATGAGCAATTTGTTTGTGATACTGCCAACTAATCGTATGATTGTTAGTATCGTAATATTGTAAGATCGTAATATTGGTTTACGACTTATACTCTCTCAATTAACTTCAGTAATCGATTATGGGTGGTCAGGTGGTGCCTACCAACATAGACTGGGTGACTATTTACTATAAAACTCACGTATAATACCTCTTCGCGCGTCGTGTATTATAATGAATGCGACTCGCATCTTGAATGAATGTTGGCTTGTTCATGCGTATGATAGTGTGTAGGCCTTTTTGAATGTGATGAATGTCAGGTTATAGGAACGTTCAATGCTTGGTGACGTATGAATGGCCGAGGGTTATACTTGTTTTTTTCCTCTTTCAGGGTTAATATTGGCCTCGTATTTAACCTACTGACACCACTACCACTCATCTGTTACAGGGTCTCCGAATGCAGTTGCCGCCTACCAGCCACAGAATTTTCCCTCTGGGAAAATTCTGGCCTAATGGGGGGAGTGTGTGACGTCGCTGTGACGTCGAGAGGACACCACCTCTCGGCCGCTTGCACCTCCACTCCCACCGCACTGCGAGCCTCTATAAAAGCGGACGCGTTGGCTTCGCGGGCTTCTTTCTTGCGGCGGCTACATCCGAGTTAAGTCACCAACATCTCCTGGACCATCGGCAGCTGGATTCTCCACACAAACCCCACCCCTCGCCGAACTACGCGACCCTGTGTTAATTTTTCTAAATATCACATAAATCGTAATCTTTTTTATTTAAGTAACGCTTGCTAATTGATGTATAAAATTTATTTGGCAATTAAATCAATTTTTATTGTAACATTTAACCACGCTTCTCATTTGGACACACCCTAGTAGGGATATCGTAACAGCACACACTCGAAAGGTACTTTTTACGTTACAAACATAACTGGCGAAATGTGGTTATGTATACACCTCTGCCTACTCGGGATAAAAGGCGTGAAGTTATGTTATGTTATGTGTTAATTAGGTAGCTGATAAATATAAATGAATACTCCTTACTTACCCGATATGTACACATATTTTTTATATAAGTAGATAACAGGTTACAAACACGTAATGATTCGAAAAGGAAGGTGTCATTCGGCATGAGTTGCACCCATAGATATTTTACATTTCTATGGTTGCACTAAACCTGGTTACGGGATAACTCAGTCATTTGAATAATGTTACCTGACGGGGACCCTTATCTAAATTATACCTACTATTGTTTAAAAATAAAACGAAAATTAATTTTAACGTTCCATCGTCATGACGATGCTCTTGCGGGGAAGATCTATATTGGCTGACTCTTCTCCGCAAGAGTAATTACAGCTGTAATGAGAAAGCACTAAGAGCATCCGGATATATAACTGTTAGCTATGATAATTACTTCGGGCCAATATGTACTACTAAGTAAGGTGGGCTGTTGAGCGGCCCTAATAACTCAAACATAGGTGGGCAGACCCCACCGAAGTAATAAATATAAACCCCACCAAAAAAGACTAGATGCCAATAGAGAGCGGTTCATGTAGGTGGCAAGATTATAAAATTTACTAGTACGTTCTGATTATTTCTAGAAGGAATGGGAAAATAAAATAACTTTATTATTTGAAAAAATGTATCGAATAAAGCGAGGCTGAATATTAAGCCGTGTATTGTGATACTTACAAGATGTAACAATAATTCTACCAAGGGACAAAAAGGACACCAAGACTCGGTTTGTGTGATACACAAAATGTTGTCCCGTGTGGACATCGAACTGACTACAATTTACTCTGTGAAGCGGCTGCTTTAAGCACTACGCCTACGCGCAGTAAATAAGTATTCAAATTTCTGTGTTCTGAAAATATCATCTTGACCGACATACAAACAAGAAAACTAAATTAAAATGTTGAGGTACGTAACCCTCAGCATAACTGACAAGCTGAAACAAGGAATATAGGACGTATATTTGAGTGACTAGTAGCAGATACATTGTAGGGAAGCTGTGTAAATAACTCCTTTCATTCCGGACACGTGTGTTTGAACTTGCTAGTTAGCTTGACTCAAACTTGCTGAGTACATAATATCCAACATCCCAAGCCCGTACGTTTTATCAAAGGAGTATTGGTATTTCTTCATTATTGTTTATTTTTGCCGTATAACTTATAACTTAGAAAACGTTAATGTTGTCAACGACAATAAGTGTCACCTCGGCTCTAGCTTAACCATTTTCTACTTGCTTTTCTAAATTGCTATCTGAATGACCTATTTTCTTGTTTCGTCCTTTTAAGACCATATAAAAAGATGCCCCCTCTTTTACGTAATCGACAGCCGGGACAGACGCCTTAACGTGTGCTCTGAGCACGGGGCAAGCGATAATTAACTTCTAAAATTTAGTGGTGAGCGCCGTGGATTCGAACCCGATACCCTCTGCTTGGCAGTTTTTTTTGTTATCTCAACTAGACTATCGCTGCCTCTCTCAAATCAAACGATACAGTACTATAATCTATATAGATTTACTTCATTTCATATTTTGATTAATTACAATAGACTTAAATGTCAATAATTTTCACGAAAGCAAACGCATACAACTCTAACTATGTATCAAATAAACCTAATTCACATTGCAATCGACTCGAGCAAACTGCAATCCAACTTTTAAATATAACACATATGTTCTAGTAGTTGTTCGAAGGGAACAGCGATGCGCTTATATGAACATTGAATAATAGAACATTCTAGTAATCTAAGTTGGCACTTACACGGAATAGACGCAAATTCCCGCGAACTAAACCTTTACAATTTAAACTTACTCAGAGACCGTGGTGATTTCGTCGGCTGCAGCGGCTGCGAAGTGCTCTCTGCAGATCTAAATATATTTAAGTTATATGATATATGAATGCAGACATGATGGGTGACTGTTTTAAACTGTCACATTTTGCTTATATGAGCTTGTCACCAAGGTGGCATACGTGTTCGGTGTGAAAAGTTCAGACTGGTCAGTGCTAGGTAAAGTCGTTAGTAACAGCTGTCATACAGGTCAAGGACCCTGGCGACAAATTGTTTTTTTTTTTATCTTGTCATCACTTTGCTTTTGTATTCCACATTATGTATAACTGTGTTCAATATTTGTTTTTTAAAAGTGAGGAACTGAATTTTCCTGTGTTTAGGAAATCTAAGCACTTACGTCCATAGATCAATATTAAATATGTTAGTCACAAGTACTTACACATTATATTTCTAAGCCTTACTTCATTTCGTTCCTAACTTGTCTAGTAAAGTAACAAAATATACGTAGCTAACACTATTTATTTGAAACATTTGGTGCCTTCACTTCCCAACATATAACAATCCGTGTTTCGCATTAGATAGCATCCGTTTCCGTATCCGCCGATTACGCTGCGGATGGTTCATATCCGTATCCGCGTTTAAATTTATCCGAGCCGACATCACTACTTTGAAGTACTGAAATCGTTAAGGAAACTTTCCTTTTCAAATAAAAGGAAGAAAAGCATTTATGCCGCCCACGCAAATGGGACACATAAATCGTAAAAAACACACAAAGAGCAAAAGTTTAAGGGAAAGGAAAAAACATTTATAAAAATGAAAAACTCAGTCAATATATAGTATTCTTTTTTAAACAATAATAAGTATCTTTTATATCTTAGCAGACACAATTAATATACACGCAACACCATTATCCCAAACTAAGCAGAGCTTGTACTATAAGTACTCGTTACAGTAGTACAAATATTGGATCCTACCTATTTCTCTTCGTAATATTGAGTCCTCTTCCGCTTCAGTACCGTGTTATTTATTAAATATACTCCCGCCTTAATAAGGCTTTAAATGCTGCGTAGTGCTGCATTTAAGCCGGTATAGTTTGTACAGAAATAATTGCTGGTAATTTTACCTCTTCCGTACGCTATGATTCTGGCAATTATAACCGACGGTCAACAAATAACTTGGCTGTAACTACGGAGAAGGAAAACATTTTGAATGAAAATATAAGGGTCAACATCCCTTATAAATATATTCCTAGGAGTAAGTTTATTGAACAAGGGGAGAGAGAGACTATATTTTTAAAGGATTCCTGCTTTCTAGGTCTTAATAATTCGTGTGTCCTAGGGGCCATCTCAAAAATTAAGACAATTAATACAAAACACATAAGCCCTAAAGATGTAGGTTCATACTTATGTAAAAATTAAGTTCCTGTCGCGTCTTGTATGCTTGTATGAGAGCGATGAACTGAAAAACCGAACTGATTTTTGTACGGTTTCACCAAATGATATTGTAATTCCTGAGTAAAGTTTAGGTCTATAACTCACGAGGGCGGAGAAGCGGGCCAAGACTACTCAAACATAAATTTTATTGTAAAAGTAGTATTGAAAGCTGGTATAGTTTTCACCTTTATTACGTGAAAGAGACAGCCATGTCGAGTCAATCATTTTCACAACAAAACTACCATTTTTTTTACATATTTCTATAAATCAATCTACGTAGTGTTCTATACAATGATAACTTATCGATAAGCTTTGTATCCGCAGATCATCTTTGCCTTTTTAAACGTCTTTTTTGTTATAGAAAAGTATACTTAAATGCAGATGTGACCTCGCACGGAAACATATAAAGGCTGGTTGACCTTTTTACCACCAAACAGCGACAATTTTTGTCGTTCAATATGTATACAGAGATAGTGAGTAGTAGCTTGTTCAAAACGTGGATGAGATTTACATTAAAGACTCTTTATACATTAATGTAACATATGACAGAGAATATGCAATGTTATCACGAGTGTCCTATTCTTCCAAGTTTATATTTAATGCATACTCCGTATTACTATTCAAAATTCTTACTACAAAATTGCTTTGTCCAACAATAATTTAAAATATATACAGTTTATGTAATTAAGTGACTGTAGTTAACATTCTCAGACACCACTACATTTTTATTTTATACCGTGAACCTTGTTAAAATTTATACAAACAAATACTATTTGGCATTCGCAGTGTTGAATTTTTTTAAAGCGGCTCACTCACACCACGCTCCGCTGTCCTTTCGCGTGCCGAACCAAACACTTTATTTTTATGCAGAAAGGGCATTTTCATTACACTGGATTTAATTACGCTGCTACACAACAATGCATTGAAGCTGGCTGTTTTTTATTTCGCCTCTGACTATAAAGCAGCTTTATAAAGGGTACCAAACAACACACCATCCTTTCTGATTACATGGTAAGGAATAGCTCTCGAAGAAAACATGTTTCCTATTCCTTTGAATAATTTAAAAGTAACGCCACGGTAAAATTGCCATCAAAAGAAGACCCGCGACAAAATTGCTATCATATTTTTTAAACGATGATTTAGTTAATATACTTGTAAATAAATATTTTTATCGCACGTTATTTTCTCAGGTGGTATGTAGAAGGTGCCTTCGGCCAATTTGCAGCCGCAATAAAGGTCGATGTAAGTGCTGGGCAGGCGTTGAATTTAACTTTAATATGTTCGCATTGCGCCTCTGTGCACATTGGCGAGCGCATGTAATTGGCATTAAAAATACAAGAAGCCGATACATATCAGGCATTTAAGTAGCCTTGGGTACCCACATACCTACTTGTTCGTAAGAGGTCATTGAGACTGGGAAAGATAGTGCATACAGAAAGCTCACAAGATTTAAAATATATGAAAGTTTATCAGAATCCGTTTATTCTGTCAAAAGTTATCGCAATTTAAAATATACATGGTAGTGAACTTATAAGCAGATTGGATCTGAGAACACCGATCAATATTTAAAATTGACAATAATATACAAATATTTAATAAACATATAATATAAACAGAAAATATTTCAATTGAACAAATAACATATCTCTGGAAAATTTGAAAAGGAGATCAAACTCAACTCAGAAAATTGGTAATTAAAAATAAGGTCGGCACGTCGCGCTATTTCGGCGCCCTGCCACGCCCTGCAAGACATCCACCAGAAGTTGTAATAAGTACCAGCATACCAGCAGCAACCAGAGACTACGCCCCACTATGCCTCCGCCGCCACCTGCCATGCGCAACTCAATGTGACATAATATTATTATGACATTATTTTTTCATTATTTTCTTAGAATCATGTGTATCTATATTTTAATATTTTGTAAATACTTTACTGTAAATACATAGTTGTATATAGCAATTAAGTGCAAATAGTACAATCAAGCAGACAGTGATGGCAATGGTGAGGTAGAAGGGGGCGCAAGTCAACCTACCACATCACTGAGTGAATTAGTACGCTGCCCCTACTGTGACCAGGCCCGCTTCTTTAAAGGTAAGCGGGGTTTGAAAGTACATCTTGGCAAAATGCATAAATCCCAAGATGTATTTTCTGACCCCTTAACTTCATATTCAATTTCTACACAAGACTGTGTCCAAATTCCCTTTTGGCAACATCTTTCGAATTTAAAAAATTCTGTTCCGGTTTTGAAAAGAGTTCCCCGTGGTGCACTCACTAAAGTTTATATGCGACATGAATATATATTAATTAAGAAGCAATAATTACACCAATGTGGCCAAAATGTTTCTTTTGTACTAAATCTATTACTATTTATTCTGTACTGTAAAACCGTGGGACGAGCTCTGCCTACAAAACACTGGCGAAAAGTGGGCATTTAATATGCCTCTGCCTACCCCTTCGGGGAAATAGGCGTGAGTCTATGTATGTCTATAAGGAAAGGTTAATAGTCGTTCCCAGGCTGTTTTTGAGTTCGCCCGCACAACGAGACCTATGCAGTCAGCCAATTTTTTGGCAACTGATGGCCTTGCACCACGGGGAACTCTTTTCAAAACCAGAACAGAATTTTTTAAAATTAATCTTTCGTGAAAATTATTGACATTTAAGTCTATTGTAATTAATCAAAATATGAAATGAAGTAAATCTATATAGATTATAGTACTGTATCGTTTGATTTGAGAGAGGCAGCGATAGTCTAGAGAGCATCGTCATGACGATGGAACGTTAAAATTAATTTTCGTTTTATTTTTAACCAATAGTAGGTATAATTTAGATAAGGGTCCCCGTCAGGTAACATTATTCAAATGACTGAGTTATCCCGTAACCAGGTTTAGTGCAACCATAGAAATGTAAAATATCTATGGGTGCAACTCATGCCGAATGACACCTTCCTTTTCGAATCATTACGTGTTTGTAACCTGTTATCTACTTATATAAAAATACTAGCTGACCCAGCGAACTCCGTATCGCTTTTTTAAGAGTTTTTATTTAATTCCCTTTTTTCCAAGCACCTTTTCCAAAGTTACCATTGACTTAGCGCTTAATCTCTTATCATTTCAGAGTCTTCAAATGATGAACAAACAAACATAGATTTTTATATAATATTGAATTCCCCATTCCTTCAAATATCGGAGACGATACCCATATCGACTTGAAAAAACATCGCGTCCGCCATCTTTGAATTCCTATCCGCCATCTTTGATCACGAAATAGATGTTGTATTTGGATTCACCATCCCTTATATCATCAGAGACGATACCCATATTGATTTTTTAAATTTTTCCCATACGCCATCTTTGATTTCCCATCCGCCATCTTGAATCACGAAATAGATGTTGTATTTGGATTCTCCATCCCTTTAAACATCGGAGACGATACCCATATTGATTTAAAAAAAAAAACCCATCCGCCATCTTTGATCACGAAATAGATGGTGTTTTTGAATTTCCCATTCCTTAAAATATCGGAGACGATACACATATCGAGTTTAAAAAAAATCCCGTCCACCATCTTTGATCACAAAATAAATGTTGTATTTAGATTCGCCATCCCTTAAAACATCGGAGACGATAACCATATTGATTTTTTTTTACTTTCCCATCCGCCATCTTTGATTTCCCATCCACCATCTTGAATCACGAAATAGATGTTGTATTTAGATTCCCCATCCCTTCAAACATCGGAGACGATACCAATATTGATTTTTAAAAAATGTCCCATCCGCCATCTTTGATCACGAAATAGATGGTGTTTTTGAATTCCCCATTCCTTAAAATATCGGAGACGATACCCATATCGACTTTAAAAAATCCCGTCCACCATCTTTGATTTCCTATCCGCCATCTTTGATCACGAAATAGATGTTGTATTTAGATTCGCCATCCCTTAAAACATCGGAGACGATAACCATATTGATTTTTTTAAACTTTCCCATCCGCCATCTTTGATTTCTCATCCGCCATCTTTGATCACGAAATAGATGTCGGATTTGGATTCCCCATCCCTTTAAATATTGGAGATGACACCGTTATTGATTTTTTAAAAATTCCCATCCGCCATCTTTGATCACGAAATAGATGGTGGATTTGAATTCCCCATTCCTTTAAATATCGGAGATGATACCCATATCGATTTTTAAATTTTTCCCATCCGCCATTTTTAATTTCCCATCCGCCATCTTGAATCACGAAAAAGATGTAGTATTTGGATTCCTCGTCCCTTTAAACATCGGAGACGATACCAATATTGATTTTTTTAAATTTTTCCCATACGCCATCTTTGCTTTCCCATCCGCCATCTTGAATCACGAAATAGATGTTGTATTTGGATTCTCCTTCCCTTTAAACATCGGAGACGATACCCATATTGATTTAAAAAAAATCCCATCCGCCATCTTTGATCACGAAATAGATGGTGTTTTTGAATTTCCCATTCCTTAAAATATCGGAGACGATACACATATCGACTTTAAAAAAAATCCCGTCCGCCATCTTTGATTTCCTATCCACCATCTTTGATCACGAAATAGATGTTTTATTTAGATTCGCCATCCCTTAAAACATCGGAGACGATAACCATATTGATTTTTTTTTACTTTCCCATCCGCCATCTTTGATTTCCCATCCGCCATCTTGGATCACTAAATAAATTTCATATTATTAATCAGCGTCCCGAAAATCTCGAAAACGATACCCATATAGATTGTATCCTATTGGTTTAGCCTTTTTTGCCTTTGACCCAACCGCCCCCCTTCTCGTTTGACCATTTTATTATTTTTGTCTGGCCCCTAAAAGTTGTGGCGTAATTTTATATAGCCTTTCGGAATAATTGGGCTATCATATGCAATAACAATTTTTAAAATCCGACTGCTAGTTCCTGAGATTAGCCGACATTATCTTTTAGCCTTTTTAGCCTTTTGCCCGGCCCCAAAGGGTCGAAGCGTTATGTTATATAGCCTATAGCCTTCCGGAATAACTGGGCTATCGTATACAAAAAGAATTTTTCAGATCCGACCGGTAGTTCCTGAGATTAGCGCGTTCAAACAAACAAACAAACAAACAAACAAACTCTTCCGCTTTATTATATTAGTATAGATAGCCTTCCGGAATAACTGGGCTATCGTATACAAAAAGAATTTTTCAGATCCGACCGGTAGTTCCTGAGATTAGCGCGTTCAAACAAACAAACGAACAAACAAACAAACTCTTCCGCTTTATTATATTAGTATAGATAGATGTGTACATATCGGGTAAGTAAGGAGTATTCATTTATATTTATCAGCTACCTAATTAACACATAACATAACATAACTTCACGCCTTTTATCCCGAGTAGGCAGAGGTGTAAGAGAAAATTTAATTGGAAAAAAACATTGTCAACAAGAGATACATGCTAGCAAAATAAAGATTAAATTCTTGTAATGACCGTGGATCGTCTCACCGTTGAGAATAATGACATGATTCGTTTCTTCATTTCCATATTTACCTAAGCATGACCAACTGTGACGTCGAAGTTTATAGACCATCCATTCAATTGGTGACAGTTGTAAAAGTTTCTTCCTTTTGCCGATTTATTATTAATCCGTTACATAGCAATAACAAAAATATATGATAAAAGACTTCGGGCTCCAAGATGTGATTCTTGTGCTTCGAATAACGCAAAGCAAATAACGTTCTACTATTGAGAAGCATATTGTTTGAAATAGATCGTCACTTAGCTGCATATTTCAGCAGCTCATGACATTCATTAGACATACTTGATTCACAAAATAAATTCTTGTTATTATTATGGAATGTCCGAATTTCATGTCAAAAGTCAAACGTACATAATTTTCATCACAGCAAGCAATCTGCAAAGATACCTGCTACGTACGAGACTTTTATTAGCCTTCATACAGCACATGAGCGTAATTCATACCTAGAATACGAGTAGGAAACGAACTTCCAACGCAAGGTAAAAGAGTTATACAGCGCAGTGTATTCAATTGCACCGATTGGATCAAGTCATACAATATACAGCTTAAAATTGCGGCGGAGCGTTTACAGCTGTGCGGTAATAATAGCCACTTAGATTGAAACCCGTGTTGCAGGAGCAGGTTAACAGTTTATTCAGGTGTTTGTTACTAATACCTTGTATGGATTCTTTTTATATGGCACTGAATACACGTGCGAGGTGTTAAAATGGGTTGATAAGTTATAAATGCAGAGAAAGCGTTTTGGTAGAAATTATTAGTACATAGTTTACATTGAATTTTATTTTTTATTTTGTATGCTGATAATAAATTTAGACATGATTTTGATTTTTACAGAAAAAAACTATAGGAATCAACAAACTATTTGAAGAATGCAAACTGATTTATGCAGTAAGAGAATCGATGGTAGCAACCTGTAAGCGTCGTAGCGCTAGCCAAACTCACACTTTCATTTTTACAAATATTGTACTCGGCAAAAATGAAAAGCATCTTATGCGATTAGGTTTTATTTGAAGCTTTAAAATGGTAATGTATACGACATGTAAAACATTTATACCGCATACTTTAATGTTTTGAATAGTCTTTTTAATCTATATTATTTGTAGACTTATATCTCAATTTACATCAACGTTGAATGATTTAAGAAAGTTACTTCCCCTTGGAAGCGCCACATCAAATGACAAAATCTGTATAATGTTGACACGTGAAAGCATATCACACATGCAGAGTTGCATTTGCATTTATTTGGAGACTTTATAAAACGGTTTACATGACACGCAACAAAGTTTACTTGTTCATACAAAGCCTTCTGGGTTCCTATGAGACATTTATTCGTGCAAACGTTTCAGCCGTCAATAAAATTTCACTTTCTTTGATCCGGTACCCTCATCCATTTAAATCTGGGCTATCGTTTTCCCATCTTAGTACGAAGCCTCTTCGTTGGCAGTCAAGTACAGATTGAAAGATTACAAGTTTGGTAAATAATGACGTCCCCTTCAATCTTGTTTACTCTGTGTTTTTTACAAATAACTATGTTCAGCTAAATATTTGTTTCACCAAAATTTGATATTGCTGGTGATTTTATTTTTATTAGGGTGTAGATACGTTTCATAAAATTTTAATTTCAGGTTTGAATTACTTGAAGAAATATGCACATAATCATATATACTGAACCGACAAAAATCGAAACATTAGATAGACGACCATTATTAAAGACTTGTCAAATCTTATAGTGGTTACGTACCATAATATTGTACTATCTATATAATATTTGAAACATTCTCAAGCCCCTTATAGTTGTCGACTAGAAAATATCATATGCACGGCAACTATATTACACCTAGTATAAAAATTAGTAAGTGCCATGCGGATAAATTGTGTAGACGGTGTGAAATCGGTCTCGGCGCGAGTGTCGCCGTTAACGAGACACTCGGGGACGACGCGATGTGAGTAAAGAACGGCTGTCACACCGATGCGATGCGACGCGGCGTGATACGATGCGAAACGTGACGACGACATGCGACGATTTGCGACAAGCGGTGATAGGTACTCAGAAAGCAGTGAGATTGCATCTAGCGCGTGTTTTGTTAATTAAATAAGGTAGTAGAATTTTTCTTTTCAATATGTTGTATATTTTTTGACGCCAGTGATAAAAAATACATTGAATTTGTCTTAACATCTTCCAAAATATGACCCAGTCTTTTATCTTGAGACCCTGCACTACCATAAGGTAAAATTTTCACTCATACTAACGACCCTGGGCAACTGAAGTTGATAGTCTGCCCAGCCAGAGGATCCAGCAATTTGTTCTGTAGTGCCTAAATGTTCTGGGGACACTAGCAGGAAAAGTTTGTTTCCGACGTTTCGCTCGTCTTGCACCGAGCGTGGTCGCGGAGAGACTGATGAGAGCTCAGCGCCGTCTTGTGGAAGTGCGGGTTTCGGCACCTACCTTTACTTAAGTTCCTTGGTCTTTATTTAAGTTCACCATGTCGGTACTCCGACACACTACACTATCATTCCAAATATGAATATGATAAAGTAGTGGGTATGAGAAACTATTCTGTTTAATTCTGAACTAGCAATAACTGATACTAGTAGGTGAATAAAGTAAAAGAGGTTATAAACCATTTAAAATTATTTATTTCACATAACATTCACCAATAACGCCAACACAATGCTATGTTTTACTGTTATACAGAAATATGCCTATAAAGAATATTCGTTATCTAAATAATACAAATTACTTAACTTTTATTACTGCACCAACCAATCTGCTCGTAACAGAGATCACTCGGGCTGCACCACAGACTGCTAGCCTGTACACCTATACTAGGTTTTCGGAGCTCCGTTCGCTTCAATAGTTAGTAGAAAGATGGGCGTCCCGCCGAAGCGAACAGTTATTTATAATGGTGGCTCACTGCAAACAAGTGAAGGGTAGTCAAATAACACTTAAAAAAGAATCGAACGACATAATCATATGATTTCTTTTTATTATAATATAAGTTAGGATTTATTTTAAAATGTATAATCATTAATTAAATCAGTGTAGTGTTTACTAGATAATTACATAACAAACTTTACGGTAAAACAAATGTGTGACAATAGAACTAGATGTCGCTACGTATTTATCACAATATTGTAAATAATACAATACATACATACATACATACATAGATCCACGCCTGTTTCCCCGAAGGGGTAGGCAGAGGCATATTAAACGCCCACTTTTCGCCAGTTAAATAATACAATCTAATTACTAATATTTGATAAATATGCTTAACTTAATCATATTACACCATTTTAAGAGTTTATTTATTAATTGGATATAAACCAAAAACATTTATTAATTGGCAAAGTGTGACCTGATTTTGACAATAATCTATCAAGCGCATAAATTTGCTCCGTACAATATGTCAGTGATGGCAGCGTCCACTTTGCCGGAGAGCATCAAATTCATGAGAGCAGTCAGCTCCCTCAGGAGTGCATCGCCAGCCACCCCGGCGCTCGAACACACAAGATCTTTGAGATGTTCTGGTGTTAGAGCGTCGAGGCCACCAGCCGACCAAGTCCGGAAGGAGCAAACTGCTGCGAACACGTCCTTGGCCGTAGTAATCAGATGCTCCGAATCCATATCCGGGGCATCAGGAAAAGAGAGGCCATCCATCGGCGCTGGATGCTTGCTCTTCAAACCCGCAAGCGTGTTTGAAGAGCAAGGCGCCACCACATCAGTGCTGAATAAGAGTCTCGACGCACGCCTTATATCACCCTCTCTTAGTTTGGATTCTACATATTGATAATTCGTTCTATTTGTATTAAAAGTAAATTTGGTGTCGAAAGTATGGACCGAAACAGAACAGTTGTGTTTAATTTGGGCAGTAAGTATCTTTTTTGAGGCCTGATCTTTTTCAATATGTAAAATCCTATAAGGAAAGGGTGCATAGGGTTTCCACCAAGAACTTAGGGTCCCAAGCCAACCTCACCTGCAAGTGGTGCACCTGCCGATCAACGGACGAGGCTCTGGTAGATCCCACGTAATAGCAGTTTGGCAGTTCTAAAAGACAAATTTAAATCGATCGGTTTGGAGCTAAATTCAAGTAAGTGTGAGTTATTTCTAAATAAAATTGACGAAAAAAAAACCTTTGGTATTATCAAAATTTAATAGTTTGGAACCACATATTAAAATTAGTGACAAGTATTCTCTTCGCCTCCTTGGGTCTCCTATATTTCAAGAAGCCTACGAATCTTTCGTAGATGAAGATTCAAAATTTTAGTGAAATTTCAGATCGCCTGCTAAAAATTAATATTCATTCGGCTTTTACAATCATTCGATATTGCCTTTTCGTTCCCAAATTTACGCATGTCTTGAGATCTTCACCGCTTTGGAAAAATATGAAATGTTTAGAAAAAATGGACCAAATTTTAACAATACACTTAAAGAAATATTAAATGTGGATTTGAACGACCGAGCCTGGCTGCAAGCGTCTCTTCCTGTACACATTTCTGGGTGGGCTCGGCGTTCGCAAAATTTCGGATGTTAGTTTACCGGCGTTCCTGTCCTCGGTGCACAGCACGGAAGATTTAAGTAGGCAAATATTAGCACCTACACTGGTTAATTCGGAAGTGCTGTGTAAAATCGATCCCGTGAACGCCTGGAAAATGGCTTGTCCAAGCTCTGCTTTGCCTACCAACCCATTCTCCCAAAGGCAGTGGGACGGGCCGCTTTGCAATACGGTGAGAGAAAAACTTATTTTATCGTCTACAAGTGTTGCTGAGCGTGCTCGCTTGCTGTCTGTGGGAGAGTAGGAGTCTGGTCTTTGGCTTCAAGCGCTCCCGTCGTCCAATGTGGGTACAATGTTGGACGACACGACATTTCGCCTCGCCACTAGCCTCCGTTTAAGTGCTCCGTGTGTTTCTCCGCATCGCTGTCATTGTGGAGAAGCCGTCGATAGCCTCGGACACCATGGACTATCTAGCGGCAGAAGCGCGGGCCGAATGCCTCGTCACGCCTATCTTAATGGCATCATCCGTCGCACTCTTGTCACCGCCGGAGTACCAGCCGTACTTGAACCCAATGGTTTGGTACGCGACGATGGGAAGAGGCCCGAAGGTATGACATTGTTGCCTTGGAAGTTGGGTAGGCCTTTGGTATGGGACGCAACGTGCGTAGATACCCTTGCGCCATCACATCTTCCAAGTACAGCCAGCTGTGCCGGCGCTGCTGCTGCAAGCGCAGAATCCCTCAAGCGGCGAAAATACGGTAATTTAATAGGTAATTACGTATTTGAGCCGTTTGGGGTGGAGACGCTTGGTCCATGGGGTCCGAGCGCTCGTACTTTGTACAGAGAAATCGCCAAACGATTAACCGACGATTCACGTGACCAGAAGGCTGGGCTGTATTTCGGCCAGCATATCAGCATTGCCATCCAGTGTGGCAATGCTGCCAGCCTTCTGGGCACGTTACCAATAGACAGCGATGCGGAGGAATTCTACGACGCCTAAACCTGTCTGTACTTGGTATTTGTCCCCGTTTTTGTACATATTTCTTTTTATGTACCTATGTAAATAAACAGTTACTTCGTTCGATTTTTAAAAAGACTAAATTAATATTAACCAAAGAAAAAAAAAAATTAAACGCTGTTGAGAAATAATATTTTGTCAACATCATGATTCATTCAGAAACAACCTTCGTTTTAATGAATGTTGGAACTTATCAAAAGAATAAAGAAAATCAGGAATCCATATACATCCAGTATTAGAATATGGATTCCTGATTTTCTTTGAGTACTGAATGTCGCTAGTTTTCTACCAAATATAATGCATATATTGAACCTTAAGTAGTTTACTATTGACTGAATCATAATTTGCTTCAACAGTTAAGAAGCACATAAATTACAGTGCCCTGCATGCGACACGCGCCTCTGTGTTAATACTATAAATCTTTTTCGTATAAAACTTATTTATAATAGTATATTTGTATGGCGGCATGCAACGGCAAATCGTTCTTTGTTCCAAGTTCAAAAGATTATTTAAAGATTATTTTCAATAACGATAGTTTACCTACTCTTTGCATTAGTTGTCTCATTGTTTTAGAAATGGCATTCCTTTTATAATCTTGATTGGTTGGCAAGTTGATTACCTTTTGGTGTTATTATTCATACCGAGCAACACTTAGTTATTCACAAATAAGTTTCTGTCTAGAACTTACTTGTTATTTGTCTATCGTCTCCATAATTGCTAAGTCTCTATTTATACACCAATTACTTACATTTCAAGAGGAAGTTAGAAGAACTTCATAAAATTTGTGTGGGTAAATGTTAAACGTACATTCTATCGATCAGTTTGTCTCAGCAAGTATTTATCGTACATAATCGCAGTAGCTGACAGCACCGCAAGTTTCACCCATCTCTTCGGAAGTGTCGATCGTGTTATTCGTGAACTTTAGATCGACCCGGTACCCGCCTATATTACCTAAGCGATCCGAGTTTGATTTAGGTCAGGTGTAACACGGCAGGTTACAAATATTTAAGGCATCTCGGTCCCTCCACACCGAACCATTTCACTCGAAGTCTTGAACCAATGTCGTACATTATTTATGTGTTATAAATGCTAATATTTCACGAGCTCTATGCTTTATTAATGCGATGCAAAATTTACAAATTGTTCCTATACCGTTCTTATACTTATTATGTAAATTAATTTGGCGTTTTGGTTACTTTGACATGCGATAAGGATGTGTTGGTAATGTACGTAAATTGACGCTTCTAAAGCTACTCATTAGTAGGAATTAAATAGCTATTTTAAGTGAAATATTTTTTGTTGTTTTTAGAAGAAATATCCAATAAATAACTACTTGTAGATAATTCTAAAGCCTGTTGCTTGAAGATTGATAATGACAATATTTCCGGTAATAGTGTGAACGGGAGTTTATTGTGTTCGTTAGAGAGCCGGGTGTCTCGCTGATGTCAGCTTTGTGTTTTTACGTAAATGGTGCATTACAAGGTTTGCTCATTGCGCCACGCCCGCTGCCGTCTTGGCTTTGAAATATGAGTTTAATTTTGTCTCTTGTGACTCAAACTTCAGGTGTATTCCGTCATGACAAGAAAATCTGTATTACAAAAAAACGATATTCACCTTTATAATAGCATGTTTTACGTAAAAGCTGCGATAATATGTATTAGATTCTAAAACGCTTTTAATTTGTTTTTATATTGTAAATAGAAAAAGGCATACTATTTTAGTTTTACGTTACAGCAGACTAAAGCAAGCAGTTATTATTTAAATATTTTATACCTTGTGGTTGGCGCACACATATCACAATCAGAAATGGATCGACAGCACCTCGGCTTTCACCGTGCGGTCAATTAGGTGTCAACTGAATGGAGAACGTTACGTTAATGTAGCCTCAGCTACGGCTAGGTATTGCCGCGCTATAGGTTCTTGGCGGATATATCCTGAATTAAATAAAAAGATAATCAAACATTGACGATTTGTTGTCTATAGCTCCGATAAATTTTTTTACGCCTCATTTAAACTTGACAGGATTATCTGGAGAAGGTGCGATGCCGTTCTGATATTGATAAGTTATCATTGCAAAAGTGACTTTTATAAAAGGCACACAGCAACAGCTTGAGTTGAGGCCAAGGCAATTTTATTTCAAGGTGTCACATGTGAGCCAACCCTTAGCATACCTATAGACAAGTATGGACACAGCTTAGGTACATCACTACGCGGCGTGTGCTCGTAATCCTGCCACAACTACTTAGCAAAGTAAACCAGTCAGCTAAAAAGTATTAAACTACTTCCTTAAACGTCTTCGCACTACGTATAAGAAATACGCAGCAGGACGCATGTTTTATCAACTTATCTTTTTCCTTCTCTATGCTGCATTTTGATATTTGCATAGGCTTACTTTATACCTGTTATTACTGCGCGTATTTTTCTTTTAATACGTTTTATTGAGCAATAGCACCAGCACTAGGAATAAATTCCGTATTCTCGGGGTTTTAGAAACGTCCACACAAAGCACACACAGATACAATTTGTAGAAAACACAAAATTTGTCGCTTGAAGTCCAGTTCACGACACGTGGTGCAGTACTGAACTGCAACTGCTTCAACCACGATTATAAAGTTAATAAGCTTCATCATCTGGACCGAAAGTCGTCCAATGCTGGACATAAGCACCCCAAAACTCACCACGCAGATCGATAAAACAAGCTTACTATAGATAGTATTTTAAAACCATGAAGCAGGAACAAGTTAAAAATCATAGGCTTAGTATTCAGGCAAGCATTATTCGTTCACATTGCCGAACACCGAACAGTGGCAATATTTCTAGTTATGGCGTTGCTAGGGGTAATACAATTAACAAAGTTCAAAACGCAGCTGCATGGTCTATTTTGCGTTGAACAAATAAAAGCATTCCATAAAAAAATAATGAAATAACAAGTCCCGTGAACAAATAATGCACGTGGGTGTAAAAAGTGTATCTGTATGCAAGGTGATGTTATTATGTACCTTTCGGTAGATCATCATCATCATCATCATCATATCAGCCAAACGAAGTCCACTGCTGGACATAGGCCTCCCCTAAGGTTCTCCACACAGACCGGTCTTGAGCCGCCCGCATCCAACCGCCTCCCGCGATCTTGACGAGGGATAATGATATATATGGTAGATAATGTCTCCTATATAAAAAAGGTGCTCTGTGGATAATGTCATGGATACTGACCGAGTCACTTTGTGCCCTATATTGTTTCTGAAGTCTTTAGAGTAATCAGGAGTGTCTTCACACAAATTGAGACTAAAAGTAGATTTGTGGTACCCCGAGTTTAACCGTACGAAGCCGCGGGCAAAAGCTAGTACAGACATAAGTAAAACTGATTGAAACCTAAAAAATAAGCATGGCCTACAGGGCCAGTTACCAGGCAAAAAGTTTAAAAATACTCCAATCATCATCATCCTTATTCTGCAGGTTCGAAACCCAACCCTTCGTATTGGAGCTTGGGACACGCTTTTCTAGATAACCAGATATGGCAGAATATTTGCGGTCTTCTCATGACCACGATCCGGTAGAGCAACTGAGAAATCGGCTTAAGAAAATACATATTGTGGGGTATTGGTTTTAATGTTTACACTGTAATAGTGGAAATACCAAAAGACTGCCATGCAGAGGCTATTAGATTCAAATCCACTTAGCACCCCACTGACTTTGCGGAGTTATGTGTGTATTAAATTATTAGGTAATTATCGCTTGCCCCGTACCTCGAAGAGCTCGTTGGGCCGTCGGTCCCGGCAGTCATGAAAATATTAATTGACAGTCATTATAGGAAGTCAGTATCTTTGAATAAACTGACACTCGTCTAAGGCGTGGAATAACGCTATCCCTTTGGGTTGCGAAGGCTAGACAAGCAGTCGCTCTGTGGAAAAACTAATAATATTCGGTTAAATCCGGTTAGAATAGTAAGTGGACCCCGGGCTGCAACTCGGATAACGCGAGGCGAATGATGAATAAAATAATCCGCTATAAAATACCTGAATAATCATTTACGTTTCAATTGATTATGTGACATGTCATTAGTCGTGCCAGATCAGAATTAGTTTTGTTTATAATATAAGAAAGTTTGGACCACCTCACGGCCAAAATGCGAGTTGGCAGACTTCAGCAGACAGAGCTCTGCCACCATGTTTTATTCACCGATTAGGAAGTTATTCATTTTCGAAAAATCAGTGGTGCGCGCCGTAGCTGCGTAGGTTTGAACTTCAAACCCTCTGCGTAGCAGTTTTCTGGTTTCTTTACTATACTATGGCTGCTATAAGCATATAGAACAGTAAGTTACATATTCTTTACAATATCTACAATACATGTGCGGCGGCACACTCCTAAATATGGGTTACCTCAATACTGCATCGTTTTGTTTAACTTATACAAATGCTAGTGAGATAGAACGTGGATATTGCTTAGGTTTCCTTAGCATTCGTGATAATGTCCTCTAGAACGAATTCTAGGCGTCTAGCCTTAACGCAAAGAGCGTTGTGCATATCGACAATAGTGCGAGCACGGTATTATGTATCGTTTGGTGGGCACATAATACAGGATATAGTTTTAATACAATGTCAATGCTGTCACGTTCGGGAAGATACAGTTAGGTATATAATTTCATGTACTGCCTACTTTTGATCCCAAGCTTCCAGAATTTTAGACCCTAAAACTTTGCTGGACCAAGGAATCATAGCCACAATTGTTTAAGCCGTAATAGGGGGCGAGTCTAATGCCATACCGAGCACATTACCAGACTACGTGCTGCTACTGAGAATTTCCTAACGGAAAAACCCAATAACACCTAGCCCGACCCGGGAATCGAACCCGAGATCTCCTAATCCCACGCGCACATTTATGCCGCGAGACCAACAAGGCAGTCTTACTATTTTCTAACATGTGCATATTATAGTTGGTACTTACAACTTGATACACTATTTTATTGTTGGTTGAGTCGTTCGGCGTTACTTGTTGAAACTCCATTGCAAACTATGAGTTGGAAATGTTTCTTCTCTCTTATTCTCTAATATTTACCTACTAGACATTTTCGAATAGATTCTATGCTTTATGTGTGCACAGTATATCTGCCATTACAACCTGTTAATATAACATCGAAGCATCGAGACATCAGCTCGAACATGATGGCGGAATACTCGTAAATATGTGTTACCTCAATACTGCATCGGCGTTTTTACGTTATGCTAACGTAACTGAGATAGATAGCACGTAGGTAGTTCTAGAACAATTCAAATTAGTAGACCGTGCCGAGCGAACTATGCCATAACGCGTTTTATAACTGTCATTTCTATGGACGATGCAGAGATAGCCAAACCGTCGTAGAGTATGTGGATAAGCATTTAGAGTATAATAAAAATATATTGTTGTTCAGCAACGTTCATTGACTCAGTCCAGAAATGAAAGCATTAAATACATTGAGTAGGAGATACAAGGTTCACGATAGATAAAAAAAGCTTGCCATTTCTCAAGAACTTATGCACACATTATATAACTATACCTACACCTGATCCGGGAAATACACCGAATCCGAAGATTTTTTTTTCGTTCTAGATGGCAAACGAGCAGATGATAAGCGATTGTTGCCGTCCATAGAAAAAAGCAACATCGAAGGAAGCCCAAGTGAGTTGCCTGCCTTTGGAATGAGAGAAGCAATAGTAGGAGCGGGATGAAGCGGAAGGATAAGAGATGAGACCGCAGCACTCTAATTTACCAAACGAATGTTGATACTGTTACTGTACATCCATATTCTATTTCGATTTATGTTGAAATTAGAAAGGCTTTACCTAAAAGTATCAATGGACACATAGGATACCTAGACTCCAAACCACAATTTGTGGATCACATAAAGTGCTGTTTAGAGTCTGAAAAGAACCTACGACACTCAACCTACTGTGCTACACGGCGAATCAACCACTACGCTATAAGTGCAGTCAAACATGGTAAAATTAATTCAACATTTGGGATAAATGCTTTCCAGTAGCAGTTCGAAGACAATATCCGAAATATTGCAGTGCTAATGCCATGGCTTGACACAGCCTCCTTTAGGCAGCAGACACGTATCTTTTCAGAGACGTTTAATATTGCATCAATTTTGGACGAAACACGAGAGACAGTCGCCGAGTTCACGGCGGACGATGTAAAGCACAGATCTGTGCAAAATGTGTTTGTAAAATGTGGACTACTACTGTACGTATGCATGTCACTGACCATCGACTTAGTAATTAGTGGCTCTCTGGATGGATTAGATTGAAAATTTGATCCTTTGTTGATATCCAGAAATAAAGCCAATGACATCGCACATGTCAGCCTGTTAATTATCGCCTGCTAAATGGTGATAACACCGTAAGCCGTAAGGAAACCTGCCAGATGATGACTGCGAGTTATCGGTAATGTATTCAAAAGATATGTGAGTATCTGCTAAGCCGCTCTTGTCCAGCATGGTGGACTATGATCTAACCCTCGACGTAATAAGTAGAAGCCTATCCCCAGCGACGGGACAGATACCAAATCAAGGTTGACTATAATGAAACGTTCGCAAGCCATAATCTACAATTTAATCGACATATAACTTCGGCCGTGTGGTTGACGGCATAGAATACAAGTGTCACCACCCCCTATCTTCCCGTGGGTGTCGTAAGAGGCGACTAAGGGATAACACGATGCAAATACCATCTTTGCGTAGAGACGGAAAACTCGACATCAAACCCTATACGACTGCCTCGTTGGTCTCGCGGCATAAATGGTCCCGGGTTCGATTCCTGGGTCGGGCAGTGTTACTGGGTTTTTCTGTCACGAAATTCTCAGTAGCAGCACGGAGTCTGGAAATGTGCCCGGTACGGCAATAGGCTCGCCCTTTATTACGTGGGACTATAGTATATTTGGCGAAGAGTAGGTGTAGAAATATACCTCTGCCTACCTCTTCGGGGTTATAGGCGTGAGACTATGAATGTATGTATGTATAACTTCGAAAAACCATTGGTGTACGCTGAGGTTTAGAACCCCAAGACCCTGCGTAGCAGTCCGTTGGTTCCTTCACTATGCTATTGCTGCCTATGTTGCTATGCGATAAATAAGCACATACTTTTGTCAGCATTACACCACAAAAAAATCCCATGTCCATAAATACATTTCTCAGTTCTCGGTTCATGGAAGGGAAACCGCTGGATATCAAAAATTGACAAATGGCTCAATTGGTATGCGTATACTGTCCTCTTGAGGCCCATATGACATTACTGCATTCGGCCCTTTCCTCACCGAGCGAGTTTTATGAATCAACATGGTACGCATGTACCATTTTTTCATATATTGTGGTTTGCCTCTATTTTAATATTTTTTATTTTTATTTTTGTAATTACTGCCCTGCAATCTATTTATATGCAAATAATTATCAAACTCGGTTTGATCGTTCAGACATAAAATCCGAACATACACTTTTATAGGCCTATAACTGGATATAGGCCTCTTCTTTCCTCTCCTTTCTATGGCAGGCTGATGATGTTGGTGATGATGATATACACTTCTGCATTTCTAATATTTATAGGGACAACCCAATTTTGGCTATCTGTCTCACGGAGAAAAAAAACATTCACACTAAAATAAAATCCACAAATATCTAAACTACAGTAAATGTTTTATGGATAAAGACTCACAAAAACAGAAGAATGACTTACCATTTATTTCTTGACATTTTTTTTTTGGTAGGATTAACATAATTATGTACAATAAAATAAAACTAACTATATAACTAAACTATCCTAAACTATAAAAAAGCGAAAGTATGAAAAGAAAAGTAAATAAAATATAATAAAGTAACAAATTGCCAACTACGATTCGTCAAAAAATGCCTCCGCAACGCTGTCGAGCGGTAGCGTGCACAGAAGGCTGGGAGCATTGCCACGTTGAATAGCAATGCTTATTCTCTCAGCGAGATATAAACTAGCCCTCTGGTCACGGGAAGCATCGATCAGCCTTCAGGCGATTTCTTTGTATAATGCGCGTGCACTAGGGCCCCATGGCCCCAGCGTTTCGACCCCAAACGGCTCAAAAACGTAATTACCAGCCAGGTTTCCGTATTTGCGCCGTTTGAGGGTTTCCGCCGATGCAGCAGCAGCGCCAGCTGATCCAGCTGTACTTGAAAGATGTGATGGCGCAAGGGTATCGACTCATGTCGCGTCCCACACCAGAGGCCTACCCATCTTCCAAGGTAATAACGTCATACCGTCTGGTCTCTTCCCATCGTCGCGTACCAAACCATTAGGTTCGAGATGAGCTGGTACTCCGGCGGTGGCAAGAGCTCGACGGAGTATGTTGTTAATGTGGGCATGTCGAGAAATACGCCCTGCACTCCTACTGCACGATAGGCCATGGTGGCCAAGACTGTCGTCGGCTTCGCTGCAGTGACAGCGGTGCGGAGAAACGCAAACAGCTCCCAATCGCAGGCAAGAAGCGATGCGGAAAGTTTTTTGATGCATCGTAGTTGGCAATTTGTTATTTTATTATATTTTATTTACTTATCTTTTCATACTTTCGCTTTTTTATAGTTTAGGATAGTTTAGTTATATAATTAGTTTTATTTTATTGTACAAAAACAGTAGTAAATCATTATATATAACCACTTAACTTGGTGGGTAGTTGACCAAACACCCGTATTTAAATCAGCAGTTGACGAAATTTTAAAATAAAATAGTTTAAGTTTATTTTATATCAATTTAATGAATAATAAAGATAGCTAACATTGAGTACCTGCCTGTTGAGTGTTATCTCCACTGTAGCACAACAAAAGTTCACTTCTATAACACTTCACTTCAACAACATTATGGAAGCTTCAACACTCGGTCTACAGCAGTATTTTGAGGAGCGGATGGCCAAATTTGAAGCGGATCTTCATAAGACTTCAAAGCCTTCTAGTACCAGCAGCTTGGAAGAGGAATTTGCAAAGTTCAAAGACTTCATATTGCAAACTTTGAAGTCAATTTCTCAGCAGTTTGATATTGTTGCACGTCAGGTCGACAATATGGAGATGCGCAGCCGTCGGAAGATGCTTCTCCTGCATGGAGTAGAGGAGCAAAAGAATGAGGAGACAGCTGATGTGGTCTGTCAGGTGGTCAAACAGCAGCTCAAGCTTGATACATTCACGACTGCAGACATCAAGCGTTGCCACCGAATGGGCCGTCAACCATCTAATAAGAAGCCCAGACCCATTCTAGTCAAGCTTCATAGTGTTTTGGTGCGAGACAGCATATGGTTTTCCAAGACCAAATTAAAAGGGGCTGGTCTCACGCTGTCTGAATTTCTAACCCGGTCGCGACATACAACATTCATGACAGCGAGGGAGAAATTTGGCGTTGCGAAATGTTGGACCAGAGAAGGTTCCGTCTACGTTCTTGGCGCAGATGGGCTTCGACACCGGATTCTGATCCTGGGAGATCTGGACAAGATCAAAGGCGCCGACCCGGAGAAACCTGGTGTGAAGACGACAACCGCGAAATCTAGACGGGCTGCAGCTCCCAAAAAATAGGTTTTTAACTTTTATTTGTCCTTTGTTTACACGTATGGGTGAATTGCTTTCGATATCACAGCTTCTACCTTCTTTGTTTGTAATTGTTTACTTAATTTTACCCTTTTATTTTTCTATATAAAATATACAATTCTGTTTTTCAGTCTGACATTTTTTGCCATCTGTCATAGCTGTCACAATTGTCACAAACGTCTAATACTTCTAAAATTTGTTCTTTGAATACTAGTCTTTTAATCTATGAAATCTGTTAGTCGTAAAAATGCAATTCACCCGGTTTGTCGAAATTTAAAAAAATCTTACTTTTTAGTATATTACTTTATATTATCACAGTGCTATTTTTATTGTACTGTGACTATTCATGTTTTGGTAACACGTAACTGGCAGGTAGACTTACCATTTTAGGTAGCTTCAAATTTTATTTTTTATTTCTTTATATTTTTGTTATATAGGTATTTACACAACCTATATATATATATATTATATATTTATTCATATATTATAGTATATTATTATTAAATATTCATACATATTTGTCATGACTGACTCAAATAGTGATGATGATAGCTTTGCAACCGCTACTAGTCTCGATGACAGTTTCGCTAGTTTGCCTTCGCTCGCTGATAATCTTCAGACTCGGTTTTCTGACGTGCCGATGAACTTTAATGTAGTCCGTATTAATGCTCAAAGTATTCCTGCCCACTTCCCGGATATGCTGGCAACATTTGACTGTAAGAACTTACACGCTATTCTTGTTTCGGAGTCATGGCTAAAACCATGTCTACCCTCAACTTCCTACTCTCTTCCTGGGTTGCATCTCATAAGGAATGATCGTGCGGTCGGTGGAGGTGGTGGTGTTGCTATGTACTTACGTGCCCAAATTCCATATGGTGTAGTAAGCACTTCTTCGCAGCCACCACCTGCTAACGCCGGCGAGCATCTTTTCTTAGAAGTGGAACTTCATCATTCTAAAGTTCTTCTAGGAGTTTATTATTCCCCTTCGTCACGCTTAAACTTCTTTCCTTCTTTTGAACACCTCCTAGAAACTTTGACTCCTTCTTACAGTCACACAATTATAATGGGTGATTTTAACACTTGTACTTTAAAACAGGATGCAAGATCGTCCACTCTTTTGCGTATTTTAAACTCTAGTAATTTATCTGTTCTTCCTCTTGATGCCACACATCACTTTCCAAACTCTGTTCCTTCTCTCCTTGATCTCATTTTTGTATCATTTTTGTATTATGCTTGAGTATTATGATGTACAGTAAATATATACAAGTGATATAGAAGGTGTAACAGTTGCAGCACCTTACAAAATGTAAATTGTGTATTATGCAAAACCTGGCGATGAAAAAGAGTGACCGTGAGTTTTATTGCCCGTTCTTTCTCATGGTTCTACCTATTGCTTTGCGAACGTGGCAGTAAATGTAAATGTAGAAGCATACAGTAATAATGTTTTAAATTTGAGTATAAGTAATTATTTTATAAATTTATTATTTTGACGTTCATAAGCGTCACATTGTGACCCAAATGAATAAAGGATTTTGAATTTGAATTTGAATTTATCATCTCCTACCTTTGTTTCCAAGCATGGTCAATTCTCTGCCGACGCTTTCTCCTACCATGACTTGATCTATCTTTCCTATAAAATACGCCCACCCAAGGCTAAACCGAGGATTATTATGCAGCGTAGTTTCGGTGGGCTGGATCGTTCGAAGCTCTGCGAAGATGCGAGTAAGCTTGATTGGAGTCCGTTGTTTGCCTCAGACTGCATAGACACCAAAGTGCAAATATTTACAGACAAATTAATTCAGTTGTACGACATACATGCGCCTATCAGAGCCATAAAGTTAAAACATCTTCCATCGCCTTGGCTGACTGATGATATCAAAAACATAATGTCTAAAAAAGCTGCAGCTAAGGCGCGGTATAAATGTCGTCCAACCCCTTATAATTTGGAGAAATATATTAGTGCAAGAAATCTCTGCAATAAGGTGTGTAGGAAAGCACAACGCCAACATATTCACAACTCTGTTGAAAATGGAGACCCAGTTAAAGTCTGGAAATTTCTTAGAACGATGGGAGTTGGTAAGTCGCGCAATGACGCAATCCCCAAAGACATAAATTTTGATGCACTCAATGCACATTTCACTGCTTCGTCCAACTTTGATGGGACAACTAAAACGAATACTTTAAAAGATCTTTCTCTTATCCCAACTCCCAAATATTCACCTTTTGTTTTCGAGCAATTTTCCGATTGTGATGTTAAAAAGAGCATAATTTCAATCTCATCCAATGCTGTTGGTAATTACTGTATCAGCCGAAACATGATCCTACCCATCCTTGAAGAAATCCTCTCTGTCCTATGTCACATCTTAAATCATTCAGTTGCTAGTGGTATCTTCCCATCAGCATGGAAAGATGCACAAATAATTCCGTTGCCAAAGAAACCCAAACCCTGCTCCTTCTCCGACTTCCGACCTATATCCATACTACCATTCCTTTCCAAAGTTCTCGAACGTCTTGTATATACACAACTAAGTATCTTCCTGTCCAAAAATGCTCTCCTAAATCCCTTTCAATCCGGTTTTCGTCCTGGTCATAGCACTACCACGGCATTGGTTCACATCACCGATGAGATTAGGTTGGGTATGGATTGTGGAAAGCTCACGCTTCTATCTTTACTTGACTTTAGCAATGCTTTTAACACCGTGGATTTCCACATTCTGCTTGGCATACTCCGCTCTATTAACATATCTCCAACGGTAATTGACTGGTTTCGTAGTTACTTGTTTGGACGCCGTCAGCGTATACGCGTTGAAGAATCATACTCTTCATGGTGTAATGCGACTGTCGGTGTACCACAAGGTGGCGTTCTCTCTCCATTACTTTTCGCAATTTTTATAAATTCTATCTCCAAACATTTAATTTCGTCCTACCACCTTTACGCAGATAACCTGCAAATATACTCACAGGCACCATTAGAATCGATATCTAATGCGTTTTCTATTATTAATACGGACTTGGCGCAAATCTGTGAGTGGAGTAAAAAGTATGGACTTAAGGTTAATACAACCAAAACTCAGATCATTCTGATTGGCAGTTCCAGGATGATCTCTAAGATCAATTGGTCACTTCTGCCTCAGATTCTATTCGATGGAAATATTTTACCAGTTGCAGATAATGTAAAAAATCTGGGGATTTATCTGGATAGAACTTTATCCTGGGGCCGTCAGATGCAGGAGACAAGCTGTAAAGTATTTGCTTCAGCAGGGTCATTACGTAGGCTGCGAAACTTTCTTCCCATATCCACCAAAACTGCGCTTGCACAATCTTTATTCCTTGCAATACTCGATTATGCCGATGTCAGCTATCTTGACCTTAATGAGGAGCAACTTGATAAACTTGAGCGCCTCCAAAACTTTTGTATAAGATTTATATTTGGTTTACACAAATATGATCATGTATCTGAATTTCGTAGCAGACTCAAGTGGCTCCCGATTCGTCTTCGCAGTAATACTCATATTCTAATCTTACTATACAATGTATTGTTCAATCCTAATACACCCATGTATCTCAAAGAACACTTTAAGTTCCTTCATGACACACATTCAAAGTGCCTGAGGTCGTCGGAGGATCTGAGATTGCCACCGCATTCCACGAACTTCTATGATAAATCCTTCTCTGTTCAGGCTGTGCGTTTGTGGAATGCGCTGCCAGTTGAGATTAGACGAGCAAGATCACTAAGCATTTTCAAAAATGCATTGAAGCAACACTATTTGTCAATGTAATTGTGTCATTATTCCTCAAATCCCTATATGATTATATGTGATTATATTGATATATATTGAAATATATAATATATATAATATATAATATATATAAATATATATATATTTATATATATCAATCAGCCTATCGCAGTCCACTGCTGGACATAGGCCTCTCCCAACACGCGCCACAGTACACGGTCCTCAGCCTTCCGCATCCAGTCTGTCCCAGCCGCCTTTTTCAGGTCGTCGGTCCACCTAGCCGGGGGCCGCCCTACCTTACGCTTGCCGAGACGTGGTCGCCACTCTAGGATACGCTTGCTCCATCGGCCATCAGTCCTTCTACAGATATGGCCAGCCCACTGCCATTGAGCCTGAGGCCTTGAGCCTACTGATTCTGTGAGCTATGTCGGTAACTTTGGTTCTTTGTCGGATAACTTCGTTACGAATTTTATCCTTTAAAGAGACGCCAAGCATAGCCCGTTCCATAGCTCGCTGCGTGACTTTTAGTTTGTGGACTAGTCCCACTGTGAGTGTCCACGTCTCGGCACCGTACGTCATAACAGGTAGGACGCATTGGTTGAAGACTTTGGTCTTCAGGCATTGCGGTAGGGGCGAAGAGAAAACTCGACGTAGCTTGCCAAACGCTGCCCAACCCAACTGGATCCTGCGGTCGATTTCTTTCTCGAAGTTGTTTCTACCAAGCTGGACTACTTGCCCAAGGTAGACATACTCTTGAACAACTTCGAGCATCGATCCGTCGACATAAACCGGTCCCGGCACAATGTGTTCGTTGAACATAATCTTGGTTTTATCCAAGTTAATGCCGAGACCGACCCGTCGAGAGGCTCCATTTAGGCTGTGCAGCATCTCGCTCAGCTCTGCCAGGCTCTCTGCCACGATGACGATATCGTCGGCAAACCGAAGGTGGGATATGTACTCGCCATTAATGTTGATGCCCCGTCCAGTCCAGCGTCTTGAAGACGTCTTCGAGTGCGTTGGTGAAGAGCTTAGGGGATATTACATCCCCCTGCCTCACCCCTCTACGCAACTCAATGGGGCTGGTTTTATTGTCCTGGAGCTGGACGGTCATAGTGGCCGTGTCGTACAAACAAAACATCTCAACACCTCGATGTAGCGCCAATCGATGCGACACCGCTGCAGAGCATCCAGAACCGCCCAGGTTTCGATGGAGTCGAAGGCTTTCTCGTAGTCCACGAAAGCCATACACAGCGGCTGATTGTATTCGTTGGTCTTCTGTACAATCTGCCGAACAGTATGGATGTGGTCTACGGTGCTGTAGCCTTTTCGAAACCCGGCTTGTTCCGGTGGCTGGAAATCGTCGAGTTTTCTGGCGAGGCGATTTGTTAGGACTCTCGAGAACAACTTGTAGACGTGACTCAGGAGTGAGATGGGTCTGTAGTTTTTCAGCAGGGTTTTGTCACCTTTTTTGAAAAACAGAACCACCGCACTCCCACTCCACGCCTGAGGTGTTAGGCCTTGGTGGATAACGGAATTAAAGAGGCTCGCCAGCTCTTTCAGAACTGCTGTCCCACCTGCTTTTAAGAGCTCTGTGCTGATTCCGTCATCCCCTGGAGACTTGTTGTTCTTAAGCTGCTCGAGAGCCACTCTTACCTCGCCCTGGTTGACATCAGGAATGTCCTCCGTGTAATGGCGCGTGAGTTGGGCTCTGTGGTCATCATCGCTAGGTCTCGTGGGTTTAGGCATCCGTGATGCGTACAAGTCCTTGTAGAAACTCTCAATTTCAGCGAGAATCTCGAACTTGGAGGTTACCGTTTTGCCATCCGCAGTATTGAGTTTCGACAGATGCATTCTACCAAGCTGGCGAGCGAAGACTTTGGTGCCTCGATTCTGTTCAATCGCAGCCGTAATGGCGCGGGTATTGGAACATCGGAGGTCACGTCGTACCAGCTTCCGGATCTTCCGGTTTAGGTTTCTTCCATCTGTCGAAGACGTCTGCGCATATGACATTCCCCTTCTTTGCCTCATAAGTTCAAGAGTCTCGTGCGAGAGTTTACTTTGCTTGTTAACGCTTTTTCCGGGAAACACCCTTCGAGATACATCCTGTAGCGTTTTGACCACAGCGTCGGCTTTCTCGTCAACAGTGCCATTGGTTTCCAGCAGTCCGAAACGGTTTTGAAGTTCCAGTTGAAACTTTTCGTTTATATATATATATATATATATATATATATATATATATATATATATATATATATATATATATATATATATATATATATATATATATATATGTGTGTATATATATATATTATAAGTATATATATTTTTTGTATTTATTTGTATATATGTATATGTTAAAACAAATGCTATGTTTCATCTGTCACTACACCATCAAATCACGTTTTCTTCTTCTAAGGTTATGTCCATCATAGTCTGGTTGCCTGGAAGAAATTGCTGTTTGCGATAAGGCCGCCAATTGTGCATCTATTGTTAAAATTATTATTATTTTCTTTTTCTTGTATTTGCATTTTTGTGGTGTACAATAAAGAATTACTTACTTACTTACTTATCAAACAAAATTGTGATAAAATGCATGTACCTATTTCTCAAAGCCCGGAATAAAGAATCTATTTAAATTCTGATATTTAATTTGCGGAAGACTATAAGTAAAATACGATCGTTAAAATAATCTGCATCGACCTTTCGGTCCTCAGTTTTAAGACAAATCGGTAATGGAACATTAAAATATATTAGTTAGTCATGTAAACGAATTGAGATGTATTTTATATGGCAAAGTTTTTTATTGCTGTAAAATAATACTTACAGACTAGCTGTAATATGGGTTTAGATCGAATCCGATGATGTTAGTCACTTTTCGATAATTTTCGTTCACAAAATACTTCCAAAGTTATAATCCTTAGGCTACGCTTATACAGTCCCACTCATGAAAGTTAAATCAAAATCGGACCTGCTGTCTGTGCTTTGGATGATCGCGTACGCGTACAGTAAGCACGCGTTTGTGACCGACAGTAGTAGTTTAATCTAGGTACACATTTTCGGCTCGGTCCGTTTCCTAACTTAGCATCCTCGCAGCATAGCTTCAAAGCACGTCTCTGGTGAATAGACGCACGCTCAACCGGTGTCTCAGATGCTTGCATTTTATAAAATCATGATGGACTTAAGTCTACTGGTGGTTAGGCAAACTGTAATAATTTTGTTCATTATATTAATAAGTAAACTTAAATCACAGCAGAAGCCTAGTTATCAGATTATTTATTATAGTTTATTAGGTTTAACTTAGTTTTTTACTTCAAATTTCTCTGACAGTTTATAGTTTTCATCAAATGAAATTCGTTTTACAAACTTTTATTTACTGGCCCCTGTACCGGTGTTTGTAATGAAATCTATTGCCTTAATTTACACTGACTGTATAGATGCTTAGTTCTTGTACTGGTGTTCAGAATCTGCCTAGAAATACTGGGAATTGTTTGAAGAGGGCAACAGAAGCGTGATTATATTCATCCAGTCCTTGTAAGCGAGAACAAATCTCTGACATATGTTTACTGTATTTCACAGTGATGAAAATTACATGTAAATTTACCTGAGGTCTTCTGGTGATGTTCTGGAGTAGACCTATAAGATTACTCTCACTAATTTGGCCAAAATAATTATGAAATCCTTATAGCTACCCAGCTGTTCCTCCAAACGATGTCTTCAGGGCGTGAGGCACGTGGACGTCGACACACTATTTTACAAATGTTCAATATTTCACAAATTTTATCAATCGCTCACAACTTTTGTCGGGCAAATCCAATAGCGACAATTGCAAGGTATTTACAAGACTATTACACAATACAATTCGCGAAGCTTCAACCATGTGCTTTTCAAAAGGCGATAATTCACGAGACCACAAAAAAAATAATTTTTCTAGTCAAAAAACAAAAGGCCGGAACGTCTATATGGTAAACTGAGAAGCCGCTTCAGACGCGGAGGGTCAGAGAGCGCTTTACTCTCCTCCGAGCACAGTACGGGTTCACTGCAATCTAAATCTGGGCTTAGGCGCTCACTAGGTACAGATCGTGGTTAAACTCCAAAATTCATCATATTACTACAAAACCATGCAAATTATGATAGCCATTATTAATGACTAACAAAATAAAGACCCGAATTTATTCTTTATGATAATATTTAGTGCCTACATGATAAAGGTACTCCGAACATAACAATGTTGTCTTTTTAACTTAAGAGGTTAGATATCTTAAGCTATTGGTCTCTTGAGAGCGATATACTTAGTTGTAAAAACGCTAGGACTTCTTCCCTTAGAATATTAGTTTGAAAAATGTTTACAATAGGGAGTATAAAAGTAAGTTGTACATCCTTTAATTTTTAACCGGTTGAAATTTTCACTCCTTTATCACGAAGCCATTTATAGGTACTAGTGGACCGGAACTAACTTCTAACATTTTAACCGAGCCATATACAAAATCACAATGATGTACAATTACAAAAATTCTGTGAATAATAATGAAACAGAATCACGTACTTAGCACGAAATGTAAATTAAGAATACGACTGAGGCATCGTCACGTTTTCGTCAATTATTCAAAAGGAAAAGTTACCGGAGCTTTTCAAAATACGCGTTTCTTAAAATTTATATTGCGTACTGTACATTTTATAAAACAGTTTTTATCGATGGAACCGTAGGTCTTTTTATTTACATTTACCAATACCGAGCTTCAAACGAAAAAAAATTAAAACATGACATGGAGCAAAAATTTTTTTTGTAAAATAGAATATATATTCGATATAGCAATCATTCTAATTGTAACAAGTATGAGTATGATATATATTTTAATATTACAAAACCACCTTTGGAGTTTTATATTAAAGTTATAAAATATATTATATGACATACGATTTAAAGGTCAAATTAAAATGACAAGTTAATCGCTTCGTGGGAGCGGTGTTGTTGCTGTATCATGTTCCATGACCTTAGTGACCTTAGTCAGTGCGTCGAGCACTGTTCGAATCACGGTAAGATGTAAGCTGACTATACTCGTACTAAGCCTCTACTCTGATCTGTCATTGATAGCCACACAAAGCAATTCGACAAACGCACTAAATAATAATATAATCAAATATCTTTAGCGGGAATAAAGTCTTATGTTGTGAGGTGTATAATTACCTACTTTAATTACTTCCCGGGTGCTGTGCAAATTACCGTCCATGATGGCAATTACTCATTTCGTTCAGGCGAGTAAGAAGCTGCGTCTGTACTCAGTTAATAGATGTGAATATTTATAGTGTGATATTGTATGTGAATGTTTAGCCGTGTGGTTGACGGCATAGAATACAAGTGTCACCACCCCCTATCTTCCCGTGGGTGTCGTAAGAGGCGACTAAGGGATAACACGATGCAAATACCATCTTTGCGTAGAGACGGAAAACTCGACATCAAACCCTATACGACTGCCTCGTTGGTCTCGCGGCATAAATGTGCGCGTGGGATCGGGAGGTCCCGGGTTCGATTCCTGGGTCGGGCAGTGTTATTGGGTTTTTCTGTCACGAAATTCTCAGTAGCAGCACGGAGTCTGGAAATGTGCCCGGTACGGCAATAGGCTCGCCCCTTATTACGTGGGACTAAAGTATCTCTGGCGAAAAGTGGGTGTAGAAATACACCTCTGCCTACCCCTTCGGGGATAAAAGGCGTGACGATATGTATGTATGTATGTAATATCTATAGTTTATGACTTGATGCAGTATGCAGATCTCAAAATTTATGTATGAAAACTATACGAAAAGAATTGTGAAGTGGGTGCTTGCGTGATTGCAGTAGCTGCGACGTGTGGGTGTCGTCCAATTTGGAATTTTAGCTTTTGAAGTTTTCATAAACATCTATTTGCATGAAAATATTTGATATAAATTATGTTGTAAAATATTGAAATAGGTAAAATATTGAACGACCTATCGTAAACATGCATCACAAAAACTATAAACACTAACAGCTATACTAGCAGCCATTTTCTTTATACCTAGCAGCCACTTTCTTTATACCTCAGTGTTTGAATTAAATATTTAAAAACAATTTATTCCCATTGAAGAATTTTTCTATAAAAAAACCATACACGGGCATTTTCATTTTGAATGACACCTATTTGGAATTTGACGTGATTTAATTTTTTACTAACTACGGTTGTAAAAACTATTTAGATAGATTGAAAAATTATCCTATTTTATGTATTTTATAAAAGTTTTCGTAAAATCTGTGACGTCGCTGTGACGTCGGGACGACACCGCCTCCCGGCTGCCTGCATGTTCCGTCCCCACCGCACTGCGAGCCTCTATATAAGCGGACGCGTTGGCTTCGCGCGCCCTTTTCTGCGGCGACTACAGCTCGGAGTTAAGTTGAGCAACTATCCTGGACCATCGGCAGCTGGATTCTCCACACAAACCCCACCCCTCGCTGAACTACGCGACCCTGTGTTAATTTTTCTAAATATCACATAAATCGTAATCTTTTTCATTTAAGTAACGCTTACTAATTGATGTATAAAATTTATTTGGCAATTAAATCAATTTTTATTGTAACATTTAACCACGCTTCTCATTTAGACACCCCTAGTAGGGATAACGTAACAGCACACACTCGAAAGGTCCTTTTTACGTTACAAATCTTTATATTCTTTGCAATAATTGATATTTACATGAGAAGGGTGATCAAAAATTGTCTGTTTTGTAACGAAAAACAAATTCAAATATAAATGTAATTAACTATGCACTAGATTGAATTTTTTTTAAATGTATTAAATTTAGGGCACATAAATGCAAAATAACCATAAATATGATGTAAATTATTAAATTTGCAATTACTATCACAACATTTCATTCGGTTTTGTAACATTTTGTGCCAAATCAAGTTTTATTTTCGACGTCACGTTTTTAGTTTTTAAGTTGCCTCATTGATTTATTGTTACAAAAGGACTTAAATTTCTTTTTATAGTTACGTCAAAAATATATTTACTTTTTATGAGCATTTCAGAAAAAAATGTCGATTATAAGTGAAAAAAAATTGGGACAGTTAAAAATGGACACAAGATGTTACAAAACAGATATTGTAAGGTATAGTCCTCAATATACCAAAATTAACGAAAAGTGACAATTAAACACACTTTTAATTTTAAACCATTATGATATGAATCTTTGGATAACATTATAAATGACATAGGTAAAATCTTACACTTAGGTAACTACTTTACAATCACGAAGATGAAATTAACAAAACTCATATAATTCACACATAGCAGACAAGCTACACGATGCGGTACGGTGCCGTGTACTGTACTGTACTGTAGACTTTACGATGCGCAGCTTTGCAGCCGCGTGCAAATCCACAATTCTGCTAAAATAAAAAAGTTATACTACTTAGTGAGGTTCGAATTGAACTTTAAAGCGTTTATTAAAGAAATCCCTTGTAGAGCTCTGCTAAATTCATGAAAGAATCCACCAGAACAAATACGTTCCAAATTGTATAGGAAAATTCTAAGATTATGCGAACATACATATATATTTAGAGGTTATTAAATTTGACAGTTTCTTAAAATTTGCTGGAGGTAGGTATGCCTATATGAAACACCTAGAATATTATTATCCACGTTTCGCCAGATATGTTTAGTCCTATGTAATAGAGGGCGAGTCTATTACCTCACAGCGGGAACAAATCTAAACTTCACATTAATACTGAGCAATTTTCAATAGAAAAACCCATTGCCACCAATATTTAACCGACAGAGGTTTCAAACCCGAGACCTAAACATGCTTATTCAAAGCGCAGTGCATCGATTAGCATACTGGTGGTATCGGTTCAGTATTGTGCCTCATAACGGCAAAACAAAGACATGTCATTAATACTTTTTCACTTAAAACAAGTTTGCTACAACAATACGTTCTTTTTAGGCATCAATGCAATTAATTAATTAATTTGTCTTTGTGCTCTAGCCCTTACTTGTCCGTTTTGTGACATTTTAAGTCAGCATATTGTAACGCTACAAAATAGACGTTACAAAATTGCTACCCTGCGGATTTCAATTTAAAAAAATTGCACCTTTTACGAGAAATTCTTAAATCTTATATATTTTTCGCGTAGAATACCTTCCAATGCATGTACTGAGTATTAAAAAATAGTGAGATTAAGCCGTAAAAATAAGAAAAATGACGTTACTTACCAGACAAACACCGATACCAAATTTGGAGCCCAAACACGTCCACACTCACAAAATATTTTTCACACGGATTTTAAAATGCCTGAGTCTTAAATAATTATAGTTATGCTCGGAGTTGCCAGATGTATAAAATGTATTACTCTTGGGCAAAAATATTAATATATAATGCCCGTTACAAACCGGATTTGTCCGGCATATAAAAAACTAAAAAACAAGCTAAAAAAATATTATAAATTAACTATAACGAAAACTGATATAAAAATTGTGTTAAAGTGAACAACTAGCTTTCCTTTAAGCATTAAAATCGTCACTGAAAAAGTCATCATATAAAAATATATTAAAATCTCAATCCAAACTTGACAATCAACAAGTAGGACAGTATGAAACTGAAAATTCATGAAATTTCAAATATATTTTACGTAAAATGGTTTTATTTAAAATTATTGTTAATATCAAAAACAGATAGCCTGCTTCGTATATTTTCGATGTATGTTCAATTCATTACCAAAACTATTAATTAAATATTGATTAAAAATACATATTCGTAGGGACAACTCTAAAACAGCAATGTGTCATTTAAAGTGAGAATACACACAAAACACACAAAAAATACAGAAAGCAATTTGTTGACAGCACAATATTTGAGAATATTCATACATTGAACAGGCTAGTAGGAAACTGAATATTGGTGATGGTGTGTGAGAAACTAATCTAATTCGTGCTTTGACCCCACACGTTCGTTGCCAACCTATAAGAAAGGGAGAACACTTGCCTTACTTATGGATTCCGTCTACTCGCCCCTTTCTATCAGGGTAGTAGATAGAAATAAAAAGAGGATAAAAGAGATCCTATAGCACTCTTACCTACGGAATGAAATGCTACTGCAATCGAACCAGGCCTATGCTACAAACAACGTAACGCTTCCACACGAAACAAATAAACACATATTAAGTTTAGGCAATTACATTTGCACTTTTGTAACACAGAACGAAAAAAAATTGTAATGCAGTCGTGACCGCTGTAGTGCGTTGGTAAAATTTAACTTGTTGATAGCACAGAAAGATAGTTTATACCTAGTAGGCTGCACACTACGCTACTACTGTGGTACTGTACTACTGACACTACTGTGGCTGTGGCTGGCAGCAGCTTGACACGAAAAGCCGAAAATCTCAGGGCTCAGTGGCGTGCGATTGGAGAATCTTATATCTAGCAGTAGACTATGGCAAGCTGATGATGAAAATGATGAGGCTGTACACAAGCTACACAGATTACTACAAATGAAATCTTTAGTAACAGCTTTCTAACTACATCGACATTACGTAAACTAAGATCCCAAAAAAACAAATCTAGAAAAGATTGGTTTCGATAGAAAATTTTGGTATAATGCTAGTTTAAAACTATTTTTTAAATGTTTCTTCTTAAAGCCATTGTTATCAACAATATCTAGCAAGTTTATGTTGTTCCCTTGGAGAGGGTCTTGTCCGTTTAACCCTCATAAATTATTCAAAATGACGCACAACACAGACCAAGATCTGGACTCGATATCTTTCACGAACCATGGTCGTTCTCGTAAAAATCGCAAACGTATAAAACAATATAAAGAGGATTAAATGAGTACAACTGGGCTTTTGCAAACGAAATTGGTTGTTTGAGAAAAATGTCATCGCAAACCAAGCAAGCAAAAACAATTGATAAATATACTTACCATACTTATACAAGAAGACACCCGTTGTTTATAGTTTCGACTTTTAAGTTTCGATCTCTTGTGTGAATTTCGGAAAATTACTTCTTGGTAAACCCCAAGCAGAGGCCCAATTCTCCTAATTATATTTATTATTAAAAATGCAGTTTGATTTAATGTCTGTGTCAGATTCATGTCAAAAATGGTATTTTCCTACCGTCCTATATGTAGGACAGTGCAAACAAAAAAATATATTAATCTACCCGCTAAAGTTACTTATGTTATTATTCGTGTTAAACAGTAACGAGAGTATGCTTATTCACTTGTAATATACAGTTTTGAGTTTTAGTTTTGTTTTTGTTATAACATTGTATCAAAAAGTGAACCATTGTTGTACTCTCCTGATATGGCGGGCAAAAGGTAAGTGTAAAACATAGTATTTTATTGTTAGGGATCAAAATTTACATTTATCGTGTTGTTGATACTTTAACCTTCACTTTTTCTAAATAAAACATTCACTTACGTTTCTTGAAGTGGCAGTAAATTTGTGTTGAAAAGTGGTGTTCTACATACAGGACAGTAGGATAATATGGGTAATTTTTAGTTCCAGGCAGTTAACTGCGCACGATATCCTGGATGCGTTGGAGATCGCTTCTGACGATGAAGGTGGTAATAAAGAAGTAGTTATAAGTGTTCAACCACCTCTCGTGAACCCTGACTGCCCTACTGATGAAGACTCGGGGGACGAGGACAATGTAACGATGAATAACTTGCCAAGGAACATTTTACTTCAACCTGCGGAAGTCTTTGGTCAAGATAATGATTCCAGTAATGATGTCGAAGAGAATCCTACATCCAGTCGATCTAAACGCAGAAGAACTTACGCGTGGAGAAAAAAAGATTTAGATTCACCATCAATAGATTGGCCCGAAGTTCAAGGAGCTTATCAAGAAAAACCTCCAATTGAATGGTTTGAAAACTTTATTGATGAAGATATTATTTCACTGTTGGTATCGGAGAGTAATAAGTACGCTATCAAAAATAATATGACAGGAGATATAACAACTGATGAAATGAAATGCTTCATTGGAATTTTATTAGTCAGTGGTTATGCCTGGCTTCCACGTAGAAGAATGTTCTGGGCAAACTCTCCTGACACCAAGAATGAGCTGATTTGTTCAGCAATGTCAAGGGATAGATTCGATTTTATATTTCGTCACTTCCATGTCAACGATGATCTTGATCCCCAAGACAAGTTCACGAAGATACGCCCACTTGTAACGAAACTCAATACGAAGTTTTTAGAGTTTTCTCCAGTTGAAGAATATTACAGCGTAGACGAAGCTATGATCCCGTATTACGGGCGGCATGGCTGTAAGCAACATATAAAAGGAAAGCCAATCCGGTATGGATTCAAATCTTGGGTTGGTGCTACACGGCTGGGTTATGTTTTATGGATGGAGCCTTACCAAGGTGCTACAACTATGTGTGACCCAAAATATAAAGATCTTGGACTAGGTGCCAGCGTTGTGCTGACTTTTTGTGACGTGTTGTTTTCACGTGGACTCAACCTCCCTTACCATATTGTTTTTGATAATTTCTTTACTGTGACTCCTTTATTGGAAGAAATAGCTAAGAAGGGCCTCGGATGTACAGGTACGATTCGTGAAAACAGGACGTCCAAATATCCTCTAATCTCAACCAAAGAGCTGAAGAAAAAAGAGCGAGGAACTTTGGATTATAGGACCACACATGACAACATGATTATTATTGCTAAGTGGAATGATAATAATATATTTAGCATTGCTTCCAATTCTGTCGGAATAAACCCAATGTTACCCGTAAAAAGATTTTCTCAAAGTGAGAAACGAAACATTTTCGTTGATGAGCCTAAGCTCGTGAGAATTTATAATAAAAATATGGGTGGGGTGGATCGCTCTGATGAGAATATTTCTCATTATCGTATTGGCATAAGAGGAAAAAAATGGTACATGCCATTTCTTACCCATATGATTGATCTTTGTGAGCATAATGCCTGGCAGCTGTATAAGACCAACCACGGTAAACTGGATCATCTCGGGTTTCGCAGGCGAGTACCAACAGCTTTGATTGAGTCCAATAGAAAAACCGAGAAAAGAGGACCAAGCCGACCATCTCAACACGAGCATGCTGACAGCCGAAAAGATGAAGTAAATCATTTAGTTATTCCTCAAGAAAAACAAACGCGCTGCCGTCAATGTCACAAAAAATGTTTGACTCGCTGCAGAAAATGTGATGTAGGGGTATGTGTAAAGTGTTTTGTGTCTTATCATTCATAAATTCCTTCTGATAAACATGCAACCACCTTTTTTATTATTTTTCATGTTTTTGTACTCTTTTTATAAATAAAGTACTGTCATTTTTGCACATTCTTGTTTTACGTTACTTACTACCCTTTGTCCTACTGACCTATATATAGGACGGGCATTTCCGTGAAAGCCTTCAGGCCGATAATTTTATTTTTATTTTTTGTACTCATTTTAGAGTTAACTTAATTCAATAACACTATTTTTTTTTTAATTTTCGCGAAAAATTGTTTCAGGCATATCTGGGTTAATGTCTGTGTGAGATTCATGTCAAAAATTGTATTTTCCGAAATCAACTGATATTTGAATTTTATTGAAATGTTATTCTGACTAGATCGTTAATTGAACTATGTTTCAACTTCGAAATATATTATGTAGATATCAAATTAGACGATAATGACATTAAATTAGCAGAATACCGATTCTGAGACAGTTCGAAATATAATCTCATTTCGTTAAAAATATAATATCAATGTCATATAAAATAGAAGTATTGGCCTTCAGAACATACATGCAAAATTTAAAATTTGCCTAGCAGTTTCCCCTATTCCCCCGTCTAGTGTCTGCCAGTAATGCAGCAACGTATCGATTTTATTTGTATTGATATTCTTAAATAATACACACAACACCAACAGGCCAGTCAAGGTTAAGATCTAACGCCATCGTCATCATCATCATCATCAGCCCTTTATACTGCCCCACTGCTGGGCACGGGCCTCTTCCAACTATGCGAAGGGTAAGGCCATAGTCCACCATGCTGGCCAAGTGCGGGTGGGCAGACTTCACATGTCTTTCGAGAACATAGTAATAGAATTTTAATATTTAGTATTTAAAAAAAAAACATGATACGAGAATTTTAATATTTAGTATTTAAAAAAAAAAACCATGATCTGAGATTTTTATATATTTTATGAATAGCAATAATACTATAAGATACAGATACATAACAAAATTAAATAGATTTTTACAAGAAAATATTTTTCTCTTCTCGAAGCTGGCGTCTTAGTTTTACGAAAACTCATTTATTTATACATACAACTAGAAGATAAAAATTTGGTTAAATTACGGTACAAGTACATATTGTCGACGTTAAATATGTAGGTTAAGTTTGGTAGTTAGTCGGTATCTCCGATTACTGTTTACTTATCAAACCGAATCTGAATTCATGAATATGAACAACTCTACGCTAACACACACATACGCACACCCTCTGTAGATTATATTATTGCGGTGAAGATTTACTTATATATTTTTTACTAAATAAATATATTTCCGTGGAATATAACGTTATATGGTATATGATTACGTTTTTTGTATGAGCCTTTTTATCTGGGATGTTTGCTAAATTAAACATGTTCATGATTTAGATGTTGTTTGTAAGAGCATCCTTACTTTTCGCTTTACTGACCTAGAGCTCGTCATGATACAGTTCGATTGCAATTCGACTTCGAATTAAAAGAACGCTTGGAAGAATAGGAGACGATATATTGCCAGTTATAATTACGTAATAAATATCAAATCAGGAATGAATGTCTATCGATGGAAAGTTTGAGTTGTTTGGCAGTTGCGTAGTGTGTAGCCGACGGTTCTGCGCCTCGAATTGCTACCTCGTACTCTAGTACGCCCTTTTGATGTAGCGAGTATTTCATTTCAAAAGACATCGATGACATAGTATACACGACCGTAGCATAAAAAAAAAACAGGTGAGACTCGAACTAAGAGACCGATCAGACAACAGCTTTTTAACCACTGAGCCATGAGGGGAAAAAATTTTTTTTAGATTACGATTGGTCATTACTAAAGCTATATGTAACAAGATATTTGCGTACATATTTAAGCTGTAATTTGAAGTTAAAGATTTTTATAACATTTGTAAAAAAATATGAAGTTATTTATGTGATTATTAGTGATAAGCATTGATTATTTTATTTTTAAACTTTGTAGTGCGTTAATTTGAGATCGTTTATATAGAAATATGCCTTATTGTTGGCGCACACATATCACAATTAGCCGCACCTCGCCTTTAAAACTGAGCTTTTGTAAGAAGTTGTAAGCTACCAAACTTATATTATTTTTATGACATTGGTGTCATAACGGTAGCCTCTATCTCGTTAATATTAATTATAAAACATGTTCGGTTGCCTCATCATAGAGTTCTTAATCTGCTTCGTTATTCACTTGCCCGTGTGTTCTGCAAAGTAGAGCGAATAGGTATTCGCCCCACTTTGCTATTGTTATTGTTATTGAAAGTAGGTACTTTCAATAACATTATATTATTAACCTTAGATACTGACGTAACTGTATGTCATTATAGAACAAAAATAGTTAAGTATTTAGTAGTGACAAAAATATAAAGACATAATACCCACTTAGTATCATGGATTCGAAGTCAAGACACAGCAACACGCGTATGTATAAATAGCGATTATTACAATAATTCATTCATTCAGCATTCTTTCTTCATGAACAAAGAATGTCTGGGTCAGTGCCATACAATATCGCTATATGATGATGGCAATTACTCTATTGATAATTTAATATTCTGTCAAATCTGTTTAGGTTACTGTGCGGATGCCGGGCTCAAAAGCGAAAGACTTCGATGCACTTTTGATAGCGCTAAGATCATGATGACAATAGCAAGAATGCGACTGGTGCCTTTTAAAAAGATATATTTCTGTTTCATGGGTATTATGTACCTGTCACCACATGCAACAACACAGCATTGCACTCCATTAAAAAACAAATACGTAATTTTCAACACCCCCGTCCGTATTGGATTGCGAAACCCGTCGATATGCAATAGTTATTCAGCGTCGGTCGCCGTATAATTGACATCTAACCTTCACTTATCTCTACGTTGAGACAGAACTATTTCCATAATTGGACTATCTATAGTCTGTCTGGATCGCCCTGCAGTTTTGTCATACAACTATCTTACTGCTAGTTGTATTTGGTAAGTAATTGCATGGAGTGAATCTATTAGAGTGATAACTATTTCAGTGCAAGTAAGGGGATTAGAGAGATTGCGGCGTCTCTGCTGACGCAATACGTTTATAAGTGCGTTATATGATGGTGCAATACCTTGTAAGGAGCTTTTCGTCCAGATCTTGAATACATATTTGGCGACTAATCCCTAGGTTATGTACTCGTAATTATTTAGAGGAACTTATTAAATTTTTTTGCCCTGTTAAAATGTGCATCTTTCAGTCTTTAACATTTATTTAGAAAGCAATTTTCCATCGATACACATTCATTCCTGGTTCGATATTTATTACGTAATTATAACTGTGCAATGTATCGTCTCCTATTCTTCCAAGTGTTCTTTTAATTCGAAGTCGAATTGCAATCGAATTGTATCATGACGAGCTCTAGGTCAGTAAAGCGAAAAGTAAGGATGCTCTTACAAACAATATCTAAATCATGAACATGTTTAATTTCGCAAACATCCCAGATAAAAAAGCTCATACAAAAAACGTTATCATATACCATATAACGTTATATTCCAGGGAAATATATTTATTTAGTTAAAAATATATAAGTGAATCTTCACCGCAATAATATAATCTACAGAGGGTGTGCGTATGTGTGTGTTAGCGGAGAGTTGTTCATATTCATGCATTCAGATTCGGTTTGATAAGTAAACAGTAATCGGAGATACCGACTAACTACCAAACGTAACCTACATTTTTAACGTGTAAAATATGTACTTGTACCGTAATTTAACCAATTTTTTTTCTTCTAGTTGTATGTATGAATAAATGAGTTTTCGTAAAACTAAGACGCCAGCTTCGAGAAGAGAGAAATATTTTCTTGTAAAACTCTATTTAATTTTGTTATGTATCTGTATCTTATAGTATATTATTATATTCATTAAATATATAAAAATCTCGTATCATGGTTTTTTTTGAAATACTTACTAAATATTAAAATTCTCGTATCATGTTTTTTTTTTTAAATACTAAATATTAAAATTCTATTACTATGTTCTCGAAAGACATGTGAAGTCTGCCCACCCGCACTTGGCCAGCGTGGTGGACTATGGCCTTACCCTTCGCATAGTTGGAAGAGGCCCGTGCCCAGCAGTGGGGCAGTATAAAGGGCTGATGATGATGATGATGACGATGGCGTTAGATCTTAACCTTGACTGGCCTGTTGGTGTAGTGCGTATCATTTAAGAATATCAATACAAATAAAATCCTTACGTTGCTGCATTACTGGCAGACACTAGACGGGGGAATAGGGGAAACTGCTAGGTAAATTTTAAATTTTGCATGTATTTTCTAAAGGCCAATACTTCTATTTTATATGACATTGAAATTATATTTTTAACGAAATGACATTATATTTCGAACTGTCTCAGAATCGGTATTCTGCTAGTTTAATGTCATTATCGTCTAATTTGACATCTACATAATATATTTCGAAGTTGAAACATAGTTCGATTAACGATCTAGTCAGGATAACATTTCAATAAAATTCAAATATCAGTTGATTTCGGAAAATACCATTTTTGACATGAATCTGACACAGACATTAAATCAAACTGCATTTTTAATAATAAATATAATTAGGAGAATTGGGCCTCTGCTTGGGGTTTACCAAGAAGTAATTTTCCGAAATTCACACAAGAGATCGAAACTTAAAAGTCGAAACTATAAACAACGGGTGTCTTCTTGTATAAGTACGTGTAAGTATATTTATCAATTGTTTTTGCTTGCTTGGTTTGCGATCAGATGACGTTGTGTGAATTGATCTAGGACTTTATGTATATACCTACTAAGAACCTGTAAAAACCGATCTACGTATTATTATTTACACACACACTCTTATGGCAGAAGTATTCCGGTCTTTTTAGAAGATTAAGGTGGATGACCAAATTAGATAGAGTTCAAGCTAAAGCTCTCAGTAAGATATTATCCTTGCATGCCTGTTATTTTGAATATACATCTAATAAACAATCTTACAAGCTTGCCCTCAAGGTCTTATACTGAATAAATCTGCGGATCTGCCTATCTTAAATAACCTAGTACATACATATTGTACTGGTACAATATGTACATATATATGTTATACTATTCTCGATCACATATTATAAACACATAAGTCAAATGATAGATAGATATATAACAGCTTTACAAGCTTTAAATATTTATCAAGGCTGCCTCCGTGGTCCAGTGGATAGCGTATGCGACTGCTGATCGGAGGTCCCGGGTTCGATTCCCGGGTCGAGCAAAAGTGTTACTGGGTTTTTCCGAATACTCAGTAGCAGCCCGGAGTCTGGTGATGTGCCCGGTAACGGCAATAGGCTCGCCCCCTATTACGTGGTACCTAAAAAAAATCATGGCGAAATGTGGGTGTAATATTTACACCTCTGCCTACCCCTTCGGGGATACAGGCGTGAGACTATAAATAAAAAATAAAATAAAATATTCATATAAACCAATTCGCATAAGGTGCACGCAAGAAAAAAATAAACCGAAACTTTCGTTCAATTTATCATGATTTCTTTTCGTGCACCCAAAATCTCTGCATTTACATCTATTTCAAACAATCTCCAATTTAGATTGTCTCCAGTAGACAAGCATCGCAGCTGACAGAGCAAGGTCAACGACACTCTCCTCAACAAAGACATTCGCACATAAACAGAATAAACAAAAAGAAAATACAAATTGTACGAATTGCATTATTTTTCTACATTTCTACTGGCAGCCAATTATGTTAAGAATAATGCAATGTATTTCAAGCGCCGCGAAAACGTCTCATTCATTCCTAACAGGTGGATGTAACAAATTTAATTTGGTGCAAATATACTACGAGCGCTGCAGTGAATATTTATTAGTTCGTAATCTGATACGGATAGAGGAGAGAAAACTAGGAAACAATGTTTATAATTGACCTATTTCGTGTCGAATAGGGTCAACGCGTTCGCTTACCGTCGAATGTTTGTTCGTAAACGCGGCAGTAGTTAAAGACCCTTACAAATTCCCCGTAAGCACGCTCTTTACAGCCCATTTCTTTATGTTCGGCATTCATCACGACGCCCGCTCAGTGCTGTTCACTCGTATATATTAATAATAAAATCGTTTTGAGTGAAAAACTTTATGCATGGAGCTGAATGTTGAGATGACCTATTGTAAACCAAAAGTAATGAATGACCGGCGTTTCAAATGTTCGTATGTTTTTTTCTATATTTAAAATGTTCGCTGTAAATGTCGGTTGTAACTTACAACCTGAATCACTGGTACATAAACAGTGACCTTTGTATAGTGACCTTATCAGATGACCTATTCTTCTCTTTACAACCAACAAACAGAAATAAATACCCTTAGGACAAACATATATACTCCTCTGATCTTTACATACATAAGAGTCAAATGTTCTAACGTTCCGAAACCTATAAAACCCAAAATCTTTTTTAAAATATAGAAATAAAGGACTTAACGGTGAAATTTTAATTAACTTGTGGTGTCCCCGGATGACATGTTATTTCTTATGGCAACCGTGAGTTTGAACTTACTTATTAACATTTCTATGTGTCCTTTTATTCGATACTTCGAGCTCCTTTTGATGAAGTGTTCCAAACCACATCAGAGGGTGACCTGCAAGTTTATTTATCGTTAAAGTTTTCTACAACAACAAAAAGTCGTTCACGATATTATACCATTCCGTTTGTGATTTTATGGTTAATACCAGTAAATAGTGCTTTGATTTTAAACTGAATAGCCAATAATAACGAAAGGTATGTCTTCAATATTCATAAAATATTACTATAAATAAAGCAAATTTAGTTAATTTATATGTTGTATTATATTCTGGCACAAGACCTTTGTTCGTTCTATTGTTTATTCTGAGGGATGCTTTGCCATTTGAGATATTGTGCTATCTGCGAGACAAGAAATGGAGTCGATCTTGATGAGCGAGTGAATGGAAGAATTCCTTTACTCTATTTTTAGAATGTTAGAGGTATTGTGTAGTTTAAATTATTTACTAGACGCCCGTTTAGGAAATCCGAGGTTGGATGCGCGGTATATAATTATGAACTATAATGCCTTCTCAACGAATGTAATGTATACCTTTATTTTCAATTACTGTTATATCCATGTTCGCTGAAGAAAATATGTTTCATTCCAGTTGCTAATGAATGTGAAATATATTAATGACATCGTGATGCTTATGCAATCACGATGTGATTTGAATTTCTTTAATCTTAAAATTAAAATTGATTGTTTAATCTTTTAACTACAATAAATACTTTCTAACTTTTTTGGGCGGTAGGTGTTAAAAAGTATAACAGATTTCAAATTTTGAAAATTTTGATTTAATAAGTTTTAATCAAGTTAATCACAGTAGGATTGTTTAAGTGAGAGCATAACATTATAAATAACCTGTACTCACGTTTGTACATGTAACAAAATAGTTTGAGCTACATCACCACCTGCCAGCTGATCACTGCACATTATTATTTACAATTCACAAGTACGAAGCACTTGAAATCAATATGTCTCAATTACTGGAGATTCAAGCAGCACAGAAGAGCCTGGAAGACTGCTTTGCCAAGCGAATGGACGAGTTGGAGGCCCAAATACAAAGTAGTGGGCCGGCCAAGGACACCGTCGCTAAGGTAGCTGAAGAGTTCAGGGCCTTCAGGGAACTTGCTTTCAGTATGCTTGGCATACTAAGAAAACAAATCTTGGAGTGCGTCAAGATGTGTGACACGATGGAGATGAGGCATCGGAGAAAGGCACTTGTCTTCTCTGGTTTCACAGAGGCTGCCGGAGAGGACTGCACAGCTCTTATTGCTGGGAGCCTACACAGTACGTTGGGTCTCAAAAACTTCTCTATTGCTTCTATCAAGACATGCCACAGGCTCGGTAGTCCGAGTAAGGACCGCGCCCGTCCCATTCTGGTGCACTTTAAAAGTGCTGAGGATAAGTTGGCTGTCTGGCGGGCGAAGAAAGCTTTCAAGGGCTCATCGGTTTCCGTCAAGGAGTTCCTCACTAAGTCGCGACAACATGTGTTTGGCCGTGCTCGTCAGCATTTCGGCATGCGGTGCTGTTGGACACAAGACGGCATCATAGTGGTAAGGGCTCCGGATGGCAACCGTTCTAAAATCACCAGCATGGACGAGTTGAATCCCTTGATGGCAAAGTATCCAAGACATACGGAAGGACCTTCGACTGCGACCACAAGCGGTGCTGGGAGTGCCAGTTCTACAGGCAAGAACGTTTCTCGTAAGAACTGAGTTCTCTATTAACAGCGTATTTCTGCACATTCTTAACTTTATTGCGTAACTGCAATCTTATTGCTATGTTTATTTGTAGATTTATTAGAACTTGACTATATTGTTTACTAGTATGCATTAACTTTTATTTACCCACATAAATAATATATTAACTAGTTTTATTGCTTTAATTTGCCACCTTGTTTTTGTAATTGTCAAACATATAAGACATCTGTCATTTGTCAATAGCGTCATTGCTGTTAAATACCCAGTTAGTGCATTATCGAAACGTTTGTACGCGTTCTAAGTTTCATTTTCAACAAACATTGTCTAACATTTTATACAAAAATCTTTCAACTTTTTGCTGTTGAGAACTATTGATGTAATTGCCTGTGTAACTTTCTGTTTTGTATGTTTTTTTTTTATGTTACTCGTAGGTGCAATGTGTAGATTCTGCTGGCGGGTGGTGCAGTGATGATATTGCCTTCTTTTGTTTAGACTCAGGTAAATTAATTTGAAATATTTTTATTTTATTGATATATTTATATTATATTTATTTATATATTATTTATATATGTCTACTGAAGAAGATTTATTTATGTCTGCTAATAATTCTTTGGTCTCATCTGATGATGACAGCTTTTCTTCAATTACCGATGTATCGCTAGGTGACTTTGTCCGTAATACATTTAACCACAATCAAAATAAATTACTGAACGTGTGTCACATTAATGCTCAAAGCGTGGCAAGTCACTACAGTGATCTCCTTGAAGCATTCTCTGACGTAGATGTTCACGCCATCTTAATTTCAGAGAGCTGGCTCAAACCTCAACTTCTTTCAACTACTTACTCTCTGCCAGGATATATTCTAATTCGAAGCGATCGTATAAGTAAACGGGGTGGTGGTGTCGCAATTTATTTGCGAAGCGACTACACCTATAAAATTCTTGCCTCTTCTTCTAGTAATGCTAGTACTGCTGAATTTCTTTTCTTAGAGGTTTGGGTCAGGAGGACTAAGGTTGTCCTTGGAGTAGTGTATTGTCCCCCTGCTGTTAATGGTATTAGAATCTTTAGGGTCTGAGTACGAGCACCATGTCATTATGGGTGATTTCAACACTAACCTCCTATCTATCCAGTCTCCTCGCAGACAAAAGCTCCTTGATATCCTGAAGTCAGCCAACCTCAATGTTTTACCACTTCAAGCTACTCACCATAACATCAATGGTGATGATACCTGGCTGGACTTGATGGTAACCTCCAATCCCTCTTTTGTTGTTTCCCATGGTCAATATCCCGCTCCCGGCTTTTCCCACCACGACCTCATTTTCCTTGCATACGCCCTTAAACCCCCTAAACCCCAACCTAAGGTCTTGCACACGCGTTGCTTTGGTAGGATGAATGTGGAGAGGCTCCTCTCGGATGCTTCATCTACCGATTGGGAACCTTTGATGGTGGCAGTGACCATAGATGATAAAGTTGACATGTTCAATAAAGCTGTTATACAGCTTTATGACAACCACGCTCCCATAAGAAAAATCAAAATGAAACGACCACCAGCACCGTGGATGTCTAGATTGGTTCTGATGGCGATGAGGAGAAGAGATCGTGCTTTCCGAATATTTAAAAGAAATCGCTCGGATGACAACTGGTCCAGTTACAAGGCTGCAAGAAATCGCTGCAACCAGATGATACGCAATGCCAAACGCCGACATATCATTAGTAATATTGACTCCGGATCGCCAGCTGATATCTGGAGATTTTTGGGGACTCTAGTGATAGGCAGATCGAAGCAGTGTAATCTTCCGCCCGCTATTGGGTTGGACGATATAAATAAACATTTCATCACCTCAAATACTTTAGATCGTCTAACACTGCGTCAAACGGTTGACTTCATTGCGAGTTTGCCTTCTCTAAATATAAATTCCTTTAGCTTTTCTCCCGTAACCACAGATGAAGTAAAAATGTCCATCCTATCCATCAAGTCAAAGGCAGTGGGCTACGATCAGATCAGTCGTCGCACGGTCACCACTGTCCTCGACCAACTCCTTCCCGCTATCTCCCATATCATCAACTTCTCCTTGTCCTCCTGCCAATATCCCAACGTGTGGCGAAAAGCTTACGTTCGTCCTCTTCCCAAAATCTCCCATCCTACTATGCCGAGCCACTACAGACCCATATCCATCCTCCCTTTCCTATCCAAAATCCTAGAGGCCTGTGTTCACAAGCAGCTTTCCAGATTTATCCTATCCAACAATATCCTTAGTCCTCTCCAATCCGGGTTTCGACCTGGACACAGTACTGTTTCCGCCCTACTCAAAGTGACTGGCGATATTAGGGCGGGCGTGGAGAAAGCCCAGGTAACCGTGTTAGCTTTGGTTGACTTCTCAAACGCCTTTAATACCGTCAGTCACGATGTTCTCCTAGCTATCCTTTCACACCTTAATATTTCAACTGAGGCTCGGGATTGGTTCTCTTCATATCTTCGTGGACGCCGGCAGTCGGTTCGCACTGATGAAACATCATCGAATTGGTGTGAGCTGGATGCTGGCGGAATTCTCTCTCCACTTCTATTTTCATTGTTTATTAATCTCATAACTCGTGAACTTCAGTGTGCGTATCACCTGTATGCTGACGACTTGCAGCTTTACTCTCTGGCACGGGTGGACAAGTTATCAGATGCAATCGACAAAGTTAATCAAGATTTACAAGCGATAAAGATGTGGTCTGATCGATTCGGTCTTTGCGTGAATCCATCCAAATGCCAGGCTATCGTTTTGGGAAGTTCGCGCATGATTTCTAGAGTAGACTTCACAAGCCTGCCATCTGTTACTTTCAATGGATGTGTAATACCATTTGCTACAACCGTGAAAAATCTTGGATTATACATAGATGCCACTCTTGATTGGCGGGCTCAGATTGCAGCAGTTAGCCAGAAAGTTTTCGGGACTCTTCGCTCTCTTTATCGCCTGAAAAACTTTCTTCCTTCAAAAACTAAGGCAATGCTTGTGCAATCTTTAATCTTCCCCATAATTGACTATGGTGATGTTTGTTATCTCGACCTGAATGCAGACCTGCTCAATAAACTTGACCGACTTCTCAATTATTGCATTCGATTCGTTTTCAATCTTCGTAAGTTCGACCACGTCTCGAGATTCCGTACTGAATTAAAATGGTTGCCAATTCGTCAGCGACGGAATTTGCGTACGCTGACGACTTTATACTCACTTCTCTACTCCCCTAATGCCCCTTCTTATCTAATGCCTAGTTTCCAATATATATCATAACTTGCGATCATCTGATAACCTTCTTCTTCTTTGTCCATCTCACACTTCTAATCTAGTTCATTCTTCTTTTCATATCCAATCTATCCTACTCTGGAATGCTCTCCCTCCTGAAATTAGGATGGCCACTACTCGAGACACATTCAAGTTCAAGGTTCGTCAGTTATATCGTGGATTGTCGGAAGCTTGTCAGTAGCAGCGCTCACTTATTACCTATTAGCAGTTTTAATTTATGAAATATTTATGTTTATGTAGAAATTATAGTTATAATATATATATTTATTTATGTATTTATATATAATTAATATATTTCAACGTGTATATTTATTCGTATGTATGTATTTTGTATGTATATATAGGGCGTATATATTCGTATATACGTATTACCTTGTATAATATTCTATTGTTATATTAAGTTTTCTTGTTTTATTCTCTAAAACACACCTGCCACTATCATCTCTGCATCACCCTAAGGTTGACTGGTAGAAAATGCCTTTGGCATTAAGTCCGCCTTGTGCAAATGTATTGCAGGAAGTTTAATAAATAAATAAATAAATTAATAAAATCGCTGACCTAGAAGCACTTCTGAAGAAACTTTGGATACACTATGCTTTTATCTTGGTGGTTCCACCGAGATATAGAAAATGTTACGATAATATATTCACTGTTATACTCAATATTATGCAATAAGTTTTAATCAAATAAACAAGCAAGGCCGTATGTCTACTAATTCAGCATCACCATTGAGAACTACGACTTTGAAACTGTAGTTTATTTTATAAAATGATTATCAGCAAATTAATTCGTTGAAGGCTGCAATAAACTTGTACCTAACTCTACGAGACCCTCGCCAATCCAAATTTAACTTTGTATATCATTGTAAATGGCAAGTTAAAAACATTGACCTCCGTATTAATAGTAAATTTAAGTTTGAATATGGGTTACCCTGGGTAGGTGGAGCCACTAAAACTTTGTAGCTAAATTAAGAAAATTGCTATCAGATAATTGGTGACATTGTTTCATCTTTTGTGTATTTGCATTAACGTGTTTTGTAATGAAAACGTTGTTATTTAGATGCACAGCCACACACGCAGCCACTCTTATTCGTCATAACTATTTTTAGAGTATCAACGACTTCACCACGGCTCGGTTTGTGGATGATCTTACAACCCTGTATCGTCTATTTTTTTTTTTTACGATGTGAAAAATCCCTTCGGATCTCCGACTCTTGGGGGAAATAAGAGCCGGAGTATGTGGTGTTTCCACTAAAAACCACCTGGACTTTCTCATGTACCCCTGTGTCGGAGGGTAGGGCATCGCCGAAGCATTCGTCGCCACCCTCCGACGGGCATTGCCCCGCCAGATGGTTAGGCGGGCCCCGAACAAAACCGCCTTGGCGGCGAATTAAGGTGTTGGGCTCCGCCGCCAAAACACCCAGCGACCGCAGAGGATAGGGAGGACGGCAACGCAACACCGCATCTCCTCTTCCTCTGCGGCCCCACCGCGACGCATCGAATGGTGCGCCCCCATTTGGTCGCGGGATATAGGGCGCGCGGTAACGCAACACCGAGACGCCTCTCCTCCTGCGACCGCACCCGACTGCGAGGGACAGATAGAACTGTCCCCCGCACCCGCACCGTTGGACGCATCCTGCGCAGGCCCCTCCAAGCTCACGCGGAGCGTCCCCTCCTGGATCCTCTTAGCTTCACACCGCGGGTGACCAATCCACGGTTACTGAGCCCCCCCACCACGACAAGGTGGAGATCCCACGGGGAGGGGACAACCCTGTATCCTGGCGAAAATATACAAAAGCCAGTTCTAGCTGTCATATACCTCTTTTACAGTCGTTGCGCTACATCAGTACCTGTGAATATTTTGATTTTTTGTGAACTAAAGAATATTGCTGTTCAGATGACAGCCGCTCTATGGAAAGCCTAATATTCTGTCAGGTCTGCTTAGTATTGACTACTGACGACGGGCATAATGGTGACAGTCGTAGACCGCAACAAGGCACCGCTAGGTTTTTTTTTCTTTTTTACATACACACATCACCAAGCTAAGCAGAGTTTGTGTTATGGGTACTAGATAATGGATAAAAATACATAATTATATACTTTTTTTTTGTAAATACATACATATTATAAATAGAAACACCCAGACCAAGACAAACATTCATGTTCATGCACACAAATGTTTGACTTGAGCGGGCGACTTTGAATATAGAGGGTATTCCATATATATAATATAGATAGAGAGATAGATAGATATATTATATATGAGGTATTTTCCCTATATGGACCCAAAAAGTACACATTAAAACACTTATAGAGTATTCATATAAACGAATCATCGAAAGCTTTCATCTCATAATAGCAAAGAGAGAGCGCCCTGATTAAATTGACGATAAACTTTATGAATACAAATACCAGGATTAAGTGGGTATTGAGATACATTTGAATACATATTCAACTATGAGTAAATATTCTTGTTTGTGGACTTTTCATTTCTGATTTGGTGGCGTCAGCTAAACCTATAGTTTTATAAGATAAGGAACTGCAGTTATAGACTTAATCCAAAAATATAATCTACGGTGGACACACTGAGATTCTCTAATATATAATGTAGATAAAAAGAAACAGCAATCTTAACTTGCTCGATTGATTTTCGAACACCAAGATCGAATCTTGGTTCTCAACCTTCAGTTGCTATTTTCATGTGTAACTAGACTGGATGAAAATATTATTAAATAAGATCGGATAAAAAAATATGGAATCGTTAATATCTATTTAGACGGGAATTACCGCGAACATGCAAATTAGGTATTTACATACCTTATTTTGCTTAACGTTTCGAGACGGTTGCACGTCCCGTGGTCGCAAGCTGACTGGTGAAGCGATGTCACGTCTCCGAGTGCGAGGTAGAAGATTCTATTTCTACCCCCGGGTCGTTGATATTTGACCGTATTTACACCAGGGGCCAAAGTATACAACATGGTGGGCACACCAAAGGATGTTCTACCGCTACAAACCCCAGGTGTCTATAAAATCAACTGCAGCTGCGGAAGCTCTTACATAGGGCAAACGAAGCGGACTATCGCTGAACGTATAAAGGAGCACATCGCAGCTGTAAAGAACCGTCAAACGAACAAATCGGCGATTGCGGAACATTTACTTCAATCGGGCACCAATCACTGGATTGAATTTCATCGTCCCCAAGTCCTCTCCACGGAACGCCAATTTTACCCAAGAGTTGTGCGTGAAGCGATTGAAATCAGAAAACATAAAAATTTCAATCGGGAAGAGGGCTTCAAGTTGTCATCGGCGTGGAATCCTGTGATTCGGCTAACAACACCCCACTTTAATGCGCAGTCGGCGAATGTTCAATATACAGATACGGTTAGTGTGTTTTGCGGCGGTACTTCGAATATCAACGACCCGGGGGTAGAAATAGAATCTTCTACCTCGCACTCGGAGACGTGACATCGCTTCATCAGTCAGCTTGCGACCACGGGACGTGCAACCGTCTCGAAACGTCAAGCAAAATAAGGTATGTAAATACCTAATTTGCGTGTTCGCGTTCATTCCCGTCTACATATATATATTCTTAAACATGCGACGCGAGTGTTTAAAAGTTTATATCGTAAATATCGTCAAAAGAATTATAGACATCATTTTCATATCCTTAACGATTTCAATCTTATTTTGGTATCCTGGTCACCGCAATCTCTTAACTAAAGAAGAAACAACCTAGTTCATGTTATCATGTCATTCAAAGATAAAATTGTATGATAACAAGCACCATAGTGCGTACCATTATAACAATATTTTCATTGAACGCTTTTCTGTGCATACATTATATTATTAACCTAAGATACTGACGTAACTGTATGTCATTATAGAACAAAAATAGTGCTCTTGCCCTCAAGGTCTTATACTGAATAAATCTGCGGATCTGCCTATCTTAAATAACCTAGTACATACATATTGTACTGGTACAATATGTACATATATATGTTATTCTATTCTCGATCACATATTATAAACACATAAGTCATATGGGTAGATATATAACAGCTTTACAAGCTTTAAATATTTATCAAGACTGCCTCCGTGGTCCGGTGGATAGCGTATGCGACTGCTGATCGGAGGTCCCGGGTTTGATTTCCGGGTCGAGCAAAAGTATTACTGGGTTTTTTCGAATACTCAGTAGCAGCCCGGAGTCTGGTGATGTGCCCGGTAACGGCAATAGGCTCGCCCCCTATTACGAGGGACCTAAAAAAAAAATCATGGCGAAATGTGGGTGTAATATTTACACCTCTGCCTACCCCTTCGGGGATACAGGCGTGAGACTATAAATAAAAAATAAAATAAAATATTCATAAAAACCAATTCGCGTAAGTTGCACGCAAGAAAAAAATAAACCGAAACTTTCGTTCAATTTATCATGATTTCTTTTCGTGCACCCAAAATCTCTGCATTTACATCTATTCTAAACAATCTCCAATTTAGATTGTCTTCAGTACCTAGCCAAGCACCTCAGCTGACAGAGCAAGGTCAACGACACTCTCCTCAACAAAGACATTCGCACATAAACCGAATACAAACAAAAAGAAAATACAAATTGTACGAATTGCATTATTTTTCTACATTTCTACTGGCAGCCAATTATGTTGAGAATAATGCAATGTATTTCAAGCGACTCGAAAACGTCTCATTCATTCCTAACAGGTGGATGTAACAAATTTAATTTGGTGCAAATATACTACGAGCGCTGCAGTGAATATTTATTCGGTCGTAATCCGATACGGATAGAGGACAGAAATCTAGGAAACAATGTTTATAAGTGACCTATTTCGTGTCGAATGGGGTCAACGCGTTTGCTTACCGTCGAATTTTTGTTCGTAAACGCGGCAGTAGTTAAAGTCCCTTACAAATTCCCCGTAAGCACGTTCTTTACAGTCCATTTCTTTATGTTCAGCTTTCATCACGACGCCCGCTCAGTGCTGTTCACTCGTATGTACTCGTATGTATAATAAAATCGTTCTGAGTGAAAAACTTTATGCATGGAGCTGAAAGTTGAGATAATCTTTTGTAAACCAAAAGTAATGAATGACCGGCGGTAAGCCTTTTCGTCCATTTGCGTTTCAAATGTTCGTATGTTTTTTTCTATATTTAAAATGTTCGCTGTAAATGTCAGTTGTGCGTGTGGTGACGGATTAAGAATACGGCATGTCACCACCCCATATCATCCCATGGGTGTCGTAAGAGCCGACAGAGGGAGCATATTATGCAGAGAACAGCACTGTAAGAGAAGGAAAACTTGATACAAATCCTATACCAACCCGTTTGTCCAGCGTGGTATAGCAGGCCAATTCCTCCTTTCAAAGGAGAGGCCTAGTCCAGCAGTGGACTGTTAAGGGCTGATGATGATGATGATGAAATGTCGGTTGTAACTTACAACCTGAATCGCTGGTACATAAACAGTGACCTTTGTATAGTGGCCTTATCAGATGACCTATTCTTCTCTTTACAACCATCAAACAGAAATAAATACCCTAAGGACAAACATATATACTCCTCTGATCTATACATACATAAGAGTCAAATGTTCTAACGTTCCGAAACCTATAAAACCCTAAATCTTTTTTTAAATATAGAAATAAAGGACTTAACGGTGAAATTTTAATTAACTTGTGGTGTCCCCGGATGACATGTTATTTCTTATGGCAACCGTGAGTTTGAACTTACTTATTAACATTTCTATGTGCCCTTTTATTCGATACTTCGGGCTCCTTTTGAGGAAGTGTTCCAAACCACAGCAGAGGGTGACCTGCAAGTTTATTTATCGTTAAAGTTTTCTACAGCAACAAAAAGTCGTTCACGATATTATACCGTTCCGTTTGTGTATTTTATGGTTAATACCAGTAAATAGTGCTTTGATTTTAAACTGAATAGCCAAATAATAACGAAAGGTATGTCTTCAATATTCATAAACTATTACTGTAAATAAAGCAAATTTAAAGCCAGGGTGTGCTTTCGCTCTACTGATCTGTCCGATCGTAGAGAAGAGGCATTCGGGTTCGCGCTCCCGGCTCGCTCGAGCAGTCGCAATCACTACCAATATCCCCTCCGTGATTGCGGCATCCTTTATTACCTTTGACATCCTTTCCAAACACCAACCTCCTTTAACACTCTCTTGTCCTATCCTGTATTTCCCTTCCGTTCCTTATCCGAAGTAGAGGTGAAGAAGATGGCGCAATGACTGCAAGGGGATTAAATACTACTTTACCCCAGGAGGGTACCGGATGTACCGGAGAATCCCTCTCTGAGCATTGTCGCTCAGACTGCCCCACCGTATCTGGGGGGGGGGCAAAATTCCCAACGGCGACGCGCTTTGCCACACGTCACGTTTTGTCTCCCCTTCCAACAGAGGCAAAAAGAGGGCTAGGGAATGCCTATTTGCAACGGTGAATGTTTGTGGAGGAGTGGATAGTAAGATCGATGAATTGTGTGATATGATGGATGTAAGGAAAATTGATATACTAGGAGTGAGTGAAACGAAGAAGAAAGGTTGCTCAACAACTACTCATGGCCAGTATCATGCATACTGGTCTGGAGTTGTTGAGTCTGAAAGAGCTAGCCGAGGAGTTGGAATGATTCTGTCGGATAGGATAAATGAGTGTGTGAAAGAATATGAATACGTCAACTCCAGGCTTCTTTGGATGCGATTAAAACTTGGCTTAATGAAAGTCTTTGTTGTGTGTGTTTATGCTCCGGACATGTCCAAACCATTGAATGTCAGAGAGGAATTCTGGGATAAGGTTAGAGATGTGCTTGCTAGGTGTGAGAATAATGAAAGAATAATTATGTTAGGTGACTTTAATGGATGGGTGGGTGTTTCTCGTGATGGATGTGAAAGGGTACTAGGGCGATTTGGTGACGAGAGAGTGAATGAAAATGGTGAGAGTTTGCTGGAGGTTTGTATGGAGCGAAAGCTTGTGGTGACAAACACTTTGTTTAGTCACAAGTTGATTCATATGTATACATGGCAAAGGCAGACAGAAAGGAGTATGATAGATTTTGTTGTGGTAGACGAACGTTTAAAAGGAAAAGTGAAAGATACTAGAGTGTATCGAGGCTTAAATGTGGGTACTGACCATTTTTTGGTAGTTAGCCGCATAGCGGGACTAACCACTAAATGGCGCCATCGCCCTCGCATACACTCAGCTGCCATTGAAAGAGTGAAAGATGAACGATTTGAAGAAGAGGATGTACGTAGTCAGTATCAAGAGGCGATGGAAGAAAGGTTTAAAGAATTGTTTGAGGAAGATGATTGCGAGATAGAAGAATTTTGGAAAGAGTTTAAGAATGGAGTAATAGAGACAGCTATACAAGTATGTGGCGTAAGCAAGAGAAAGCATGTTAAAAAGATTTGTAATGAATGGTGGGATCAGGAAGTAAGTGGTGTGGTCGCGGAAAAGCGCAAAGCATGGATGGTTTTGCTAGCCATAGGAGCCAACAAAAGGGTACAAGGTAGTGTGACTGACAATGAAAGGATAGTGAAATAAAAGTATGTCAGGTTGAAACATAAAGTAAAAGAGACAGTGAGAAGAAAGAAAGAAGAATGTAAGGATAAATTTGATAGAAAGTTTTCTCAGCATTTTCGGGCCAATATCAAATTATTCTGGCACTTGGTTAGAACAGCCCGAGGCAAAGCAGGTGACTCAAAAGTTGGTGTGATAAGGGATGTAAATGGAAATATTATAAGAGAGCATGGGGAAGTTTTGGATCAGTGGAAGGTGTATTTTGAGAATTTATTTGAACGAGGAGAAAGTGACACTAGGAATATAGTAGCGAATGAGGAAGATAATTGTGCAAGTAATATAAGTATGGAAGAAATACGGTATGCAATGAAAAGTTTGAAAGCGGGTAAAGCTGCGGGATATGACAGGATATCTGCTGAAATGCTCAAGGTAGGCGAAGGCGTCACCGCAAGCCTGCTGTACCTACTTTTCAATAAATGTTGGCGGTCCGGTCGTGTACCAGGTGACTGGAACAAGGCCGTAATTGTGCCACTGTACAAGGGAAAAGGGTCACAGCAGGAATGCAAAAATTATCGCGGTATCAGCCTCCTGAGTGTTGTTGGCAAATTGTATGCAAAGATACTGATTAAAAGAGTGATATCTGAAAAGGATAGTAAAATTTGGGATGTGCAAGCGGGATTCAGAAAGAGAATGGGATGTACGGATCAAGTCTTTTCCTTAAGGTGCATTTCGGAGAAAACCTTAAGTAAACAACATAAGGTTTTCTGCGCCTTTATTGACCTAGAAAAGGCTTACGATCGAGTGGTGAGGGATGAACTTTGGTCAACACTTTCTGTGTATGGAGTGAGCAGCAGTCTGATACGGGCACTTGAATCCTTATATAGGGATTCAAGTGCCTGTGTCAGAATAAACGGGGCCTACACGGACTGGTTTAACATTGATCGTGGTGTTAGACAGGGATGTGTAGCGTCTCCTTGGCTATTCAATCTATTCATGGACAGTTGTTTGACCGATCTGAAAGGGTCTGAATGTGGATTAAGAATGGGTGAATCTGTGTTTAAGACCCTGCTATACGCTGACGATCAGGTTCTTTTTGCGTCGTCAGCGTCTGATTTACAGCAGATGGTCACCGTAATGAATGAGGCGTATAAGAAGAAGGGCATGAAAGTGAATGTAAGCAAGACTAAGGTCATGGTCATAGAGAGGGAAGACAGTATAACTGAATGTAACATAATGATAGGAGATGAAAAAGTGGAACAAGTGAATGAGTTTGTGTATTTAGGGTCTTTGTTTACGAGAGATGGGAAATGTGAGGGAGATGTTGAAAGGAGAGTGAAAGCAGGAAATAGTGTGAATGGCGCCTTACGGTCCATCATCAGTAGCGAAATTATCCCAAGCAAGGCTCGTCTTGCTGTACTGCAGGGAGTTTTGGCGCCAACACTGATGTATGGTAGCGAATCATGGGTATGGCAGAAGAAGCATGAAAGTAGAATCAATGCTGTGGAGATGAGAGCTTTAAGGAGTATGTGCGGAATAAGTTTGAAAGATAAAGTGCGTAACAGTGTGATACGGGAAAAGTGTGGTCTAAAAGAAGATGTAGTGACAAAGATTGAAAAAGGAATGTTACGTTGGTTTGGACATCTGGAGCGGATGGATGAAAGAAGAAATACGAAAGGAGTGTATCGTGCGAGAATAAATGGAAATGTCGGTAGGGGACGCCCTAGGCGGACGTACGCCGACCAAATAGGTGATCTACTGATAAAGGGCAAAATAAAAAGTACCTATAACCGACGTGCATGCATGACGAGGTTAATGAATGTCGATGAAGCGAAAGAGGTATGTTTAAACCGAAACATGTGGCGTTCCATAGTCTCTGCCTACCCCAATGGGAGACAGGCGTGACGTTATAGATAGATAGATAGATAGAGCAAATTTACTTAATTTATACGTTGTATTATATTCTGGTACAAGACCTTAGTTCATTCTGTTGTTTATTCTGAGGGATGCTTCGCCATTTGAGATATTGTGCTATCTGCGAGACAAGGAATGGAGTCAATCTTGATGAGCGAGTGAATGGAAGAATTCCTTTACTTTATATTTAGAATGTTAGAGGCATTGTGTAGTTTAAATTATTTATTAGACGCCCGTTTAGGAAATCCGAGGTTGGATGCGCGGTAAATAATTATGAACTATAATGCCTTCTCAACGAATGTAATGTATACCTTTATTTTCTACTAGAGGACGCCAGCAGCTACGCCTGCATGTTTTTTAAATTTACCCGTTTTGGCCGATCCCGTGGTAATTTCGTGAAATCCCCTCTTAGTGCACCCCTACGGTCCACAAGGAACATGCATGCCAAATTTCAGCTTCCTGTGCCCAATAGTTTCGGCTGTAGCGTGTCTGTCAGTCAGTCAGTAACGCAAGGATTTTAAATATTAAGATTACTGTTATATCCATGTTCGCTGACGAAAATATGTTTCATTCCAGTTGCTAATGAATGTGAAATATATTAACGACATCGTGATAATTATGCAATCACGATATGATTTGAATTTCTTTAATCTTAAAATTAAAATTGTTTGTTAAACTTTTAACTACAATAAATAAAATCGCTGACCTAGGAGCACTGTTGAAGAAACTTTGGATATACTTTGCTTTTATCTTGGTGGTTCCACAGTTAAAAACATTGACCTCCGTATTAATAGTAAATTTAAGTTTGAATATGGGTTACCCTGGGTAGGTGGAGCCACTAAAACTTTGTAACTAAATTAAGAAAATTACTATTACATAGTTGGTGACATTGTTTCATCTCTTGTGTATTTTCACTAACGTGTTTTGTAATGAAACCGTTGTTATTTTGATGCACAGCCACACACGCAGCCACTCTTATTCGTCATAACTATTTTTAGAGTATCAACAACTTCGCCAAGGCTCGGTTTGTGGATGATCTTACAACCTGTATCCTGGCGAAAATATACAAAAGCCAGTTCTAGCTGTCATATACCTCTTTTACAGTCGTTGCGCTACATTAGTACCTGTGAGTATTTTGATTTGTTATGAACTAAAGAATATTGCTGTTCAGATGACAGCCGCTCTGTGGGAAGGCTAATATTCTGTCAAGTCTGCTTGGTATTGACTACTGCCGACGGGCATAATAGTGACAGTCGTAGACCGCAACAAGGCACCGCTAGGATTTTTTCTTTTTTTTTACATACACACATCACCAAGCTAAGCAGAGCTTGTGTTATGGGTACTAGATAATGGATAAACATACATAATTAAATACTTTTTTTGTAAATACATACATATTATAAATAGAAACACCCAGACCAAGACAAACATCCATGTTCATGCACACAAATGTTTGACTTGAGCGAGCTACTTTGAATATAACGGTATTCCATATATATTATATAGATAGAGAGATAGATAGATATATTATATATGAGGTATTTTCCCTATATGGACCCAAAAAGTAAACATTAAAATACTTAAAGAGTATTCATTGTTTCGGCGAACCGAATGTTCCTAGGCGATTTGGGAAAAGTGGACTGTAAGGATTTCGGTTCTTATCGACTAGGAAACGTAAGGGAAGAAAAGTGTGAGTGGGTATAGGATATCATAAGGATGCTGAAGGATGAGGGCACACCTACCTTGCACGTCAGTCTTCTTCTTCTCAAATGGCAGCCTCCTGGTGTCTTCGAGAATCCTGAAACTGCGTTGAATCACTCCACTACACTCGCGCGTGGTTTAGTTCTCGTTATATCCCGGGAGCGGTAAAAAAAAATAGCGGTGCGGTTTGTCTTCGTCGCGACACGGATTATTCTAGACTCTCTCTCGCGTCGATGAACGCGGCGACGAATCAGCGAAAAGGCGTGCCCCTTCTAGGGAATGGGATAGACAGGGACGGAAACAAAGGCATCGCTCGCATTGGACAAGCAAGCGAAGAACGATTGACGTTGATGTGATTAATTCTCGATAGAAAGGTAGATGGTGCTACCATATCCCCCCGGCCCTAAAGAGTTGCCTTTAAAAAAAAAATGGAACTTAGCTATGTTGGGTGTACTACCGCATAACCCATCAATAGGCTAAGACAGTGATATGATAATAAAATTAATCTAAATTAACTTTAGCGAAAACTACAAACACAATAATAGCGAAAACTACAAACTAAATACTTAAACTAAGAGGTAGATCCAACTTCAGGCTAGATCTCACTGAGTTGGAAGCGGACAGAGACGTACAACAGGGCGCGAGTAGCGCCCCTTAGCGGTTTTCACGGTAACAACGCGGGTTGTACCGTCCTTGGAAGTATGCAGTTTCTCTACGATGGCTAACGGCCATGAAAGCGGCGGAGCATTATCATGTATTATGACGACCAACGTACCCTCCTGTATAGGGGATGCAGTACTATTCCACTTGGATCTAGCCTGAAGGTGGTGTAGATATTCCGCACGCCAGCGCCGCCAGAACGACTGCACGAGTTTATCCAGCAGAGTATGTCTCTGGAGCAAGCTTGAAGAGTCTGCTTCAGGAGCCGGAAATGACGATAATGGCACTGTGTTCAGAAAATGCGCAGGGCTTACCGCGGATGGTTCTGCAGGGTCACTACTCAATGCCGTGAGCGGGCGCGAGTTGATCAGCGCCTCGACTTGTGCAAGGACAGTTAAAAGCTCTTCGTAAGAGAGGATCTGTTGACCTATAACTTTGGAGAGATGCGTTTTAATTACTTTGACCATACTTTCCCAACATCCACCGAAATGTGGTGATGCTGGTGGAATAAACTTCCAGTCAATATGATCTATAGAAAGTTCTTCCTGAAGACGAGTACGATATTCTTCTCTGAGAAACTTATAGAGGTCGCGTAAATAAGAGCTTGAGCCCACGAAACAAGTGCCGTTATCCGTAAACAAACACTGTATAGGGCCGCGTCGTGAGAGAAATCGTTTAAGGGCTGCAAGGAATGACTCCGTGCTTAAATCTTTCGCAACTTCAATATGCGTAGCGCGCGTCGTTAAGCATGTAAAAATACATAGCCAAGCTTTACGGCTTTTAACACCTCGACCACGCACTGGCGTATACTGCAGCGGTCCTGCGTAATCACAACCGGTATGTGTAAACGCTTTATCAACTTGATTGACGCGTTGGCTAGGAAGATCTGCCATGGGAGGGAAAGTCGGACGCGGACGAAATTTGAAACAGACGTTACATTTATGTATTCTGTGACGAATTATTCGTCGAGCGGCTAAAATCCAATACTTATGCCTAAGTAAGGACATAAGCAACTCTGGACCAGCATGGATGTGCTTCTTGTGATAAAAATCAACAAGAAGGTCGACAACATGATCATGACGCGGCAGAATGCATGGATGTTTGTAGTTATAAGGTTCATTCGAATTTGACAGACGACCCCCAACGCGTATGACGCCGTGTTCATCGAGAAACGGCTTGAGTCTAAGGATAGCGGGAGAACAAGGTACATTGTTTTTCAAATTTTGAATGTCGTTACTAAAATGAACAGCCTGTACAGCTCGTAGTAACTTACATTCTGCGAATTTGATATCAGTACTTGATACAAAAGTCCCCTTAAGTAGGTGCCTAAGAAACCTACAGACATAAACGAAGGCGCGGAGTAACTTAGACCACGATGACCTGCGTAGTGCGAGTGCATAGATCGGAGACTCCGCAACCTCAGCAATCACGGGATAAGAAACAGACTTCCGTTCGGGTACATCTTCGTCTTCTGCACTGTGGTCAAAGGGTTGCATGGGCCATTCTGATGGATCATGGGAAATCCAAGAAGGTCCACGATGCCACAATGGATGATGCAGAAGATTAAGTGGAGTGACACCACGAGACAAGCAATCAGCGGGGTTCTCAGTACCCGCGACGTGATTGAAACAAGTAGCGGGGACAAGTTCAATCAGTTTACTAACGCGGTTGGCGACAAAAGTCCGGTGAGGAGAAGAATGAATCCAAGCGAGCACTACTTTGGAGTCAGAAAATGCGTATATTTTATTAATAGGGTAGAGGGGCAAAACTGTGTCTTGAACCTTGCGGAGCAACTGAGACAGCAGAAGGGCCGCGCACAACTCCAGTCTCGCAACCGAAATGGTTTTAACAGGCGAGACCTTAGACTTGGCACAAACTAACTGCACCGAGTAGTTAGAACCAATGCGGACTTGCAGATATACGACTCCGCAGTAAGCACGCTCGCTGGCGTCAGCGAAACCTATTAAGTTGATGGTACATACATCTACCAACCCAAGATGACGCGGAATAGTAATTTGATTGAGCGCGGTAATTGATTTGATTGATTGATTGAGCGCGGCCCCAAGCGGTGACAATATGGTCAGGGGGTGTTTCATCCCACTCACACTTTCATAGCCAAAGCTCTTTGATCAAGATCTTGGCGTACAAAATTGTGGGAGCCACAAACCCCATTATGTCCCATAGTCGAGCCACTGTGGACAGCATAGTGCGTTTGGTGCACTTATCATCTGGCGGTGAGACGTCAAACCGAAAACTATCACAGGATTTGTCCCAGCGTAAACCGAGAACTTTATGCGATACAGACTTCTCAAACGCAATGTCTGGAGAAGCTTTATGACAATCTGGTGTGCGTGCGAGAACCTCCTTAGAGTTGCTTGTCCATTTGACAAGATCAAACTGGCCTCGCTTGAAAAGCTGAATAAACTCTTCACAAAGCGAAATTGCTAGCGGAGCGAATATGACACTACAGGCAATGTCATCCATATACAAAGCGGAAGTAGCAACAGCTGCTGCGGCGGGAAAGTGATCGCCTTCATCAGCGATCAACTGGCGAACAACTCGTAACGCGTGATATGGGCTAGACTTGAGTCCAAAACAAACACGATTGAACTGATACACAGATAAAGGTTCCTTATTGTTAAAACCAAGGAGCAAGTATACATGGAGGGAGCATTTCAAAATGAGTAGAAAACGTATATGCATCTCTTTTCTCTTTAATTACAAAACTGTATATGTTCGAGTATGATAGCCATAGAGCTTTTATACAGCCTTGAATGACATATGCCAAGAAAAATGTTATGTCATGTCGATGTTCGTCCAGCTGGAGTGAAAGCCGTGACGAAATAAATTGCAATTTTAATTGCTACAAAATATTACAATTGTAGATATGACCACTTCTAAACATTAAAAATGACCATAGTTTGTAATGCCGTCGGATGTAAAAGCCAAATGGGACTATTGACCGAAAATGGTAAAAAAATATCTTACCACCGGTAAGTCATAATAAGTAAAATTGTAGATATCTGCCGTAATAATTCTACAATGATATTTGTAAAGCTTATACTTAAAGATAAAGATAATGACTACCGTTGACACATATTTTTATTCCAATAGTCACAATGAAATAAATATAATAGAAATATTTCGATAAAAAATATGAGGATAGTGTTGTAATACAATTGTCAGTTAGAAAACCAGTTTCTGAGAGATTATAATTTGAATAATTGGTTATTAATTGTGATTTTTTGTAGATTTCCAAAGAATGAAGGTTTGAAACTAAATTGGGTCCGAAATATGAGAAAGGGAGAATGGCAACAGTCTAATTCTTCTAAGCTTTGTTCGCTTGATTTTGTGTCTGCTTGTTATCAAGAAAGATTTCAAAGAAAAGTTTTGCATTCTTATGCTGTGCCTACTATTTTTATTAACCAGATATCTAATACTGAGGTTTGTACTTCTACTTTATTATTATTAACTTATATTTTTATCAATTAATATATACCAACATTGCAACTGTTAAAATATGCTATAGTAATCATATATACATATATGTAGGTATATCATAAACAGATTTGTGTTGTAATTTTCAGAAATGTCCGAAATAACGAAACCTTATTTTTAGAAGCGATAATGAAGCTTCAAGAGTGAACATGGCTTGCACTTCTGGAACTCAGGATGAAAATATTGTTCGTAAATGTTAACTGTTTCCGCCCATTTACATCCCATTTTGTTAATACATATAGTATCAGACCTGCCGGGCAGTTATCGTGTGCATTACTTTGTGGTATAAATAAATGATTTTGACTATTTAGAGTTTTTTTTTCAATTACTTTCCTAAATACTGTAAAAAGAGGTAATAATAAGATATGATCAATCATATCTTATTATTACCTCTCTTTTTACAGTATTTGTTTCTTTGTAGGCACCTAAGTACTATACTCTAAATAAAAGCTCGTAAAATAATATACTACTGGTATATTACTTAATCAAATGCTTATCTTGTCTCTACATATCAAATTATATACCAATACCAATAAGAGATTAGTGCATGAGTACATCACTATTGACAGTCATTTCTTCTTTTGAAAAAATTGCGACATGAGTATTTCAAGAGGTAATAAATACAATACATCTGTCTCGGTTACACATATGAAATTTTATACAAGTAAAAAGAAATAACGATAGGTTTCTTGTTTATGCTTAAAGCTATCACTCCATGTATACTTGCTCCTTGGTTAAAACGATAAAAAATCCGTTGAAAACTACGGTTAGACTCGCAAACGTCGATATTGAGGAACATTTGGCGGCAATCAGCTGACAGAGCGATTTGGAAAAAACGAAACTTTATTATAATGTTAAATAAATCACACTGTAGATTAGGGCCGGTATGCAAAATGTCATTAATCGACTGACCCGATGTAGTCTAACAACTAGCATCTAAAACCACACGAAGTTTAGTAGAGGTTTTATCTTCGCGAACTACGGCGTGATGCGGGATATAATATGAGGGAAGAGAATTGCCCTCGTTGTTTACAACTACACTCAAAAAACCTTTATTTAGGTAGTCACGAATGACGTAATTATAGGCGCCGTGTAACTTAAGTGATGCATCAAGTTTACGTTCTAAACGATGGAAACGTCTAATCGCAGCAGCTTACGAGTCGCCTAACGAATAAGGGTCACCATAGAATGGCAACGCCACAACGTATCTGCCACTGTCGTCACGAACAGTGGTCGCGCGGAAATGCTCTTCACAATCGAGATCCTTACGGCTCATCGAGGGCGGTGCGGTAACCTCATCAAGCTCCCAAAATCGCTTGAGAAGAAAATCAATATTATTTTCTTGAAGAACAGAACAACAGCAAGACGTAATGTATTGAGAAGTATGTAACGTAGGTACGGTACCCATAATCACATACCCAAATACCGTCTTAATAGCGGGCGGTAAGTTATGTTGCTCACTACGTATCACTTTAGTTAGTAGCAAGTGCGGAAATATTGCAGCTCCGATCAAAACATCAATGTCTGCCGGATTCGCAAACTCCGAGTCTGCCAGCGGCAATGACTCGAGGCGTGTGAGTAGCGATACGTCCACATTAGCGTTTGGCAATGTGTCCATAATACGCTCCACGATAAGCGGAGACATGTTAAAATTAATATCCCTATCAAAACGCGAATGTATTTTAACATCTACGGAACCCTTGCAATGTTTTTCTGAACCGCCGATCCCTTTGACTACTGAGTTAGTATTTTTAAAGTTATTCCACAATCCGAGGCGTTTGAAACATTCAAATGATATGAAATTGCTCTGAGATGCGCTATCGAGTAGACAACGTACCACGTGCGGCGATCCATTAATATCATAAACGATAACTTGCGCTGTCGCTAACAGTACCGTTTTGGACGCCACACACTGCGGCTTGGCCCCGCGCGGATCATTATAGATACGCGAGGGCCGACCGCGCGTGCGCGTCGCCCGCGCGATGGATGTCGTACACAACGATATTTCATTCTGAGTCGTGGGAGGCGCAGTTATCGCGGCCTGCACTTGCGACGTAAGTGTGTCAAGGTTTGCGGCTTGGCTTGACAACGGACTACCTTTATCGAAGTGCAACAATGAGTGGTGTCGCTGATTACATGAACGACATCTCGTCTTACTAGAACAATCACTCGTTTCATGCTTTATACTTAAGCAATTAATGCATGCTTTGTTATTTTTACGCACTTGAAACGAGCAGTCGGATTTAAACCACTAAAGGCGGGACACTTATAGAAATGGTCGTGCACTATATTACTGCACAGACACTTCTGTGAATTATTATTATTAGATTCCGAGCATGTTACGTAAGATTGCGGATTAGGGACCGAGTAATTATTACTATTTCGCGCTTTATTCGACCTTTGTTTGCTGTTGTTAGTATTAGACGGGTTAGATGAACTAGACTGTGTATTATGAAATATTCGAAACTGATCTTTGATGAACGAAATAAAATTATCTAGTGTAGGTATTTTATTATTGCGTTCCGTCATCTCGAATGCGCGAATTGTTTCAGTGTCAAACTTCTTTAAAGCGAGTTGAAGCAACATAAACTCGGAAAGATCTTCTAATTTCAAGTTCCTAAGAAAATTAACCGCGGTAACAAAGTTATCTATAAACAGCTGGAAATTCGCGACAGACGCGACACCGGACAGTTTAAGATTTAAAGCTTGATCAAAGTAGGTAGACGCTAGGACGCGAGTGTCTTGATATCTATCAAGTAGTGACTGAAATATGACCTGATAATTCTCAGCACTGGGTGTGACACCTGCAAATACGGACTGGGCCTTTGGCGACAGTTTACCTATTAAATAGTACAACCTGTCAGCATCTGTCAGAGAACCATTATCGTGCACTGTAGACTTAAAACTCGCATAGAATAACGGCCAATTTCGTATATCTCCGTCAAACAATATAATCACGATTGGCGGTAATCTCGGCGTGCGAGCCGCTGAAACGGGCTGTGCCGAATATTTACCCTCTAGTTGTGATTGTATTCGCTTAATGATACAATAAAGATCTTCGAATGAGGTGTACGCCTGATAATTCGGTTTTTCATCAGGATTAGTAGAAAGCAATCTTGCGTTATAATCGTCTAACAACTTATTAAAATCTGATGAATACTATCTACTGTCATACAATAACTGAAAAATGACTCCCTATTGCTATCAGAAGCGGCGGCGGTCTTTGAGCGCTCGTAAATGTTTTGAATACGCTCAAATAAAATATTGCGGTTTGCTTCTAAGATTTTCATCTCTCTGTCTTCCGACACGCGTGGCTTCTTTTGTTGTGACACGCTTACGTAAGTATAAGCTAATGAGACCGAAACAAAATAAGAATACCTAAAGTACCTATTATTTTACCTAAGTAGGCAACACTTTAAGGCGGTGGAATTAAAAGGTGCTTGAAATATGAGATTTACAAGACAACTATGATAGTTCCAGAAATAATAATTGGGTAAGTAGGTAGCTACATAAAAGTATATTACCTACTGATGCGTGCGGAAACAACCATGTGACGGTTATGTAAATGGACTAGGAGTGTAGCTAGGTGCTATAACTGCCTAGGTATAGAGATATAACGAGGTGTTACGTATAAAACGTAAATGAATCCGGCTCGAAGGACCAAAAAAAATGTTTCGGCGAACCAAATGTTTCGGCGAACCGAATGTTCCTAGGCGATTTGGGAAAAGTGGACTGTAAGGATTTCGGTTCTTATCGACTAAACGAAACGTAAGGGAGGAAAATTGTGAGTGGGTATAGGATATCCTAAGGATGCTGAAGGATGAGGGCACACCTACCTTGCACATCAGTCTTCTTCTTCTCAAATGGCAGCCTCCTGGTGTCTTCGAGAATCCTGAAGCTGCGTTGAATCACTCCACTACACTCGCGCGTGGTTTAGTTCTCGTTATATCCCGGGAGCGGTAAAAAAAATGACGGTGCGGTTTGTCTTCGTCGCGACACGGATTATTCTAGACTCTCTCTCGCGTCGATGAACGCGGCGACGAATCAGCGAAAAGGCGTGCCCCTTCCAAGGAATGGGATAGACAGGGACGGAAACAAAGGCATCGCTCGCATTGGACAAGCAAGCGAAGAACGATTGACGTTAATGTGATTAATTCTCGATAGAAACAAATCATCGAAAGCTTTCATCTCATAATAGCAAAGAGAGAGCGCCCTGATTAAATTGACGATAAACTGTATAAATACAAATACCAGGATTAAATGGGTAATGAGATACATTTGAATACATATTCAACTATGAGTAAATATTCTTGTTTATGGCCTTTTTGTTTCTGATTTGGTGGCGTCAGCTATACCTATAGTTTTATCAGATAAGGAACGGCAGTTTTAGACTTTATCCAAAAATATAATCTACGGTGGACACATCGTACTGTACACTAACTGAGTTTCTCTAATATATAATGTAGATAAAAACAAACAGCAATCTTAACTTGCTCGAATGATTTTCGAACACCAAGATCGAATCTTGGTTCTCAACCTTCAATTGCTATTTTCATGTGTAACTAGACCGGATGAAAATACTATTAAATAAGATCGGATAAAAAATATGAAATCGTAAAGGTCGTCAAAAGAATTATAGACATCATTTTCATATCCTTAACGATTTCAATCTTATTTTGGTATCCTGGTCACCGCAATCTCTTAACTAAAGAAGAAACAACCTAGTTCATGTTATCATGTCATTCAAAGATAAAATTGTATGATAACAAGCACCGTAGTGCGTATCATTAAAACAATATTTTCATTGACCGCTTTTCTGTGCATACATACATACATTTGTGTTTCTATTTCTGTCCCTGGCAAACATACCACCGGGTCCTACCACCAAACCTAACTGTAAACATAATAATTTTCCTTAGCTCGTAATAGTAACTGTAATTTCTTAACATTATTTTTCACTTCTTCTTTTGAAACCCACATCATTCAACGCATATTAAATTTATCTGTGAGACAGCCGATTAACACTACGCCGTACATGCAGTACGCATTACGTAAGCAATACGCGAAATAGATGGCAAAAGCGGGAGAGCAGGTATTATGAATTACCCTGGGGAGGCTTTCGTCCAATAGTGGACTGCAATAAGCTGCTCGGAGGAATAGAACAGAAAAATGGAGAGTGATTTTCCGCCGATGATTTCACCAACCTATAAGTATTTATTTTAGACCAGTGATGCAAAAAGTTTTGGCAGTGTTAACTTACATGCTATTAAAAAATTGTTAATTTTATACGTGAAACAATTAGCACTTAAAATAGGGCATCATTTTATTCCAATACTAATAATAGTAATACTTCATACAAAATAATTTTGTGGGTCTTAATCGCGTAAACTTAACTTATTTAAGCTAGAAATTCCCATTTGTTTCCGAAGTTTCGACGTTCAGTCTCTCCACGACCACTATCGGTGCAAGACGATTCCCCGGTCGAGCCAACCGATTTAGAAACTTTCCAATGTAATCATTTCAGCAATAAAAGTTTAAACACCGACATTTTTAAATTAATAAACGTGCAATTTCATAATTAAAATCAAATCATTAACACTTTACCGTCCAAATCGAACTTCATTGGTCTACGAGTACAACAAAGCTACGAATAGCGCGCTTTAACTACAGAACAAGTTGAGATCGACCCGTAACGTGTTAAACTCGAGTACAAACTACAGTAATACATCAGTACTGATAGATTACTTTGACCGAGTGTAAACTTTATATCTATCAAGCGTAGTAGGTACAAATTAGAAAAAAAAATAATGAATGCGTGTGATTTATATTGTAATATTTTTGTAATGAGTCTACATTTATTGCGTAATTATTTTAAAAAAAGGTAAAACTCATGCTGAAATTTCAATGTAAAAATAAGGTTTTATACCTTTATTTTTAAAAAATTACGCAATGTACTTATAATTAGAGTTATCGATAACCAGTGGCATTACCATACTGCCGTACAGAGGATATCGGGCTAGAAACCCACGGCGCGAACCACTAAAATTTTGAAAATTATGTGTACCTATATTAAACATACATACATATGCTCACGCCTTTTTCCCGTCGGGGTAGGCAGAGACAACAGAACGCCACTTGCTTCTATCCTTATAAACCTCACGCGCTTCCTCTACATTCATTATTATTTTCATACATACTCGCCGGTTACGGGTGCTTCGGACTATTCCGTTTTTCAGGACGTCGTACCTATATTAAATCGTATAATAAAGTGTCATTCATCGCTTGCCCCATGCCTTGGAGAGCATGTTAAGCGTCAATACCGGCAGTCATACCTTTGATGGTTGTTATGTGGGAGTCTGTTGAAAATACTGACACTAGTCTAAGCCATGGAATATCGCTATCTCTTTGGGTTCCAAGGCGAATGTCTTTGATTTAAGCAGGATATCGCTTGATCAATGATGATGATAACGTAATCTACCGTAAATAAAACCATTTGCGTATGGAAACTGCCGTACTAAAAGTGTAATCACTCAACAAAAATAATTGCTTACTATGCGTAAAAGTATAGAATTGCCACAATTACATAAAATGGTAACGTATAACAACTACTAAAAATATACCGGCCACGGTTGTTTTGGCCGCTACTTGTGGAGGATACGCCCGGATGCCACCATTGTGGAAACTGCCGCGACCCAGTCACAGATTACTAAATAGTTACTTCGTAACAGATACATCACTCCCATACAAAAGCGAAAATACCTACGCTATAATCACCTACAAAATCTTAATAATAATAGCCGTTGTTCGCAGTGAAGAGAAATGTACCCTAAGTACTCACGCAAAGAATTGCAGATTGTGTGACTGTAGGTACAAGCGCATCATCGAACGAAGGCGCTAGAGTTGTTGTTATGATGATTTTGTTTAGTTTTAAATCCAAATAAAACAAATTATATGGTTTATGGTACAAAGCACCAACTTCGTTCGGCGCCTCAAACACTTAACGCGATGTTGTTGGGACAACAAGTCCAGAGAGTTGTAGAGGCAAGAAACCTTGGACTCTGCGTTGATAGCGATCTTAGATTCGAAAAAAAAAAGCGGGCTCGGTTCAAAACTGCTTTTATCGTTTAAGGATCCTATATAAAATTAGGCCCTACTTATCTGAAGAACTTCGTATTCAGTTTATCGAATCGCTAGTTCTTTTAAAGCTTACTTACGCCGATACAGTTTATGGACCGATATTGCTGGGTCGGACTAAGCGTCTTACACAAAGAATGCAGAACGCGTGTGCGCGCTTCTGATTCCCTGTCCCTCCCCGTAATCATGTAACACCGTTTGTCAATCAGCACGCGATGCTTAAAATGAAATCTCATTATTGTATTGTACTATGACTTCCTGTGACTTTACTGAATAAAGCTTCATTCATTCATTCATTCAAATTAAGCTTATGTTCTCTTGATGTGTCAGCTACATTACCTCAAAGTTGCATCTAAATCTGTTCAGTATTTTTGCGGGGGGAGTAACAATCAAACATCAATCCTCGTAACCTTTCAACTTTATAAAAGGAGTAGCGTTTATTACATCTTGTTAGGCTTTACAAGTTTAATAATTTATATTCTGTGCCATTTCACTCATTCCATATTTTATTTTACATTTAAAAACTTCACAGTCGAATAACTGTGCCAGTTAATCAAGCTACTTTTAACCAAAAATATACAAAAATCCCTAGGGAAATTCACGTCCAACGCTTAGTAAGGAATAAAGTTTAAAAAAAATAAGTTTTGTTTGTTTGGTAGCTGTATTTCACATGAAAACATCTCGCTGATTGGAAGTTCCAGGAAAATCGTATTTATAGTAGCTAACATGTTACGTTGCCGTAGTAGAGTTAGCAGCGATAAACTAGTGAACGCCTACTACTGGACGTATAAAGCGCTCATATTTACTTAAACCCACTTGTGTTATAAACATGTATGTATTTTAATTTACACAGAAATCTTATAGAAATATAGTCGTTATTTGTCAAAAAGCTCTTTCAAAGTGTTATTGTTTATAACTGGCAATTCAACGCAGTTAAATTTATTTTATATTTTACTAACTGCCTGTTCCGTCTTTGCACGGGTGGATATAATTATATAGCCTATGTTAGAAAGGATTAATGAGATTTTTATAAATTGGTTAAATTTCTTTTGAGGTATATTCCCTAGAACTGACTACCGACTGCCTCGTTAGTCTCGCGGCATAAATGTGCGCGTGGGATTGGGAGGTCTCGGGTTCGATTCCCGAGTCGGGCAAAGTGTTATTGGGTTTTTCCGTTAGGAAGAGGAGGTCTCAGTAGCAGCACGGAATCTGGTAATGTGCCCGGTACGGCAATAGGCTCGCGTGGGATTTACGTGGGACCTAAAAATTCATGGCGAAATATGGGTGTAATATTACTCCTCTGCCTGCCCCTTCGGGGATACAGGCGTGAGTCTATTAATAAATTAAATATAAATATATAAAAAAATCGCTAGAATACTAATCTTTTCTCAACATAATATTAGTTTAGTCGTATAGATTTAACTAGTAACCGACCGAAAGTTTCGGTTTCGGCCAGTTTCGGCCAAAAATCTAGTTTCGGTTTTAGTTTCGGTTTCAGCCAAAAATTGGCCGAAACTTTCGGCCGCACCGAAACGCCTGTTGCCCAATTTTCGTGCGTGGTTCGATAAATTTCACCGCTAACTTGTACTCGCCCGCTCGCGTCGCCAGGTCCGCCGTCTATCGTTAACGGATTAAGTTGTTTTTTTTTAATTGTAGTAGTGTAGGTACTTCTGTTATTAATGTTATTTTTAATTTCATTTTAATGACAAATGACAATATAATTGAAATAAATTGTTATGAGTTTTATTTTTAAGCGACAAAGGAGGTAATCTCGATTTTCATTTTACTGGAATTTCAGTTTCAATTTGCAATTGACGTTGGTTTAAATTCTTTGATCTTACATTAAATGTTTTTACTTCCCGAACAATAAATCAGATACTATGATTGATTTTGACTTGACTTAAAATCCTATGTCCTTTTGGGGCAGAGGGCATCTCCAGTAAGATCTCGTTCGCTCTTGATCTTCTGGTTTCACTTCGCTCCAGGTCCTTACCTATGTATTCCGCCTCTGCGACGATTGTCCGCGAGAACTGGTATGACCCCCGAAACAAGACTACCGTGAGTCACTCTGCAAGAGTATTTCCTCTAAATGGCTTTATTCAGATTTTTTTTTTCGGGGACCAGATTGCACGTAGCCGGTCCCAGATACAAGTCCACCTCAGCGTATCGAAGGCTTTTTCGAAATCCACTAGGGTCAAATACATTTTCCTCTGCCATTCTGATACCCGCTATAGGATTATGCGCAAGATATTGATCTGGTCCGTGTACGATCTGTTGGGCCGGAAACCGGCCTGCTCTTTGCAAAGGAGAGGTTCAACGGCCTTCGATAATCCGTGTGAGGAGGCCTTTGTTCCAATCGTCGGGTAACTCCTCGGTTGACCAGATGTGCCATAATAGGTGTGTCAGCGCGTTCGTAGCGGTAGAAGCGTCCGCTTTTAGCATTTCCACCGTGATGAGGTCGATTCCTGGTGCTTTGCCATGCTTGAGTGATCCGATGGTTTTCACTACTTCCTCTTCAGTGGGCGGAGAAGCATCAATGTGGATGTTCTGTGTGGGCAGACTTTCGGATGTGGTCGGAATGACAGGGTTCGGAACTCGGAAGATTTCATCAAAGTGCTCCTGCCAGCGTTGAAGCTTTCCCTTCGATGTCACGATCGACTCTTTTGCCCTTCAAGGGCTTCTTCCTCTTCTGGATGCAATTTCCGCTCAATTTATTCGTTGCCTTATACATCTCCCTGAGATAACCGGAGTCGGCGGCGCTTTGGGCATAAACCGCGACACCATCCAGCATCTACCCACACTCGACGGTCGTGCCGAGTACCACGGTAGATGCTCATGCGGATCTGTCTGTATTGCAGCCTCAGGTCGCGCTCTGCCTTGTCACTGGTTGCCAGAAGTATAGTCATTTAAACTTATTAACATAAAGTACGTGGTATATATCCCGAAATACAATAAATGTACATACCAAATACGTTGAATTTTGAAATTTAATATAAAAGTAGGGTGCCCCTACATAGTATACCTCATACTATGTAGGGGCACCTTTGCCCAATAGTGCAATTTAACGTCGTAAATATATTAATATAAATTTAACTAAATATCTCCCTAATTTAGATTAAATGCCGCGTGTGCTCCGTATTTTTTATTATAATTGTCTTTTAATAATAATTACATTTCAAAGGGACCATAAGTGGGTTTATAGAAACTGGGACCAACCAGACCAAGATGTGGCTAATGGGCAGCTGCTGGATGCAGATGCCACAAAAGATTTCGGCGTAGCATATGGTCGGCACCTATTGGCCACACTGAGGGTGGTTGGATTTGGGATGTTGAACGGCCATGTGAACATATTCCAGAGATGGATAACGTAGTCATTTCAGGCGAAGATGTCACTAGTGCAGTCCGGGCGTTATCCAATTGGAAATCTCCAGGACCGGATGGACTGCACAATTACTGGCTGAAATGGCTACGTAGTTCACATGACCGTTTAGCAACCCAATTTCAATCAGCCATAGAATGTGGATCGATCCCAGATTTCACGACAATTGGAGTAACCCACTTGCTCCATAAGATCGGTAGTACCACAGAGCCCGGTAATTATAGATTACATGTTTGCCATCGGTCTATAAACTTCCTACGTCTATTCTGAGGGCTAAAATATTAAAAAACATAGAGTTAAATTCAATTATATCACACACTCAGAATGGATGTAAGAAGGGGGCTCGTAGTACTAAGGAGCTCCTCCTTATTGATATGACCATTAGCCAACAAGTTCGTCGTAACCGAAAGGATCTGGCGGCATGTTGGATAGACTACAAGAAAGCGTATAATTCTGTGCCACATACATGGCTTTTGAGGGTGTTAGAGTTGTATAAAATAAAAACAACTCTACGCACCTTCTTAAGGTCATGTATGGGGCAATGGAAAACGGTTCTTGGCTATCCAGGATGCCGACGGATCCAGGGTAATGGCGAACTTGTTAAAATTGAGCGGGGTGTCTTTCAGGGGGACAGTCTGAGTCCGTTGTGGTTTTGCTTAGCGCTCAATCCTCTTAGTACATTACTTGAGGGTTCAGGGTTAGGTTATAGGCTACGCAGAGGTGGTCAGGTCATATCCCACTTGTTGTTCATGGATGACTTAAATTTGTTTGCTCACACCAATTCACAGTTGATAGATTTACTAAAAATTACTGAAAGTTTTAGTAATTATATCAAAATGGAATTTGGTGTGGATAAATGTGCAGTGATACATGTGAAACAAGGAAGGATGGTGGAATCTGAAGGGATTCAACTCTCAGATTCCATTAACCTAAGATCACTTCTGCGAACCAATACCTATAAATACTTGGGTATGTCACAGGCCTTATGCATTAATGAGGCAGACATGAAGCAATCGTTGCAAGAACGTTTCTTTGGCCGCCTGACAAAAGTGCTGAAAAGTCTTCTGTCAGGTGACAATAAGGTTCGAGCTTGCAACGGTTGGGTCATGCCGGTTCTGATGTACTCCTTTGGCACACTCAAGTGGACTTAGACTGAGTTAGACGCCCTGAACAGAAAGGTGCGTACAATGCTGACAACTTACCGGATGCATCATCCACGCTCATCTGTAATGAGGTTGTATATTCCGCGGAAGTGTGGAGGTCCTGGCTCTTTAAATGTCAAATCTCTACACAACCGCGAAGTATGCAACCTCAGAGAATATTTTCTCAACGCGAACGTGGATATGCATCGGCACGTTGTCGCAGTGGACGCCGGATTAACCCCGCTCAGTTTATCGAAGGACAACTGGCGCAGACCTGTAGTGCTTAGCACTGACGATCGCAAGCTTGTTTGGCAGAGCAAGGAGCTTTATGGCAGGTTCTACCGGGCTCTACATAGGCCGGAAGTAGATTTATTAGCTTCGGTGAACTGGTTACGTTTCGGTGACCTCTTTGGGGAAAGAGAAGGGTTTGTCTGTGCAATTGCTGACGAAGTGGACAAGACGAATAACTACCGGAAATATATCCTGAGGGATGGCACTACTGATATTTGCCGTGCGTGTCACCAGCCTGGTGAAAATTATATGCCTGAGGCATATAATTTCCGGTTGTTCTCGTCTTGCTAACAGTGAGTACTTGCACAGGCATAACCAAGTAGCCAGGGTCATTCACCAGCAACTTGCTCTGAAATACAGGCTTGTAGATCGTGAGGTGCCGTACTACAGGTATGTGGCGGAGCCTGTCCTGGATAATGGTCATATCACGTTGCACTGGGATCGATCTATCATCACATACAGGACTGTTGTTGCCAACAAACCTGATTTTGTGTTGATAGATCGTTCAGAGCGCCGCGCAATAATTGTTGATGTTGCCATCCCTCATGATGGCAATCTCGTGAAGGCTGAGAAGGACAAGCAGATAAAATATCTGGACTTGGCTCACGAGATTGTTGACATGTAGGATGTTGATTCAGCAATTATTGTGCCGATAATCGTTACAGTGAACGGTTTAATACCCAAGAGCCTCGCCCAACATCTTAGGAGGCTCGCGTTGGAACCTTGGGTCAGGGGTCTGATACAGAAGGCAGTACTGCTGGACACGGCACGCATAGTGAGGAGGTTTCTTTCTCTCGAGCCCAAACCACCAGTAGCTTGGAGCCTGTTCCCGATACTGGTGGGTTTCCGTAGGATATTGTTATATTTTTAAATGTATTTTTTTATATATCATATATTTAAAAATATTTTAATATTTTATGAGAGAAATAAGAAATAAAGGAGAATAATAATAATACGTGAACAAGGCGACATAAAATTTTTCCGCGAATATTAGAAAGACTGAAAGAAGAATTCTATAACTGATAAACATTTAATTAAATCAAGAAACCATTAAATAAATAAAGAAAAGAAACTACAAAAACATGACTCAAGATGACGTCTAATGTCAATGACAATTCACAGAAAAAAATAGTAAATAAACCGTAGACAGACGAAATAAACAATATAAATACAATGAGGATGATAACAACATGTTGACAAGGGCTACAGCTGCTGCTGCACGCAATACATCCCCGGACTCGTCGCTCAGCTCCGCCTCGCAGCCGCCGGCACCTAGAACAGAGTTGTCGGCAATCATAGAGGCGTCGAGCTCGTCGAGCGACGAGTATTTCTCCCCGCCGACGTCGTCAACACCCGTAAGCTGCCGTGGGAGAGGCCGGCCACCGCTACGCTTGGGACCCCGAGACCCACCGGTCTCGAACAGGGCCCCCGCTCCCGGTGGTTATGTGCACCGCATGAAATGGACTAAAACCATGAATGAAAACGTCATGCGGGCATGCGGCATATTTTGTGGCTACAGAGGGAGGTACCAACCTTACTGCGTATCGTGACCGCATGCTGCCTCTGTTTCAGGACTTGGAACCAGCTGTCAATGTTTCGGCACATCGACTATCGGATCAAGTGCGGGCTATCCAGCACTGCCGCCTGCTGGATAACGACGCACTTGAGAGGCTACGCTCGTTACAACGTAACCCTCCTATCCCTTCTTCTACGAGTGTACAAGTTTTAAATATTGTCAGAACGGAAAGGAATGTTGAAGAGGTGTGTAGTAGGGATACACAAGTAAGTACCCAGTACATAGATGAAATAAGGAGTACTTTGGAATGCACTATTCGGGAGTATCGTTTTGTGAATACAGCAGATAGGCCCCGCTTACCACGTTTGCCCACGCACAAGAAAAATATAGCGCTGGTGTGTGCCCTGGATTCACTATTGTCCACGTATTTAGACAATAGTTAAGATCTTAGCGATACCCGCTCGATTCTGTACTGTGCGGCTGTTACAGCGTGTCGAGTGGCAGGTATTAAAATACCAAATGGTAGTAATACTGCCCCTCGAACCAATGCTGTACCGGCCTGGCAGTGCAGGATTGAGCGTCATATCGCTGAGGCCAGGGCGCTCATCGGAAAGCTAATTTGCTTCAGGTCGGGCAATACAAGACCGAGAGTGATGCGTTTTGTGACTCGGGCGTTCTTAGGCACGGGCCTTAGTCGCCAAGAATACGAATCACGAGTCACAAAACGCATCGATTACCTGAAGCAAAAAGTTTGTGCGTGGGCAAATCGTATAAGACGGTACAAAAAGCGGGTGGACCGATACACCCAGAATAGGGCATTCCAAAAAGATGAAAGGTGGGTATATAGAAGTTGGGAGCGAACTAATCCAGGTGTGGATGATGGGTGTCTGCCGGATGTTGAGGCAACGAACGCTTTCTGGCGCAGCATTTGGTCGATGCCCATCAGCCACACTGAGGGTGATTGGTTTGGAGATGTTAAGCGAGCATGTGAGGGAATACCCCAAATGCAGCGCGTAGCCATAGAAACAACGGATGTAGCTTGTGCAGTCCGTTCATTATCTAACTGGAAATCAGCGGGATCGGACGGACTGCACAACTTCTGGTTGAAGTGGCTACGTAGTGCCCATGCTCGGTTGGCATCCCAATTCCAGACATCTTTGGAATCGGGCTCGATCCCAACTTTTATGACAACTGGTACCACTCACCTGCTCTTTAAGTCAGGCCGTACCACGGACCCCAAAAATTATAGACCGATAACGTGTCTACCGACTATGTATAAACTTCCTACATCCATTTTGAGGACGAAGATGTTATCACATATAAGAAATAATAACATTATGTCAGTGGCTCAAAATGGATGTAAGAATGGAGCCCGTGGTACAAAAGAGCTACTCCTATTTGACATGGCCATTAGCCAGCAGGTTCGTCGCAATCGAAAGGATCTGGCGACATGCTGGATAGATTACAAGAAGGCCTACGACTCCGTGCCACATACATGGCTCTTGAGGGTGCTGGAGTTATATAAAGTCGACATAACTCTATGCGCCTTCTTGAAGGCATGTATGGCGCAGTGGAGTACGGTCCGTCGCTATCCAGGGTGTCGGCAGATTCGCGATTGCTGTGCTCCTCTAAAGATCGAACGGGGTATATTCCAAGGTGACAGTTTGAGTCCCTTGTGGTTTTGTCTAGCTCTGAATCCTCTCAGCACTTTGCTAGAGGGGTCTGGGCTGGGCTATCGGTTGCAGCGTAGAGGTCAAGTTATATCCCACGTCTTTTATATGGATGACCTTAAACTATTTGCCCCCACCACTTTCCAATTGACAGCGTTACTAAAAGTAACTGAAACTTTTAGTAATTCTATCAAGATGGAATTTGGTGTGGATAGTCATGCATGTAAAACGAGGTGGTATTGTGGAATCTGATGGAATAGAGCTTTCAGATTCCACAAAACTTAGATCTCTATCTGCGACCGAGACTTACAAGTATCTGGGTATGTCGCAGGCCTTAGGTATTGCTGAGACTGCCATGAAACAATCGTTGCGGGAGCGCTTCTTTGGCCGCCTGAAGAAAATACTGAAAAGTTTTGATCAGGCGGCAACAGGGTGCGTGCCTATAATGGTTGGGCCATGCCAGTCTTAGCGTACTCCTTCGGCATACTCAGATGGACTCAATCAGAACTGGACGCCTTGGACAGAAAGGTCCGTTGTCTATTGACTGAATATCGAATGCATCACCCCCGGTCATCAGTGATGAGGTTGTACATCCCGCGGAAATGTGGTGGTCGGGGTTTCTTAAGTGCTAAGGACCTCCACAACCGCAAGGTGTACAATCTTAGAGAATATTTTCTCAAGGCTGACACGGGTGTGCATCGTGATATTGTTGCTGTAGACAACGGACTTACCCCGTTGGGTCTGGCAAAAGAGAGCTGGCGCAAACCTGTTGTACTTAGTATTGAAGAGCGTAGGGAAGTATGGAAAGGCAAAGAGTTGCATGGACGTTTTTATCGGGCCTTGCATGGGCCCGATGTAGACCTCATGTCATCCGTAGCCTGGCTACGGGTTGGTGATTTATTTGCAGAGACCGAAGGTTTTGCTTGTGCAATTATGGACGAAGTTGTCATGACGAACAACTACCGTAAGTATATTCTGAAGGATGGGACTGTTGACATATGTCGCGCGTGTCACCAGCCCGGCGAATCTCTCAGACATATAGTTTCCGGTTGTTCTCGTCTTGCCAACGGCGAATACTTGCACAGGCACAATCAAGTAGGCAGGATCGTCCATCAGCAGCTTGCCTTAAAATATGACCTTGTACCCTTTGAAGTACCGTACTACAGGTATGTGCCCGATCCAGTTCTCGAAAATGGCCGTGCCACTATGTACTGGGATCGGTCTATAATCACTGATAGGACTATCGTGGCTAACAAGCCCGATATTGTGGTGATAGATCGATCAGAAAGCCTTGCAATGATCGTTGATGTTACTATTCCCCATGACGAGAATCTCGTGAAAGCCGAAAAAGACAAGGAAATCAAATATTTGTACCTGGCTCACGAGGTTGTCGATAGTCGTGTCAGTTAATGGTCTCATTGCCAAGAGCCTCGACCACCATCTCAAGAGGCTCTCGTTAGACGGCTGGATCAAGTCCTCCATACAGAAGGCAGTATTGTTGGACACGTCGCGCATAGTTCGGAGGTTCCTCTCTCTGGAGCCCTAACCACCGGTAGCTTGGTCCCTGTGCCCGGTACCGGTGGATCTCCGTGGTCCCATTTTATATATTTAAATTTATATATTGTATCTATTGTGTATATTGTATTGTAATATATAGTATATAAAATGTGGCTATGAGAAAAAGGTTAAATAAAAGGAATAATAATAATTTTATTTGCATAAAATGTAGGTACATAAGTTGAAAAATATAACTGGAGTTGTCGAACTGTGACATGCAAATCTTAATTAAAATCCAAAATATATTAAAATTAGGTATCTTAATATATAAAATCCTTGCGTTACTGACTGACTGACAGACACGCTACAGCCGAAACTACTGGTCACAAGAAGATGAAATTTAGCATGTATGTTCCTTGCGGAGTGTAGGGTAGCACTAAGAGAGGGTTTTTGGAAATTCCACCCCTAAGAGGGTAAAACTGAGGGTCAAAGTTTGTATGAAACTTTTTATTCCTTCAATAAATTGACTCCAAATTTTGTATATTAGTTTCTCAAACGACGATAGTGAACATTAAGAATTATTTTTCTGGAAATTCCTCCCCTAAGGGGGTAAGATAGGAGGTCAAAGTTTGTATGTAACTTTTTATCTCTCAAATGGATTGACTTCAAACTTTGTATATTGGTTCCTTAAGCGACGATAGTGAACACTAAAAATTTGTTTTTAAAAAATTGCGACCCTCAGGGGGTAAGATAGGGGTCAAAATGTGTTACTTATTATTCCTTCAGTGGATTGAATTCAAACTTATATAATGGTTCCTCAAATGATGAAAGTGAACACTAAGTATTTGGTTCTTTGGAAATTCCTCCCCTGAGGGGGTAAGATAGGGTGTCAACGTGTGTATGAAACTTATTATTCCTTCAGTGGATTGACTTATCCGTGTGGTGACGGATTAAGAATACAGAATGTCACCACCCCATATCATCCCATGGGTGTCGTAAGAGCCGACAGAGGGACCATATTATACAGAGAACAGCATTGTAAGAGAAGGAAAACTTGATATAAACCCTATACCAACCCGTTTGGCCAACGTGGTATAGTAGGCCAATTCCTCCTTTCAAAGGAGAGGCCTAGTCCAGCAGTGGACTGTTACAGGCTGATGATGGATTGACTTCAATCTTTGTATATTCGTTCCTCAAATGATAAAAGTGAACACTAAGAATTATTTTTTTTGGAAATTCCACCCCTAATAGGGCAAGATTGAGGGCCAAAGTTTGTATGTAACTATTTATTCCTTTTAATGGATTGACTTTAAACTTTGTATATTGATTCCTGAAACGACCTTAGTGAACACTAAGAATTAGTTTTTTTTTTACTTTCTACCCTTAGGGGTATGGTAGAGGGTTAAATTGTATATGAAACTTATTATTCCTTCAGTGGATTCACTTCAAACTTTGTATATTGGTTCCTCAAATGATAATAGTGAACACTAAGAATTAAGTTTTTGAAAATTCCACCCCTAAGACGGTAAGATTGAGTGTCAAAGTTTGTATGTAATTTTTTATTCCTTTAATGGATTGACTTCAAACTATGTATATTTTTTTTTTCTCAAACGACGAAAGTGAACACGAAGAATTTGTTTTTCGAAAACTCTTACCCTCAGGTGGTAAGATAGGGGTTCAAAGTGTGTCTAAACCAAACTTATTATTCTTTCAGTGGATTGACTTCAAACTTTGTATATTAGTTTCTCTAATCTCTTGGTAAACATTAAGTAAATCTTTTTGGAATTTCTTACCATAAAGGGTTAAAAAGAGGAGTCGGAATTTGTATGAAACCTTTTTATTCCTTCATTGGATTACTTCAAACTTTGTATATAGGTTCCTCAAATGATGTTCCCCTATGGAGCTTAAGAAAAGGTGTCCCATTTTGTAATATATGTCATCTTCACTCACTAAAATGTAGGATGCATCTTTATATGACCAATAGAAGCCAAAATACTTAGAACCGTTATTTTGCCATTTTAATTTAATTTTAAGCAGGTAAGCACTTTCTATCAGTTATCTGCTTTGTCCAACTTTTCGCAATACCCTCAGTACATCCGTGAACATGGCGCTTGCAACAGTGCCGAAATATCGGTTACTCTAAACAAAGGTACGTGGTATATATCCCGAATAACAATTTAAAACCAATTATTTATTTGTATTTTTTTTTATTATAGACTCACGCCTGTATCCCCGAAGGGGTAGGCAGAGGTGTAATATTACACCCACATTTCGCCAGGAATTTTTAGGTCCCACGTAATAGGGGGCGAGCCTATTTCCGTACCGGGCACATTACCAGACTCCGTGCTGCTACTGAGAATTTCCTAACAGAAAAACCCAATAACACTTTGCCCGACCCGGGAATCGAACCTGAGACCTTCCAATCCCACGCGCACATTTATGCCGCGAGACCAACGAGGCAGCCGTACAATCTATCTGTATATAAAATCCTTGCGTTACTGATTGACTGACAGACATGCTACAACCGAAACAATTGAGCGCAAGTAGATGAAATTTAGCATGTATTTTCCTTGAGGTGGATAGCGGCACACTAAGAGAGGATTTTTGGAAATTCCTTCACTAAAGGGGTTAAACTGGTTGTCTGAATTTGTATGAAACTTTTAATTTCCTCAATGAACTTGAATGAATTAACTTCAAACTTTGTATACCTATTGGTTCATCAAATGAAGTTAGTGAACACTAAGAAAGTCTTTTTATAAAAAGGGGAGTCATAATTTGCATAGAACCTTTTATTCCTTCAAAGGATTAACTTCATACTTTGTTTTTTGGATTCGCAAATGACGTAAGCGAACACAAAGACATTTATTTTGGAAATTTTCCCCTAAGAGGGTGGAAAAGGGATTCAGAGTTTCTGTAAAAACTTTTATTTTTTCAATGGAATCACTTCAATCTGTGTATATAAAATCTTTTCGTTACTGACCGACTGACAGACACATGTATTACAGCCGAAATTACTGGGCGCAAGAAGGTTAAATTTAGCATGTATGTTCCTTGAGGAGGGTAGGGGTGTTTGTACCAAATACTTTATCTTATCGTAATTTAAGCGTGCGAAGCAGCGGGCAAAAGCTAGTTAGGTATAAGTCAATAATTATTAAATTGTAAATTATTTTGTCAATTATTTCTAAACTATTTTTACAATTTACACTCATTTTTTACGGCTTCAAAGTAATCTTTTATTGAGTAAAAGGATTTCTCAATGAGCCAGTCTTTAAATTTCTTATAGAATTTGTAAGTGGGCATTTATTTAAAATGACAGGGTAACGCATTAAAAATGCGTCCACACATTACAAGACTACTCTTCAAATACATATCCGTTCTAGATACTTTTTGCATTACAATTCTGTCTGGATCCCTTGTGTTACGAGGGTATAAGTCTCTTGCTTTTTTAAAGAAGTTAGGGTGGTGTTTTTATTTTTATTTCATTTAATACTAGTAGTTACCTATGTAACTGTCTGTACGTATGACTATGAAAATTAATGGGTATTTAGGACTGATACTACAATCTAGTGTACTTTATACTAGATTTTAGTATTAATAGAAAGGACAATGGCAGATCTCCATACATCAAAATGTCTGAAATTAAATTGAAGCGTACAGTAATAAAAAATATATCAAAAAATTTGGCGTAAGTAACAGAGTCTATAAATGATTATATTTTCACTCAGGAAAGGTGGAAAAAGAAGATATCGGTGTTTGAATTTTTAATTTTTTTTTAAGAATGAACAATGTAGGTAAAAGGAAGGTTATAGTATGAAAGTTAAACAATGTAGGTAGGTACGTTTGAATTATCAAATGATATATGTCAGATTGACATCAAAAAGCCGAAGTATTCTGTAGCATCTAACTGTCACAGCCAAAGACAAAAGCAGAGCCGCACATTTTAAATCGATTTTATGTGAAATCGATACAACATTAAAACGATGCTGAGACGTTTTTATTTGATTTAAACGTTGTTTTGCTTAAAAAATATTAGCTTATTGATATAATGTTGATTAAATATTCTATAACTGCATTTTAAACCAAACCAACTCTATAAAGGTCGATCGTATCGATTACTTATTTAATAATTGAATCGGATATAGCACTCACGTCTATTCTTGTCACACCATTGTCTATGGCAACAATCCAATAATAAAGTATTCGTAATCAATTGGAATGCTTTTTATCATCATAAAATACTCCAGCTTTAACGAGACAAAGTGAAAATATTAAAAATCGTAGAAAAATAAAACAATTTGTTTTGTTCATATGAGGTTTAAGGTCGCCACAACAAACCCAGACCAAATTCTGCCATTGTTCTTTGTAACATGTGTTGGTAAGTTTCGGTTTCGGTTTCGGTTTTGGCCGAAACTAAGAGCAAGGCCGAAAGTTCGGTTTCGGTTTCGGTTTCGGCTAAAAAACCAGTTTCGGTCGGACACTAGATTTAACTATTTTGTATAGAGTCTGAGAAACGGTGATTACTAGAGGCAAAGGTAGATTACAAGAGTATAGTTCCTGAATGGAGCTTATTGATGAGAATTCCCCATATAAAAAGATCAGTTTTTAAAATTGGTTGTCATATATTTTTTTTATTATTTTTTTAGAAGACAACTCCCGCACTAGGACTAAATCCTGTGTCACGGGGGAGTTTACAAACATACAACTAACGGACACAATTAACACCCAGACTCGAAAAGACTATTTGTGAATCACACAAAGTGTTGTCTCGTGTGGGGATCGAACCCACAGCACTCAGCGCAGTGTCAAGCGGCGAGGCGGCCGCTTAAACCACTACACCAACCGTGCAGTCAATATATCTTAAGTAGCGATACCAATAAACTGCTACGCAGAAGGTCTTGAATTCAAAATCACGGTGCACACCACTGACTTTCCAATGTATGTGCGTATTAAATTGTTAATTATCGTTCGCTAAGGCCTTCGCCACACTTGACGGAAATTCCGTCGCGGATCTTACGTTACGGTAAACGCTGAGAACAATCGGAACGACGTATCATCCGCATAGGGTGTCTGACATTGGTTATTTATATACAATAACGTGTATAGGCGTTCCGCCGTCAGCCGTGGCGAAGGCCTAAACGGTGAAGAAAAACATAGTACGGAAACCTGAATGCCTATGAGTTCTCCATAAAGTGCTTGGCAGACGTGTAGTCTGTGTAACAGCGTGGGCTGGGCTATGGCATAACCCTGAGGCCCAATTCTCCTAATTATATTTGATCTAAATGCAGTTTCGATCTAATGGCAGTGTCATACTCATGTCACAAATGGTATTCTCCTAAATTAACTGATATTTGAATGGTATTGGAATGTTATCGTAACTAGATCGTAAAATGAACAAAGTCGAACTATAGAAGTCAAATTAGACGATAATGACATTTAATTAACAGAAAACAGATTCTGAGCCAATTTAAGATATAATCTCATTTCGTTCAAAATATAGTTTCAATGTCATGTAAAATACGAGAATTCGCCTTCAGGTCCTAGTGAGATGAGACCCGTTCCTAGCAGCAGTGAAACGGCCTTTAGATTGGGCTGATATGATAATATGATTACTTCTAAGCTTATATTGCACGGTCATATTCTTTGACGAGATAGCTTCATATATTTAATTAATAATTCTATGTAAAACTTGTTTTAATACTAATTTTTGTTCGACTCGTTGCTCTTAATAACAAATCTACCTTCCTTTTAAAAAAGAAACAATCCTTCCAATTTTATAACAAAAGCACAGATATCCTTACCCGCAATGCTCAAAAAAACGATAAATAAAATAAGTAAACGTCGGAATGTAGACAAAAAGTGACCTTCCATGAGTTTACGATATCCGATAGTATCGAAGTTATTTACATCGAGCCGCGTAATAACAGCGGGCTTAAGCTTGTTTGACGGAAATATGAAAGAATTAGCACCGTGAATGTTATTATGCTCGTTACTTTAGATTTCATAACGCACAAGAAATCTTTTTGTAAGGGAATGTTTGGTGCCCATCATTCCCTTACAAAAAGATTTTTTGATGTATGTTTGGGCACCAAACATTCATCTCATCATATTATTGTGGTGAAAAAACTCTTGGTGATATTGATTCAACTTCTTGTAATAAAGCTGATGTCATTAGAATGGAACGGTGGCTACTATCTGCCAATATAACCGGCACCCACTTGAGTGGGCAGAATGTATATCATAAAATAATAACCTTCATAACCCACTCATGTGCTTATTAAGAAATATATCGCAAAAGGTTCTCCTAATACTTTACTGTTATAATCTAATTATAACCTCGCGTAATTTTTATATGATTAAATATTATATACTTTATTAGGAACAGATTAACTAAAATTAAAACTGAGTTACTTTACAAAGGTTCATGTCAAGAAACGTATAAAAAAATACGGCACTTGAATACCACAACACACTAATTCATCATTATTACATAACTAACTTCATATTTACATACGTAACCAGTTCTCTTTATTAAGAACGTACGTACATATTTCTCCAACAAAAGTATGCTTATAATTATTCATTTGCAAATATTCCTACATTTCCGATATGAAACATTTGTCTGTCTGCCACTCAGTTGTATAATTTAAGTCGAAACAATCCCGCAAAAAGCCTGCCATCTGGCTACATTAGGCACGCTTAAAATAGTTGTTTGGTAAGTGTGCGTGCCTGCGTGATATCTCGCGTTATTAGCCTTATATAAGTCAGCTGCTATGAAAGCTTGGCTATGAAGATAACGTGACAAACGCCTATAGCCCACAGTCACAAGGTTACCACCAAAACATTCCTCCACCTATTACTCTACTACTGGCGGACACGCATTTAATTTGTGTTATTTTATCAAATTTTTATTGATATGTAATACTCAGGCGTCTTTGTATACCTTCACTTAACGCACCCTATATTTGACACTCAAGTCTTGACCCAATTCAATTCATTATACAGTGTACCTACTTTATCCATTCATAAATATGGTGAAGTTACTTTATACCGTACTACGTTGTGTCAGTAAAATACTAATCACGTTTCACAACGATTAGATCTTCTGTATTTTAAAAAAATATACAGGTTTCGATAGGGGTTTTTGACGTATTACAGATCGACGGGTGCAACGTAAAAAGAGTCATTTACAAAACAGCTACTTTTCAGGAGAGCGCATAATAGGAAAAAATGCTCCCATTTTGTCAATTTTAAACCAAATTTATTGAAACTTTCATCATTTCTTCATTCTTTAATAATATATCGACATGTATATTTCATTTCTTCGAATTATGTTTAATTTACGAGATATTGTAGTTGTCTGCATCTACATTGCGCTTAAAAATATGACAACTGTGTTAACTACCACTTGGTCGTTTCTACGTGGGAATTCAAAAAAATTGATTTAGTAAAGTATGATTAGTATATTTCAAAGTAAATACGTGAATTTTAACACTTCCTATTATTAAAATTAGTTAATGACCGTTTTACATCATAAATACACCAAGTTCAGAACATAACTGCGCAGATATCTTTTTCTACGTCGTCGATTCGATGCAAGGTACACGATTTAGAAGGAGGTTAAGTGAAATATTTACTTAGGAATCATTCATTTTCTGTCGTGAAAAACGTAACCTCTCATATAATTAAATCTACGTGGGACACTCAGAAAGTTTTGCGACACTAAGAATATGTTCTAGAAGTAAATATATTTTTATTACATATTTCAAAGTACTCTCCACCAGCCTCTATACAAAGTTTCAGGCGTCTGAACTAGTTTTCGAAACACTTTTCCCAATCCGCCGCAGACACCTCGTTTACAGCCTGCTCGAAAGCTGCGAGCGCATCATTCGGCGACGAAAATTGTATCCCTTTGAGCTGATTTTTTATTTTTGTGACTAAGAAGAAGTCACACGGTGCTAGGTCAGGGCTGAAAGGAGGGTGACCCAGGAGTTTGACCGGTGTGCTGTCTAGGAAGTCCCTCGTTTTGAATGCGGTGTGAGCGGGTGCACTATCGTAGCAGTAGTCCGCGGAGCCCTGTGTTTGGTTGCTTGTTGCTCACAACAGAGAAAACTTCTGCCAAGCATTTGGTAGTATACCATTCCGCGTTAATGCTTCTTTGGTTTCGTAAAGGAATTGACACCAAGTAGCCAGTCAAATTAAAAAAGCTCGCGATCAAAATTTCCCCCCCGCTTCTAGGTCGCTTTACTTAAGTAGGTGTTGATTCGTTTTGAAACACCCAAATCGTCAACTGGCGTTTTGTTTCTGGATCGTATTAATAAATCCAGGATTCATCACCTGTAACGATGTCGTAAACACGCCGAGACGAGCCTGCTTCAAATTCGTCTATCATATCATGGCACCATTCCACCCTTGCCTGCTTATGAACATCGGTGAGGTTGTGCGGCACCCAGCGTGAAACTATCCTCCGCACCCGTAGATGCACGTGTAAAATCTCGTGAAGGCTTCCTGATCCAATCTGCAGTATATGCTGAATCTCTTCAGTATCGTTTACATTGTGTTGGCGTTTAGGATTATTCTCTGTAGTAATTCTTCGTTTCATACAACGTTTTGTAAATTTACCTATAAAAACTCATTGCTTTTCGTGATCACAGAGATCCCAAAAACGATCAAAGATAAGTTTTCTGTCTTCGGGAGATATTTTTGCGCTACAGTTAAACTTGCAAATACCACATGCCGGCTTAAGATGTTTCGCAGGTTGCAATTTCCCATTTCTGGACTTACCTGAATTTAATATTATTTCACGTCTCGTATCAATCCACTTGTCTTTATTTCTCAATCACATTTTCTTTGATTTATCAATACTGAACTGACGTCTTTTTCTACCGTTTAACGAGGAAGGCGTAAAACATTCACTTGATGCCTTCACTGCCGAAGAAGCGTTTATAGAAGATTGACAGTTTGAAAATAACATACTCGATGGCCTGCCTGAGTTTATTAAACAGTTATTTTGATCTAATTCTGATAATGGGCGCGGCGGACTTGAAGTAAATAGATTGTATTCTGAGGGCGTGGGTGTATCCGATAAATTGCTTGGAGAATCTCTATTATCATCATCAAAATTTTCAGAATTAATTTGAATTTCATATTGGGAGTGAACTGGTGTGACCGATCTAGAGTACACAGAACATGGGGACTTATCTTGCAAAGTTAACTGATACTCATTTGTCTTCATCGCTGACACATCAAGGTCTTCTTTAACATCACTAAGTTCATCGGCCAACACAGCATTTTTATCGATAAATCCATTGCTTATGTTCTGTAAGCTTCCATCTTCTTTAAAAAATCGTTTCGTACTTTCTGAACATGAAACAATAGTAAAAAATAACAGTAAGAATATATACTTTAATGATAAGTCAATTAATATAGTTAACAATAAAAATTAACATAGATAGGTACTCATAAACATAACAAATAATACTATTTTACAAAGGTAAATTGGGACATCTACATCACAATCGCAACGTAGAAAAAGCTATATGGCAGATAGCCGTTTATGCGTCGTTTCGTACCAAAAAATATCATGGATAACATATTTTCATAATGACAACTACTAAATATGATTTAACTTCAAGATAACAATAACATTAAACTTGTATTATTAAAAATACGTACCAGAACTAGTTTCATGCTTGTTATCGATAAGTTGTAATAGGTTTTCTCGGTTCCTAATAGCGCATTGTCGTCTCGTTTTGCCCAAATTCAGCAATAATTTACGTCTTTCCATGTATATTGTGTTGAACTCAAACAGTTTATTAATATATTAACACTTTTACACACACTTTATCACTTGACAAACGAAAACAAACAAATATTCGTGCCGGCCGGCGAAGCACATGTCATCTGACTGATGACTAAATTTGACTGACCGCTGGCCCCCGCGCGTCCCGCGTATAGACGGCCAGCGGCAGGTATCCGCATCTACATCGAGCAATTTCACAAAACAGGCGTAGGTGTCTTCTTTTACGTGACAAAAGTACCAAAAATAAGGTGATATTAGAATTTTTGTTTTTGCTATGTTGTAGAACATGATATTTTAAGTAAGTTTTTACAAAAAAACAAAAATCTCAAAATTGCAGGTGACTTTTTCTACTTTGCACCCGTCGAGATAGAAGTACTTTCAAATAGTTTTATGGTGAACAAATACGAGTGGTACATTTGTCACTTAGCCGCTGTGTATCGCGTGTAGGCGGACGCCTGCCTCTAATAATAAATTTAACGTGTTTTCGAGGCTAATACGTAGCTGGCTAGATGTAGGCCATACATTGTGTGGTTAGTGGAGTAACCTTGGTGGCTGACTGGCCTCATCATCGATGCATAAATTCTGTGAATGCAATCGCTTCGTGACCCGAGTTGGTTGTTCTATTTCAGTTGAATATTGACTCGAGACAATTTTATCGTACATACATAATTTATCGATACGACGACGCTACGTATTACCGAAAACTATTATTTGATGCTTGAACTTCAAATATCAATCGAGAATACAAATAAATTATGGACATAAGCACATTGCTCAAAGTCATATTTCGATCTAGTCCATTATTTTAAGACACGAAATGTATTATTTTTGACTTTTCTGTAGGTTACACACAACCAATGTCTCAATAAGCTATTTCGAAATCATACCATCTTTTTTTCTAGACTGTCTAGAGTATTCTAAAAGTATGATGTGTTGTTATTGAATACTTAACATTAAAAAATCGTTGTTGATGTAAGCTTTAGCATTTTAGATTACATCAACTAACACTTAAACATCATAATCTTGCGTTATATTATAAGCGTTTTGATTGTTAGTTATAGACTATTGGCCTATTGGACTATTGGCCTGTCTGCCAACCCGCACTTGGACAATGGCATTTCCCTTCTCATAGTTAGAAGAGGCCCGTGCCCAGAAGTGGGACAGTATAAAGGGCTGATGATGATGATGAGACTATTGGCCTCAATAATAAATCTATATATCCATGGAAAACCTCTTTTTGCATATATTATGCGTCTTTTCTCTTCGTATCTCTGAATCAACGGTGACCTGTGATAAGATTGTTTTTTTTTTTTCTTTCTTTCTTTAATTATTTATTGTACACACACACAGTTTTTTCCTTCCCTTACAGACTTTCGCAGTGTCCTGATGGACTTAACCTCTCTGAACTTGCCTCACGGTAGCACTGTGAGTCGATAAGAGGATTAGACTTACTATACCACGGTAGCTGGCGAGTTTGTAAAGGAATAGATGTCAAGTTCTCCATCTCTTTGCAAAGTAATCGCTTTGCATATTTTCCTCAGTTGTCTTATACGAAACCCATGAAATAAAATGAGGTAGAGTCATTTAGTAATCTTAATCCGTCACCTAGACACCATTACAGCTAGAGACACTTAAATAATTTTCAACAAAAAATTAAACATGTTATTAAACAAAAAATAAAACAATGTTCAACAAAAAATTTAACATGTTATTTTCAATTTCATATATCGATGGGTCAACGTAATCTTTTGGTGACCTTTGACGTGTGGCTATTTACGTCACATATACACGGATGTACTGGCTAAGGACAACCTAGATAAGCTACGTAGGTTTTGTACTAAGCTTTGGCACTCTGTTTAGGACTTTTAAACTTTGAAATTAAACTACAGTTTACGGATTTTTTCGCGATATAATATAAAAATATCCGTAAATTTTAGTTTAATTTCAATGTGTAACATTCGCGCAAACCCAAGAAGATACTATAAAACTTGTTTGAACATATAAGTCGTCATGCAAATAGAGAGGATAAAAAAGAAGCAATATACCGAAGTAAATTATACAATAAAATACACAGTATACCCTCTCAAACTGTCTAACACTACGGTCGCTTCAAAAAAATGTTTGACATAATAGTACCTGTCTGGTGACGGACGTTAGTGTCAGTCACATTCCATCTTAATAATTATATATATTTCTTGTGTGTGTATGTATGTCATTGAACTCCTCCTAAACTATTGGACCGATCTTGATGAATTTTTTTGTGTGTGTTCAAGGGCACCTGAGAATGGTTTGATTCACAATTTAGTCCACTGGAAAATTTAATTTTACTTAATTTTTAATCTGTAAGTAGTTGTTATTTTCGGAATGTTTCACATTGGAACCGACGAACTGCGCTGCTATCGCAGTGTCAAATCTTATATTAATAATTTCGTCAAGGAGTACATCGAAACCTTACCTGAAGAAAAAAATATTTAAAAATAAAAATTTCGAGTATTTTGTTGCATTCTAATGGTTCTGACAGACAAGTCACAGTCGCCATATTGGCCAATCTCGCGACACGTCACAGATACCGGAAAACATTTTGAGTACAAGTCTCAGTACTAAATAGTTTTTTTTGTTATATAGTATCCGCTCAATAAAGGAGATTTGTGTTACCCCGAACATCGATGATCTATACTAATATAATAAAGCGGAAGAGTTTTTTTGTTCGTTTGTTTGTTTGAACGCGCTAATCTTAGGAACTACCGGTCGGATCCGAAAAAATCTTTTTGTATACGATAGCCCAGTTATTCCGGAAGGCTATATGCTATATAACATAACGCTTTGACCCTTTGGGGCCGGGCAAAAGGCTAAAATGGCTAAAAGATAATGTCGGCTAATCTCAGGAACTAGCTGTCGGATTTTAAAAATTGTTATTGCCTATGATAGCCAAATTATTCCGAAAGGCTATAGGCTACATAAAATTACGCCACAACTTTTAGGGGCCAGACAAAAATAATAAAATGGTTAAACGAGAAGGGGGAGGGTTGGGTCAAAGGCAAAAAAAGGCTAAACGAATAGGATAAAATGTATATGGGTATCGTTTTCGAGACTTTCGGGACGCTGATTAATAATATGAAATTTATTTAGTGATCCAAGATGGCGGACGGGAAATCAAAGATGGCGGATGAGAAAATTTTAAAAATCAATATGGGTAACGCCTTCGATATTTTAAGGGGTGGGGAATCTAAATACAATATCTATTTCGTGATCAAAGATGGCGGATGGGAAATCAAAGATGGCGGATGGGAAAATTTGAAAAATCAATATTGGTATCGTCTGCGATGTTAAAAGGGATGGGGAATCCAAAAACAACGTCTGTTTCGTGATGCAAGATGGTGGATGGGAAATCAAAGATTGCGGATGGGAAAATTTAAAAATCAATGGGTATCGTCTCTGAAGATTTAAGGGATGGAGAATCCAAATACAAAATCTATTTCGTGATCAAAGATGGCGGATAAGAAATCAAAGATGGCGGACGGGATTTTTTTTAAAGTCGATATAGGTATCGTCTCCGATATTTTGAGGAATGGGGAATACAAAAACACCATCTATTTCGTGATCAAAGATGGCGGATGGATTTTTATTTTAAAATCAATATGGGTATCGTCTCCGATGTTTAAGGGCATGGGGAATCCAAATACAACATCTATTTCGTGATTCAAGATGGCGGATGGGAAATCAAAGATGACGGATGGGATTTATTTTAAAGTCGATATGGGTATCTTCTCCGATATTTTAAGGAATGGGGAATTCAATATTATATAAAAATCTATGTTGTTTGTTCATCATTTATAGACTCTGAAATAATAAGAGATTAAGCGCTAAGTCAATGGTAACTTTGGAAAAGGGGCTTGGAAAAAAGGGAATTAAATAAAAACTCTTAAAAAGGCGATACAGAGTTTGCTGGGTAAGCTAGTCTTTATATAAATTCTATTGATTATCATTTTACAGGTCAACTTTTATCTTCTTCGTAAAAAAGTGCCTTTAAAACAAATACATGATAAAGATATATTATTATATGTTTTTCGTATTTACACGAGGCACGCTCAGTCCAATTTGAGAATTGAGCATCATCAGCCTTGTTTATAATCTGTCCCTCTGCTTATTTTTTTCCGCTGTGGAAATGTATATACTCACGTATGTGGGACTCGACGGCTGGAGTGCAAGGCCGTTATACCTTCTAAAACCACAGCGCATACTTTAACGCCATTTTGGGGGCCTCAGGGGTTCGCGTTAGAATTCTACCTTGACAGCCCCCGGTTAGCCCGAAGGCCACAACCTCCTTGGTGGCGGATGAAGGTGGTGGGCTCCGCCGCCAAAACACCCAGCCTGACAACACCGCATCTCCTCTTTCTCTGCGGCCCCACCGCGACGCAACAATGGGGCGCCCCCATTTGGTCGCTGGAGATAGGGCGCGCGGCAACGCAACACCGACACGCCTCTCCCTACGCGACCGCGCCCGACTGCGAGGGACAGACAGATCTGTCCCCCGCACCCGCACCTTTGGACGCATCGCGCGGGCTCCCTCCAAGCCCACGCGGAGCGTCCATTCCCGGGATCTCTCTTAGCTTCACCGCGGGTGTCCAAAGCCACGGTTACTGAGCCCCCCACCACGACAAGGTGGAGATCCCACGGGGGGATCTGTCCCTCTGCTGAGCCCAAGCCTCTTCTCACAAAAGGGAAGGATCAGGCCAATGTGGGTTGGCAGACTTAACGTGTTTTTCGAGAATATTATGGAGAACTCTCGCAGGTTTCGACACGATGTTTTTCTGCACAGTTTAGCAAGCGATAATTGCGAAAAGTCAGTGGTGCGCGCCGTACGTTAAAAGTCGAACTCCCCACGTAGCAGTATATTACTAGCTCCATTAGCTACTGATACCAGTGAACCAATTACTTAGGACAATTTACAATTAATTTATCACTTCGTAGTATAAAATAAAGTCTGTCTTCTGTCTGTCTGTCCCTATGTATGCTTAAATCTTAAAAACTACGCAACGGATTTTAATGCGCTTTTTTAATAGATAGAATAATTCAAGAGGATGGTTTATATGTATAACTGACGCGGGCGAAGCCGCTGGCGATGTCGAGTTTTTTATAAAGCACATGTTTGGTTTAAACCTCTGAGAGCCTAGACATATGTTATTAGTCTGCGATATGGATATTGGCTAAGTGTAAAAATGTATGAAACTGGCATACACCTCCCATGTGTTACTTGGTCGACCTAGAACCAATAGGTAATGCCGCCTTGACAACCAAACGATCAGGAAGGAATACCACTTTTCTAGGCGCTGTGTACTGCTAGAAATTAAACTTTTTTAAAAGAAGTTTTCATATGCGCTAAACATATAGTATCATAGTACTTGTCCATACAAATCAAACAAGTTCAAACTCGATACGGTAGTGTCGTTTCAATGCTGAGTCCTATGGCCATCTTAAATATTCATCATCTTCAGATTAGCTCCATGACGTCATAGTATAGTATTATCATACGATATACACGTCCATATCAAATTTCATCTCAATAGAAAATCGTATAGTAGGTCAAATGCACGATTTCTTTACAGAAATGACCGGATAGTTGAAAATCAATAAAAGCTTGTTAATAAAAAAATGACTCAGTGGTGCAGTGAATAGCGTATGCGACTGCTGATTGGAGGTCCCGGATTCGATTCCCGGGTCGGGCAAAAGTGTAACTGGGTTTTTCCGAATTCTCAGTAGCAGTCTGGTGATGTGCCCGGTAACGGCAATAGGCTCGCCCTCTATTACGTGGGACCTAAAAATTCGTGGCGAAATGTGGGTGTAATATTACACCTCTGCCTATTCCTTCGGGGATACAGGCGTGAGTCTACAAAAAAAATCTAAACTTAAGATGACAATTAACTGTCAAATAGGTTACAAGCGATATACATCGTATGCGAGATATATGAAAATCATCTATCTTAGATAGAATCTAACATAATAGACGCCCAGTGTGTCTAGAGTTTGACCTGAGATCGGGTAAGGTTTACAGAGATCAGTGGAAGCGATTAATTCATCCAGTCTCAGCCCAAGGCAAAGGTCCAACATACACTGCGGTAGCACAGCGAATGAATATAAATTCTAATATTAATAAAATGTCTTACCAAATATCTCCTGGTGATGTTCTTGAGTGGAGTCCTGGAGGCAAGCTAGACACACACGAGACTAAATTGGCCAATATTAGCAAGTGAATTATCTTTACTTTACCAGACTCCAACGCAGCGTTTTCAATCAGCAAATTCGTCCGGCACCAACCACGTGCATCGGATTCACTCAAGTTTTACAATGTTCGTTAAAATACCAATTTTATCACAATTGACCGGTGCCAGTTATTGATCAAGGAAGTGGCAATCAACACGGGTTCCAAATACAAGATCAAAACGCTCACAAAACGAAATCTATCCAGAGCTTTTTTTCACCGACCGCGGGAAACGACGACGAACCAAAGTGAGTGAATGACTAAACAAAATGTTACTCAATCGATCTAATCGGATTGACTTATAATAAAAACTAATTCTATTTCAAACATCCACCCGCCCCGGACCGGCCTACCGGTCCGCTAATCGGTTGGTAGACGTGACAATGTTGCAACCGCTCTCCTCAGAATCGAACCGTCCACCAAGACCTCAGCAAATCGGGGAACTCCATCAGCCCCAGTTACCAAACGAAGGATGCGCCCCCTGCGCCATCTAAGTGGCGGAAGGTTAGCCTCCTTGATCAAAACGAGGTCACCAATCTTGGGTGGATCGGTCTTGTCGGTCCACTTAACGCGCTGCTGGAGTATGTGCAAATATTCCAAATTCCAGCGTTTCCAAAAGCTCTGAGTAATCCGGCGTACCAATTCAAAACGCGAGAGACGACCAGGTCTCGTATCAATATAGGGGTACTCAGGCAAGGCGACAAGTGGGCGACCAATCAAAAAATGGCCCGGCGTAAGGGCCTCCAAATCATTCGGATCTGAGGAGATCGGGCACAATGGCCGAGAGTTCAAAACGGCCTCAATCTTACAAAACACAGTTGCGAGTTCCTCAAATGTAAGGACAGATTCACCGATTGTCCTGCGCAAGTGTGTTTTGGCCGATTTTACGGCGGCCTCAAATATACCACCCCAGTGTGGACAATTTGGTGGGGAAAACAACCAATTTATCCCACGTCGGGCAAGCCTATCACCTATATCAGCTTTGTTGGTTTCAAGGAAATTAACAACATCATTCAAATAATTATAGGTGCCCTTGAAGTTAGTGCCGCAGTCAGAACGGATCAAGGAAGGCATCCCTCTGCGGGATACAAATCTGTCAAATGTGGCTACAAACGCCTCGGTCGTAAGCGAGGAGACCAGTTCTAAGTGTACGGCCTTTGTGGAGAGACAAACAAAAACACACAAGTAGGCCTTAACAGTCTTGCTGTTTCGAAGTGTCGACGTTTTCACCAAAAAGGGACCTGCGAAGTCCGTGCCAACACCGTCAAACGTCCTGCTCTCAGTTACGCGATCTGCCGGTAAGTCTCCCGTCAAGGGCTGCATGGTAGAAGCCTTGAGCTTATAGCAAGGGATGCAGCGAAAGACTACACTCCGAATAATTCTTCGGGCAGACAAAATCCAAAATTCGCGTTGCAAAATAGCCAACAAGGCATTACAACCAGCATGCGAATTTTTAAGGTGACGGTCAGTTACCAACAAGCGTACCAAATGACCGTCCTTAGGTAACAAAAGGGGGTGACGTGCTCCGTAAGGGAGGTTGGCGTTCTTGAGACGCCCGCCAACGCGCAAGAGACCCGTTTCGTCCAAAAAGGGGTTCAATTTAGAGACAGCTCCCGATAGTTTCGATCTCCCTGATTTAAGGATAGCAATCTCCTTTTCAAAATGGGCCAATTGCACAGAACGAACCCAAAAGGTGAGGGACTCCTGTCGTTCCTGTGAGGGAAACGGTGTCAGACGTTTCTGTTGTGGGTGCATAAAATTAAAAACAAAACGCTTTATCCAAGCAGTAACACCTAACAACTTGTCAAGGGAGCTGTAGCGATTCAGCAAGAAATCGGGGTCGAAGGCGCATTCCACCTTCTCAACAGCGAGTGTTCGTAGACCCGGCAAATTGGTAGTATTTAAAACTGGCGTTCGAGGCCAATCAATTTCTGGTCGACTCAACCATTCCGGACCCCACCACAGCGAATGACCTATCAAACTAGGCGTCAAGCATCCGCGCGAGGCACAATCAGCGGGGTTGAGCTCACCTGGCACGTGTCTCCAAACAAGTTTGACTTCGGATTTCTGGATTTGGGAAACGCGATTAGCAACAAATACCTCCGAAGTGTGGACAGAAGCCTTCAACCAACAAAGAACAATTTGGCTGTCTGTCCAGGCGTAGGTCCCATTAATGCAGATGCTTTTACCCAAAGTACTGGACAAGCGGTTCAACAAGCGTACAAGAAGGGCTGCTCCCGAGAGCTCCAATTTTGGAATGGTCAGAGATGTCCGAAGGGGTACCACCTTGCTCTTTGCCATGATCAGGGAAACCCTCACCTGACCTGAGGCACTAACTGTGCGCAAGTACACCGCGGCGGCGTGACCACGTTCCGAGGCGTCACAAAACCCGTGAAGGGTGGCCTTGTACTTCCCGGGAGGAAGGATGGGACGAGGCAAGGAGATCTCGTTGACGGCAGGAAGTGAGGATACAAAAGAGGTCCATTCCTCAACAAGAGTGCCGTGCAGAGGTTCGTCCCAGGCCAATCCTGCTGTCCAAAGCTTCTGCAAGAAGCATTTTGCCCAAAATATAATTGGACAGATCCAACCGTTCGAATCAAAGGTTCTGGCGACAGTAGACAATACGAGACGTTTAGTCCAACAACACGGCAATTTCAAGTCTACGTTATATGTAAAGATGTCTTGGACTGGTCTGTACTGAACGCCGAGAACAGCCATCATGGCGGGGTTGTCAACAATCTCAAACAAATTTGGATCTTGCTGATGATCCTCTGGCAAGCCTTCCAAAAGCGCTGGTGAGTTGGAAATCCATTTGCGCAACTCATAACCAGCGGAGGCCAAATTACCTATCAATTCGTCCCGCAGGAGGATCGCCTCGTCCGCTGTGGAGGCGCCCGAGTAAATGTCATCGACGTAAATATCGTCTTTCAAGATGGCGGAGGCTCTTGGGAAACGTAGGCCTTCGCGGTCTGCGAGCTCCCAAAGAGAACGTATTGCCAAGTAGGGGCTTGACCTTAACCCGTACGTATTTGTATTGAGCTCGTAGACGACCATGGGATCGCGAGGAGACTCTCACCAAAGGATCAGCTGGAAGCGACGGTCATCAGGGTGGATAATCGTCTGCCTGAACATCATTTTTATGTCGGCCACAAAGACAACCTGATGTCGTCGGAAGCTGGTGATGACGTCACAAAGGTCCTTGACCAACTTGGGACCAGAATGCAAGCACTGGTTCAAGGATACGCCTGTTGAAGTCTGCGCAGAACCATCAAACACTGTGCGCAGCTTGCCAGTCGATGGCTTCAATACCGCATGATGCGGGAGAAAGTAATGCTCCACCGAACGCCAATCCAAATTTGACACAGACATGTGTCCCAACTGTTCATATTCCCTCATGAACTCAATGTACTTCTGTCTGAGCTCCGGATCACGACCCATGCGGCGCTCCATGGCCAACAATCTCTTTTCGGCTAAAGGTCGTGACTCACCAAGCGGAGGCCGAACAGACAGAAAGGGTAGCCTCGTAATAGTCCGACCAGAACGGAGTCGACCAGTGTTGTTCTGGAAGAACAGCTCGCACTCCTCATGTTCTGGATTCAAACGGGCAGCTTCAGGGGGCTCCTCTACTTCCCAAAACCTCTGAACCGCATCAGAGAGAGCAGAGCTTACAGCCAACAAATTATCAAGTTCAGGTGGAGGGGGGTCCCTAGGTACTGGTCCCATCAAAGCAAATCCAAATATGGTCGGGATGGCAGTCAAACCATTTGGCACCAAGACCCGTTTCCCACCAATCAAAATTCCACCTAGGACATCAGAGCCAATCAACAAATCGATTTGTCCCGGTGTGTCAAATTTGGGGTCTGCCAGTTCCAATCCCGATGTCAAATTCACCACAGCAGCAGGTAGCTGCTTCTGTGGGTGCATACCCAAAATATTCTTCAACACAATAGCCGAGGTTTTAATTCTCGGGTGTGGAGATTCAACAGGGCCAAACAAAACCTTAACTTGCCCTTCAACATTAGAGGCTACGTCACCTATGCCCCGTATGCAATTTGGAAAAGAACCTTTATAATGTGAATGAATATTTAATTTAACCTGCCCTACCAAATAAGTGGAAACAATGCAACCTTGTGAACCTGTGTCCAATATAGCACGGACAACAACAGAGGTCCCCGTGGGTCCCCAGACCCTAACAGCAACCGTTGGTAGGATAACTGTCTCAATGGGGGAGGTTGGCGTTATAGGGCAGGGGTCAATGACCTATTGTTGCCTGGGCGGCGACCGTTGGCCAGGACCAGGCAAGTCAAAATGAGGGTGAGGCTTGAAGTCCTCAAAAGCGCGATGACTCGATCCGCGCGCCATCTGTGGGTGGTCATAGTGACGCACCCGCCCAAAACGAGGTAGGCGCGAGTCAAAGCGGGGACGCTCCGCCAAAGGAGGGGAATACCTGGGGCAGCAGTCATGGTGCTGGTGACGCTGGGCGGTCGCACATTCAGGTGCGCGAGAGAGAGGAGGCGTGCGCACGCTACGGTTCTCCAAGCGGGGTGAGTGGCGATCAATTGAGCGAGGCGACTCTCGGCTGCGCGCCGGTGAGCCTCGGCTGCCACCTTCAAAACACCCACCCGTGCGCGGCGTCGGCTGGTTGGACAAGCGGCCTACCTCTCTGGCATTCATACAGAGAATGTCCAAATGCTGTCCTCCACAGTGAGGACAGGGGCGAGAGTTTGGGCAGTCTCGCTAGTAGTGGGACCCCAAGCAAGAGAAGCAAAGGCGGCGGGCATTCGCGATGCGCCTACGAGAGGCGACATGTAGGTCCAAGAATGCCCTACAACTGGCCGTTCTGTGCCCCGTGACCTTGCAGTAGGAGCACTCCACTGGGCTCTGCGTGACTGCAAAGCGAGGAGGGCGCCGATCAACATTGGCTCGAGTGTGAACGCGAGCCTGCTCCTTGACCTTGGGCGGCTGCGACTTAGCCGGCGTGTCACCACCGGAGTTGTCCAAGACCCGGCACTCATCCTCCAGGAACTTCTCCAGGTCAGCAAAGGGGGGCAGATGGGTCGCGCTATCCCCACCAAAGCGCTGTTCAAAACGCGACCTCAGGTCGGCAGGCAGCTTTTTCAGCACAATGTGCACCAATAGATAGGACCATTGGTCTACGGGCAGGTCAAGGCACTTAAGTGCGTTGATGGCCACCAAGAGCGGGTTCAACAGTTGGGTGCGCAACCCAGAGACCCGGGTGAGCGTCGGCAAACCCAAAATCTGCTCGATGTGCGTGTCGGCGAGGCCACGCTTATTATGGTACCTACGGGTAATTAGGTCCCGAGCCGTCTGGTACGCCTCGTCAGACACGGGCAGATGCTGGATGAGGCCCTTAGCCTCCCCATCCAGAACCGACATTAGATAGGCCAACTTTTGTGCCGGCCGAAGGTCAGCCCTATCATTGACTAGGCTGTCGAACAAATTAACGAAGCCCAGGTAGCTTCCTAGGCAGCCATCAAAATGGGGGAGGTCCAAAGTAGGGAGCCTACTCACCAGCCCCGGTGCTGACCTAGGAAGCTCCTGCTTCAGGCCAGGTTGCCCTTCCCTATCGGCAACTAGTTGTCTCGCAGTATTGGAGACAGCATCATACAGGTCTAAGACCTGGGCATAGTCTTCGCTGACCTTATTTCGCTGGTCAGCGGTGAAATCATTGATTGACACTTCAAGACAGCAAGTGCTGAAAGTGCGGAATTGCTGTTCCACACTTGCCAGGCGATCGTCAATCCGCTCGTACCTTTGTAGTAAGGCCTGCTGGCGATCAGGCCGGTTCACTAAGGCACTGGCCGAGGCAAACCAGCGCAAATCTGATGCAATGGCACCAGCAGCCGCACGCAAGTCCTTGATAGCTCACATAATCAAAATTTCAAAAGAGCCCGGACAAGCGTTAAACAATATTAACAATCAAAACTTAATTTTTCTCAATTCTTTGAAACCAACAAAGTGTTAGCCTGTTTACTGCAAGTGCAGGCAAGTGACAGGTATCTACTGTCCAACAAAATTAAAAGTTTCAATATATATTGACACAAAACAAAGTCAAAGTTATCAAAAGTTATAACTTATAACAAATTAAAAGTTGAAACTTCAAATGAATTAATTAATTATTTGCAACAGACAGACTGGCTGTGTTATTTGAGATATACAATAGTAAGTAAGCACAGAATATGTGTTACCTAGCAATATTATCTATATTATAACAAAACAAAGTTTATTAATGTGACCCGCCCAAGTGGCAAGGTCAAGTTGGTTATAATGTTTATGAATATATGCAATAAACGAAATTTACTAAATTTATTGATACATACAGCTGTTATGTATCCAAACAAACTGACTTATTAATGCAACAACAAATTTAAGTTAGATTTTTCAACAATACAAATCAACAATTACTGATTGAGGTTATGTGACAATGTGTTTCAAATTATCTAGGTCAACTTATACAATTAAATATTATGTATTTTAGACAATAACTGACCTGACAAACGCTACAATACTGTCTACAAGGTGATAAGATACAAGCTCATACCAATCTGAGTTTATACTCAGTAATGCAACAGCGGCTAAATTTCAACTACAGCTCTGCACCAAACATTATGTCTAGAGTTTGAGCTGAGATCGGGTAAGGTTTACAGAGATCAGTGGAAGCGATTAATAAATCCAGTCTCAGCCCAAGGCAAAGGTCCAACATACACTGCGGTAGCACAGCGAATGAATATAAATTCTAATATTAATAAAATGTCTTACTAAATATCTCCTGGTGATGTTCTTGAGTGGAGTCCTGGAGGCAAGCTAGACACACACGAGACTAAATTGGCCAATATTAGCAAGTGAATTATCTTTACTTTACCAGACTCCAACGCAGCGTTTTCAATCAGCAAATTCGTCCGGCACCAACCACGTGCATCGGATTCACTCAAGTTTTACAATGTTCGTTAAAATACCAATTTTATCACAATTGACCGGTGCCAGTTATTGATCAAGGAAGTGGCAATCAACACGGGTTCCAAATACAAGATCAAAACGCTCACAAAACGAAATCTATCCAGAGCTTTTTTTCACCGACCGCGGGAAACGACGACGAACCAAAGTGAGTGAATGACAGTTCAGTGTGACCATTGTCAGAATTTTTCAATAGACTAAACAAAATGTTACTCAATCGATCTAATCGATTTGACTTATAATAAAAACTAATTCTATTTCAAACACAGTGTAAAGCCAAATAAAGCTTTAAGCTTCCAATAAATGATGTTTAATCGCCACATAAACGACTTAAATTTATTACATCTAGCAATTTTATTGAATTCTAAGCAGGTCCTCTACAGTTTATATTTTCATTTATTGCATGGAAGATTTACCTTTGAAGGAGCATATATACTTTTATATTTTTTAAGTTTTAAATGAGGTGCCGTCGTTTTGTACTCTAGCTTTGACTCGCAGCTTTGCACAGCAGATATTTGTATCCCTAACTTAAAATAAAGGTTTTCCCGTAATAAAATTAACCCCTGCTTCCATCACTAAAGGTTTTATTTTAAGAACTTAAGGTAGCCTATGGCCATCCCAAAGGTCAAATCTATTGCAATTGCACAATTTCATTGAATTCAGATTAGTATTTTTTTTACTTGAAATAAAAATAAAAATATATTTTCATTAAACTGACTTTTTTATTAATTTTTTCGATCTAGACTGTACAAAAGGAATGCAAACAAGTAGGTGTAGCTACTAATAATTGAAGATACATAATGTCAACATTCTACTTAAGAGTTTTTCAGTAAGTTTCGCGGACCTTTGACAGAGGGACAGATACATAGAGACAGACGGCAATAACAACGGTTTCCTTTTGAAAAATTATTGTTAGGCTATATTTTATCCAAATAAAGATACTAAGACGATGACTGTGGTCACCTAATGACAAAACGTCTATCTTACGAGACTTGTGACTAGAGACAGTTGGTGTGTCGAACTCTACACACCTACCAACTAGTCGTCAATATGGCCATATCGAAGAATCTTGGGTTTTAATAAACACCAAGTTTGCTTATGCCCTTATTGCCATCTGGCATGAGGGTCAGATCTCCTAATCAATTTTCTTAATTCTCTTCTCGGAGTCTTATGTGTGCTTGTGTTTAGGTATAATAACAAATGAAGTTCAAAAATTCTAACAGCCAGGTAGTTAAAATGAAGCCGGTAGCTGTTGTTTTACTATTCAATGGCTCGAAATTGATTTACACTGAAGTAAAATACAAATATTGAAATATCACTGAACCGGTAATACAAATATCATCTATCTCATGACTAAAAATTTAACTAACAGCAGGAATATAACGCAAGGTTATCGGTTGCATTCGTTTGTGAAGAGAAAGTAACTACTTTCTAAGTTTTCCCGTCCGTACTCTGTTCCAATTTAAGGAAAATCCGCAGTAAAACTTTTGTGTCTCGAGCGTAGCGCTTTTCCTTCTATAAGCAAATACATTCAAATTAAAAGCAAACGTAAACCAATTACTTTAACCCTTAGGCACGTGAACCATGAGACAGATTGATTAGACGTTTAACTATCGTAGCAAATAGTCTAAGTGCTGACCTACATGTATTTCATTGGCAATACCTAACTTCAAACAGGGCGTAAAATCCATATGTAGTGGATAACTAACTAAATATTACGTTACACAGCCTTATAACAAATGGTTCTCGCACCTCTAGGAGCCATAAGTGTTAGATTTTAGAGACATTTATAATTTATAAAAAATTGCCACTAATTGGGTCCCCGAAGGTGCTACGTGACAACGCGGAAGGCCGAGACGACGATGGCGGGACGAACTGGACGCGTATAGGGAGGACTGGCGTGTGCTGGCACAAAGTAGATATGTGTGGAAAGAGGAGAGGGAGGCCTTTGCCCTACAGTGAGACGCCGCTGGCTGAAAATAAAAAAATAAGTCTCAATTCAAACGTAATATTATATCTACTACCAACGCAATGTGTGGCTATTAATCATTTTACCATGAGCTCCGAGTATCTACGAATTACGAGATGATGCTTATAGCAAACATTTTATTTCCGTTTCTGAATACCCTACACGCAATCGTGAATTATTCATAGTGGAGATACGCACTTAAAATGGCAATCAGTTCTCGAATGTTGCTCATAAACTGTGGTTTTGTATACTGTGAAGGAAACTATGTGCTCGCAAAATAAATACAGATACCGTCGGTGTTTAATGGGCGTCCGGTCTCGTATTGACAGAACATTTTGACCGTTTATTTGGTCCGTCCCTGATTCATACGTCTGCCGTAGGGTTGGCCATTAAGCAGACAGATTAGTTCAAGTTTGTTGGTACATACGTGTGCCAGTGTTTGTGTTTCGCTTGACGTTATACATGCATGAGTTTGGAACGCGGCTTGTTTGTGTAAGTGCACCGATAGGTCATTGGTTTGAGTGCTTCGTCATTGTCGCTGCATTGTATGTTGTGCTTTCGATTTCTAAGCGACATAATTATCTGTTGTGCCGAATCGGGGCATCCTTTGTGCTGGTTGTCAAATTGTTTATAAACGAATTTAGCATACAATCAGAGACTGGAGCCACTCAGATATTTAAAATAGTTCGGGATTCGTTTACATACCACAGCAATTTTTATTTATCTATTAACTTAAATATATGTTTATTATCTCTGGCATATATATGACATTTTTTTATATGTGAGGAACGCCGGATAACTCAATGTTACGCGCATATTTATCTGCCACATACAATTCTTAGCCACAGTTTCGCACATATACTATGAAAATGTTCTATGTGAGCGCAGACTCTTTCAGCGGCTTGTTTAAATGAGCGGAAAATTTTATATTCATGTACATTATAAGCAACAGGTGCTTTCTTGGAATATAACAATAAAGTTAGTAACGTCATGGAAATTCTTGAATGAATAGAACATAATATAATATGCATTTAATTAATTAAGTCAAAGTTACGCGAACTTATCACGGCGATCGAAAGGTGGTCATCAACTTCATATATAGCCTTCATCATAAGCCTTGTTTATAACCTGTCCCACAGCCGGGCACAGTCCTAACCTATACCCATTATGAAGAAGGTTAGACCATAGCCCACTATGCGTGAAAACTGTAAGTTGACAGACTCCACATTACACTCGAAAACATTATAGAGAACTCGCGGATATGCTGATTTACTCAAGATTAGTGATGTTTCACATTAAGTTTCCTTTCGCTTAGGTATTATAAAAAAAAAAAAATTAAAACGCGGCAAGTCGGCAGTGCGCGCCGTAGCGTGTATTTGAATCCGAGACCTCCTCATAGCAGTCTCTTCACTAGGCTGTCGGTGCCTGGCCTTATTCATACATGAAACACTACCTACATCATATTTTTGCGGTTTCAGTTACGAGAATGCAAACATATCAATTCGCTACATTTAGAACCAAATGTAGGATCAAGTCATATTATCTGTGCTGTATTTCAGTTACTGACTATATAAAAATATATCCTATAAAACACAAAACGCTAGTTTTTTCACTAGCAAAATCTGGATTTTAAACAAACCTGCCTACTCCTTATCGCGATATAGAGCCAACATCTAATTTTACAAATGTATCAACTGAAAAATATATCATAGACACTAAAACGTATAGCACAATAGACAATCGTGCAAATATAACTACACAACAATAGTGTAAATACTTGCATATCTATATAAAAACCTGGGAACTTAATAAATAATTTAAACACCAATTTTGGTTTAATTTCATCATTCTAAATAAAAACAATCGGCCGGGATTTTGGTTTAGTTTTGAATATTATTAAATCAAGTAAATTTTGGGTTAGGTAAAATTTTTTTTACCATAGCCTAGCATAACTCACACACGGCCATCTCATCTCAAACTAAGCAGAGCTTGTACTATGGCAACCAGATAATTAATGGACAAGTTTACATATTCTTAAATACAAACATTAATTAGATAATTTACACACAGACACAAAACAGATAACCAAGCTCGTCACATAAAGATTTGTCCCGGGTATAAACCGAACCAACCACCGCGGCTTTAGCAATCAAAGTAGTAGTAGTTCAATAGAACAACAGGTCAGAAATGGCAACACTTTAACAGCCAGCGTTGGTACTGTACTTAATTTGTTTGGTATTCTGTAGTAGTGTAGTGTCCTTCTTTTTAATATGCCCTGCGCTCGCTCGCCCTATAAGCTTACAAAACAGTGCAAAGTATTAATTAACAGGAGCTGGATCGATGGCAAGTAGGGCTTATAACATTGGTCCCTTCATGTATATGCCGCAGCTTCTTGTGGGAATTGAATTTTGATATAAAGTCAACTATGAAAGAGTTCTGGTAAGCGAATTGATTAGTCTTTTTGTAATATTCGGACTGCGATGCAAAGAATGTTAATAATAATTTATAATAATGTGATTTCCCAGATAGTGAAATAGTTTAAAACTTGAGTGAGACGGTTGTACAGATCAATATAAATATACGTAGCCAAATCAGTACCGGAAGAAATGCATGTGTGAATCTATTATACGACGATCAATTTAAACGCACGCAAATTCATCACAGTCAGCCCAGCCGCATAAGATTCTTCGGTGTCATACACACTCTCAAAACATTATGAAAGATATACACGAACGATAAACTTCCATAATAATGCCGTCATAATTTAAACAAACCTTAGTTCTTTGTGCCCGGGGCGGGCGATCTCGTTCAAAACTCGAGGGTTCTCTGGCGTGGCCTCAATAACCAAGACTTTCTTTTTCCTCTCTCTGACAGGTAACTTTGCCGCGACAAGGATATCCCCTATCTACTTTTAAGTTGATATGTTTCAAACAAATTACGATCACGGATTTTCGAATGTTTTTCGTACAGCTATTTGTGAACGTACTTGTTTTGTATAGCTACTTCGAAATTTTGTCAGCATTTTGTTTTTGTTTGGAGAAAATAAGATTGTTTACGCCTAAAACATACCAACATGGATTCCATTATTGCCTTGATCAGTTTTCTTATTGCAACTTGTACTTTATTGTTTAGCTGACGTATGAAACACAATACAAAATGCTGCGTCTAGATTGCTACTTAAATGACCTATGAAGCATGGCCCAAACTACCGGATCTTTAATCTTGAAACTCTGCAGAGAGGTTCCCTGAGAACCGTCCAATGAGAAAACATTTTTAAATCTCCTCCTTCATTATTTAACAGGCGTATGAAGTACAGCCCAGATTTCTCAGTCTAAATTCTTTAAATTTCAGCATAAGTTGAGAACTGAATAATGAAAGAAGGATTTTAAAAATCTCACCCGAAGTACATGCAAAATAGCTAGTTTTTCATATGATTAAAGAAACGCCATTCACTGTCCCAATTTGATTCTCATATATATATTTTTTTTGTATAGACTCACGCCTGTATCCCCGAAGGGGTAGGCAGAGGTGTAATATTACACTCACATTTCGCCATGGATTTTGAGATCCGAGCCTATTGCCGTACCGGGCACATTACCAGACTCCGTGCTGCTACTGAGAATTTCCTAACGGAAAAACCCAATAACACTTTGGCCGACCCGGGAATCGAACCCGAGACCTCCTAATCCCACGCGCACATTTATGCCGCGAGACCAACGAGGCAGTCCTATATATTTATTATATTTTTATATTTTTATAATATTTATCAAATATATTTAGATTTTTATATTCTATTCTCAGTAAGTCTAGCCTTCCGGATTGCCGTATTCCAAACTCTTTATAATGGTAATCGAGCTTAACTTAAAGTATAATTAATGAATACTGTTGTACAAGAAAATGGTACAGGACAAATTTTATATTCATCGACAATTTCAAAGGAATATTTTGTTACGTCACTCACCATCTCGAGTAAATATTGTCCATTTCTTTTCATAGCCACATAATTTTAGAAATAGTTTTGGTGCTGAATGCTTCATTATTTTTAGTAATACGTTTGTACATGTTCAATCACGGGCCACACACTTTTCCAAAATACGACCTTAAACCGTGTGTCATAAGGTAAGTATAAACTTGTAACTAGTCTTTAGGAAGGCGAATCTTAGCTGTATGGAACGATAAAGCTTATCGCTAATGAAGCGATGAAGGTTTGCAATTTACCATTGGACTGCAATTTACTAACAACGCAATTTTGATTTATTTTATTTATTTTATATAGACTGCCAACTTAAAGTGGGAATGCCACGTATTCCGGATGCATCCTACCCGATGGGCAAAGATCGTCGCGCACTGGCTGCCACAAGGCGTACGGCGGAATAGAGGCAGACCAAGAAAACTATGGCATGATGATTTAGATTTATTTATTTTGATTTATTATAACTTCGGCAGGAGTTGGCCCAACCTGGCAAAAGAGAGAGACAATTAAAAAAGGAGTAAAGGAGACCTTTGCCTAGCAGTAGGATAACATAGGTTAAAAAAATTGTTTCATTTCTTGCAAATAACGTCGCCCAAGGTGGACTAAATGCAGAAGGCATCTTCTCCCGCTCAACTTTTGGATGTATCAGGTGTGGATAATACTATACTTCTAAGGATAATAGTTTAATTACTATGTTTTATATTACGTATAATTTAGTAAATACGGATATGTTTAACAAAAATACAATTAGAAACTAAGATTTAGTAACTACAAGCCTAAAAGAGATGACAGATACCTACTCAAATGTTTTAATATTTGAGAGTCTATCATTTTATTAGACAAAGACAAATATATCTGTTCCTCATCTTTTGGTTTAGACAAAAACAAAACCTGTAATAGCAAAACAGTCACATTAGTAATATCTACTCGTTTTCTATACGTGACGGAAATCAATGATTTTCCGCGGAGAATAAAAACATAAAAATATATAAAACAAATTGGCAAGGGCTATGGGAGAACGCGAAATGGCGACATTTGGTGCGGGTCCATTTAGCGAGATGGTTTTATTGTGAAAATCGGAAGGCGAGGGACCGGACGCGGTCGCCCGCTCGTCGTCCCCGTCTCGTCCACGCCCCGTATTCCGAGTCACCCCGACACGCCACCGGTGGCTAGTAAACCACTCCGTCCTTCGTCAACTCTGTCTGCACTATCAAATGACCCAAGGGACACCACTACAATTGTTTACACTCTATATTTTTCCTTACATTGCTTTCACAATATCGCTACTGTTTCACTATTGCATTTCCATTTAAATAAGAATTATGTTCTATAGAAGTAATGGTGACAGATAGAATAATAAATATATTAAAATAAATTACGCAAATTGAATTACTTTTATAAATAAAAAAGGCATTTTATACATTTTATTCAAATTTTATCAGCGAGTATTAATATTCCGTGTTCCCCACACGGAATATGTACTAAAAATTAATTAAGGTGAGTAATGCTGACTTGCAGTTTCAAGCATTGTATTTAATTAACTGTGTCAAAGGTTCTTTAATTAATTAAAAACAAAAATGTTTCGAAATACGTCGCGCGACAAAAAGGTTAATCGAAAAACGAAATATAATCAATTTGTAGTAGGTGGTTGCTAATGAATATAATCATTAATAAAAGCAGCCATAGTTCAGTAGCCTCATTAATAACTTAACATCACGCCCATATAATCTTCAAAGCAAAGCTTAAGCCATGGTTGATGGCAGCATGTAGGGCACTTTATATAATAGGTCTCGCTATCAAGAGGTCGTGAGTGCGTTTCTTACCAGATGTACAGAACAGAGTAGTACGGGCATGATATTAGTCATACTAAACAAGCGTAAAAAGATAGACGTTTTTAAAAGCAACCTAATAAAATACCTAAATTTAAAAGTAGTTTGAGGCACTTAAGTACGGCAGCCGATCTTATGGGTAACGCCCCAAGCTCTGAGCTTAGCTGGTGAAATGCAAACTTCCGCTCATGGTTGATTTCTTTTCTTTGGCCCTATAGCATTATAACCTAGATAAAAATAGCCAAATTGATACCGTCGTAGGTCTAAAAAGATCTCGTTGACACTGCAATCGAATTACAAAGCTGCTTAGCGACTTAAATAACCTAATACTACAAATTTTGATTAAAATATTGTTAAGTTACATTTATTCTTCTATAACAAACTGAAAACTCCAAGGTACAAAAAATATATGAGACACATCCAAATATGTTAGGATAGCTAAACATTTCAATTACAAACTACTATAATCAAAGTAAATCCATAGACGTTTCATTTCTATACTGGAATTTGTTCGAGCTTAAATTGTGATAATTAATTGTACGTCTCGTCAAGTCCTTTTATATAAAATTTTCATCCGGGAATATCACAAACAATAGCGTTTGTACGTAGGCACCGCAAACCGTACCTAGTGTTCCCGTCTCTGAATAAACTAGAAATCTCATAATATCTTATAACATGAATAAACAAAGAGACGGCGGGATACAGATATATATAATATTATGATAATATCAGCCGTGTTACGTTACGCACGCAAACAAAATATACAGCTATGATTTTATTTAAAGATACTTCTGCTACCCACTACATCACAACGGAATTGTGTTTATAAATTATCTCTATACCTCGGTTTTAGTAATTTGATGAATATTTTACGTCATACAATTTTATTGAAACAATTTAATTAATTTAAGGTATAAATACCTCTCGGAAGTAAGCTGAGTACCGGCTTACATGCCTTACATAAAGGGAGTGATGGACAAACTTGGAACAGTACTACAGAAATACTCCATAAAGACTGTATATAGTCCGCTCTCCAAGGTAGCACACAATCTGTGCATCCTGAAGGATGTCATTCCTCTACAAACACCTGGCGTCTACAAGGTCGACTGTAGTTGTGGTAGTTCCTATATCAGACAGACCAAACGAACCATCGCTGAAAGGGTCAAGGAACATATCGCAGCTGTAAAAAACCGGCAACTTAACAAGTCTGCCATAGCTGAGCATTTGTTGGAGTCTGGACCAAACCACTGGATCGAATTACATCGACCAAAGATCTACCGATCATCACTACCTATTACTCCAGAGTAGTACGTGAAGCGGTTGAAATCAAAAAGCATAAAAATTTCAAGCGGGAGGATGGATACAGACTGTCTACAACTTGGAATCTAGAAATCAACAAATGTAAACCCCGCCGCAGTAACACAGCTCACCAGTGTGTAGACGTCATAAGTGTTGTGTGTCGAAGTATCGACAGCTCGGATAAAAATAAAAAACAAGTGAGGGTAGCTGCTGAAACCCGCGCTTCACAAGGACGACGCTGAGATGACATCAGTCCTGCCGCGACCATGGCTGTTGTAAGATGGCCGAAACGTCGGTAAAACAGAGATATTTATAGCTTAGATAAATTAAATATCGCGAATAAGACCCGTTTCAATATAATTGTATGATGTATACAAATCGCGAAACATTAAACATACAAACATACATAGACTCACGCCTGTTTCCCCGAAGGGGTAGGCAGAGGCACATTAAACGCCCACTTTTCGCCAGAGTTTTGATCCCACGTAATAGGTGGCGAGCCTATTGCCGCTTATTGGGACATTTTGTTTACCAGAGCCTCGTCCGTTGATCGGCAGGTGCACCACTTGCAGGTGAGGTTGGCTTGGGACCCTAAGTTCTTGGTGGGAACCCTATGCACCCTTGGTGGGAACCCTATTTGATTTGATTAATATTCTACGTAATAAGGACTATGCTCTTCTTAAACTAAAGATGAATGATGTTTTTAAAATATTACTAGTTTCAGTAATGGTTCTAAAGGATTGAGTCCTACTGGACTAAATCCTGTGACGCGAGGGACTTTACATACAACTAACGGGCACAATGAACACCCAGACAACAATTCATGAACCACACAAAGTTGACATTGGACACTTTGTTACTTTGCATTAAAATTATGAGAGAATATTAATTTGATTCGATGATAGTTTGCGCTATACAAACATTCAATCAAAGTAAAGAACACATAATACACACATGGAATGAATAGGTTTTGTATTGCTCTCGACTAAGGTCTACATTGAATGAGCAGGATTTTTCTGATTATTTTCGTTTCAAATAATTCATCAATCGCTCTGTAATACTACGTTTATAAATAGCGCAGATGTGTTTGTGGTCCAATTTGATCCAGCTAATGCGCCATGTGTTGTCATTTTCTCCATAATACGATACGATACTATTTGTGATTGATACCTAATGTACCATTTGAAAATGTTCCTAAATTTTATAGCTGTTAAGTTTACCATGAAAAATATTAGTATGTATTATCATTTGTTAAATAAAAATGAAAAAAGATTTCAGTGTGATTAAATAGTAATTGCTTATGCTGTAAATGAACAAACAATACTAATTTATTTTATTGCCCGTTTCTTTACTATTAGAAAAGTTACAGTTAATACCGACAAATCAATGAATATTTTTAAATGTACACACCAGTACATGTAGAGGATAGTAACGGATACTCTTTCTTCAATTCCCGGATAGAATGTAAGACCACGGCAAGACGGACTACTCCTCCTGCTAAACAACATCGATCAATCCTTGCAGTAGCCATTTATTTAGCCCCTACTCCCCAGGGAATGAGTCCAGCTATGCATCTTATCGTTATTGATCCCACACCAGAACACATTTACACTCGTAACAGTCGGTACATTTATAAGACAAACAATCGATAATTAATCAATTTACATTAGAACCAAGAATAAATGTATTTCAATTTCGATCCACTGACGTCATAAATTAAATAGGTTGTATTAACAGACGTTTGATAGACGTACGCTATTCACAAAGCTAGCTACTAACCAACACAAACACTACCTATACGGAATTGGGTCATTATTTGAAATTGGATTAATTTTATGAGACGGGAGACCATAGTGTTTAGTACAGTATAAGCTAACCGGTTCTACAAGATAACGGCAACGGTTCGTATTCAGCTGTAAATGTAGTGAGAAAGAGGATGCAAACTGTATGTGGTGGCGTTCCCGACTAAACTCTTTGCATAAATCACAATACCGCATTCGGGGCACTGCTAACTTTGTTCATTAATTGCCTACTGAAGCGCTAGGAATTTTGCCAAGATTATATGATATCTATTCTAGACGGACAAAACTTAATTATATAATTAAGTCCACCTCCCGTGTTTAAATAAATTGCGTCAAGATTTTGCTCTATTTTAATACTAAACTTACGAGAAAATCTAGATCGAATATACAAAGTAGTGCTGATAAAATAGTTCTTGCAGAATTCTTCTAACAATATTGGGTTGAGAAAATCTTTGAAGGCGAACTATGTAGACTAGAAACTATGTATAGAAAATATTCGCAGCACGAAATGAACGAACATAAATAGACGTTATCGGGAACGATCGAATTCTTGATTGTGTGATTATTTTCAGGGAATACGTAATGAATTCATAAAGTTAGGTAAACTGCGGCAATAAACCGTAGGAGCTGTAGTACAGTAGATTGGATTTACTTACAAAATAATTGCTTACGTGTGTTATTCGCCCATACGTCTGCTTTCGAAATCTACGTATTTGAGAATTCGAATCTACATTATATTCTGAGGTTGATCTATTAGATAAGCCCAATAGCAGGTACAACCCATTCCGGGTAACAAACATGCGATCTAAAGACCGTTAAATATACCTATGCTGAAATATGTAGATAAAACTTGTTATTTAATGAAGTACGTCTTGGGTAGGTACGTGGCTGGGCCAATAAGCTGTCGAGCTTGCAAATTGCTTATATTACTTCTTTTTACTCTAGTCTAGCTACCAAAGACATTCAGATCTGTCACTCAATAAGGCTATGACAGAGTAGTCCATTGAGAAGTTACATTGGGAGTTGCATTTATCAAAGGACGCAATTTTATTTTACAGGTGTCTAAGGAGGAGTAATGTAAAGCTTGATCCAAATTTGTGGGGTTGTACCTCTTGTCCCTCGGCCACCATCTTGGAAAGAGTGCAAATGCAGATGGTTTTTCTTGATTATCTGTCAAACTATTGGCCGCACAAAGAATATGTGAAAGAGTTTTTTGTTGCAAATTAAATCTTGTGCACTTTTGGTCCTGAAACTATTCTCATAAAGCCAAAAGTTTAGTCTTATCTTCATTATTTTTGTATTTTGGCAATTATAACTTTTTCTCCATTATATTTGTGTCCCCAGCCTTTAAAAAAGACTAATCAGGCTTTGGCACAGTGTCTGCTCAAACGCCGGTTTTAAAGTTTTGATGAAGATGCTTGGTTAAAAGTTGCATTTATGTCGTAATTCATCGTTTTCCTCAATGCATTTTCAAAAAGCTGATCTAGTCCTGTGGTGTACGTAACGGACTGCCGAGGTGATGGTCTCGGTTTCGATCCCCAGGTACCCCGGGCACATACTGCAGATTTTTCGAAGTTACGTGTGTATTAAAAATGTTAGGTAATTTTCGCTCGATAAAAAATGTGCCCGGTATATGGCAATAGGCTCGCCCCCTATTACATTGAGACCGAAACATAACTGGCGAAGTATGGGTGTGTAATATACCTCGCATTCCCCTTCGGGAATAAAAACGTGAAGTTATATTATGTTGAATTTATATATCTTCAATAATTTTTCAGCAGGTGTCCCCAGAACATTAAGGCACTGCAGAAAAAATTGCTGGATCCTCTGGCTGGGCAGACTATCAACTTCAGTTGCCCAGGGTCGTTGTTATGAGTGAAAATTTTACTTTATGAAGGAAGATGTTAAGACAAATTTAATGTTTTTTTTTATCACTGGCGACGAAAAACATACAACATATTGAAATGAAAAAGTGGTCCGTAAAGGACTTATTTAATTAAGAAAACACGCGCTAGATGCACTCTCACTGCGTTCTGAGTATCGCCGCTTGTCGCAAATCGTCGCATGTCGTCGTCAAAGGCTGGTTTCAGAGTCACGCGTTTGACCGGCGCCGGCCACACGTGCGCGCTTACAATTACACTAGATTTGTAGTAGCGTTTCATAGTCACGCAGTTCAAACGCGCCGCGTGTGAGCCGCGCGCGCCGGCCGCGCTGCCGAAGCTTCATACATTGCAATGAGAAACGCGAGTTTTACAGTGGTCCGCGCGCCAAACGCGCTGTTGAGACGCGCTGGCCGACGGCGGCGCGTGCCGCGCGCGTCACTCTGAAACCAGGCAAAGTTCGGGTCGTATCAGGCCGCGTCGCATCGCATCGGTGTGACAGCCATCCTCTCCGCACATCGCAGCCGTCCCCGAGTATCTCGTTAACGGAGACACTCGCGCCGAGACCGGTTTCACACCGTCTACACAATTTATCCGCATGGCACTTGTTAATTTTTATACTAGGTATAATATAGTTACCGTGTATATGATATTTTCTAGTCGATATATAACTATAAGGGGCTGGAGGATGATTCAAATATTATATAGGTAGTAGGTACGATATTATGGTACCTATCCATTATGAGATTTGACATGTCGTTAATAATGGTCGTCTAACTAATGCTTTGATTGTTGTCGGTTCAGTATATATGACTATGTGCATAATTCTTCAAGTAATTTAAACCTGAAATTATTTTTTTTTTAAACGTATCTACCCTAATAAAAAATAAATCACCAGCAATATCAAATTTTGGCGAAACAAAGATTTAGCTGAACATCGTTATTTGTAAAAAACACAGAGTAAACAAGATTGAAGGGGACGTCATTATTTACCAAACTTGTAATCTTTCAATCTGTACTTGACTGACAAAGAAGAGGCTTCGTACTAAGATGGGAAAACGATAGCCCAGATTTAAATGGATGAGGGAACCGGATCAAAGAAAGTGAAATTTTATTGACGGCCGAAAAGTTTGTATAAATGTGTCTCATAGGAACCAATATTATACAAACAAATACTATGAAGCATTCGCAGTGTTGAATTATTTTAAAGCGGCTCACTCACACCTCACTCCGCTGTCCTTTCGCGTGCCTAACTAAACACTTTATTTTATGCAGAAAGGGCATTTTCATTACACTGGATTTAATTACGCTGCTACACAACAATGCTTTGAAGCTGGTTGTTTTTTACTTCGCCTCTGACTACAAAGCAGCTTTATAAAGGGTACAAAATAACACACCATCATTTCTGATTACATCGTAAGGAGCTCTCGAAGAAAACATGTTACCTATTCCTTTGAATAATTTAAAAGTAACGCCACAGTAAAATTGCCATCAAGAGAAGACCCGCGACAAAATTGCTATCATATTTTGTAAACGGTGATTCCATTCCATCCCAACACTTACATCGACCTTTATAGCGGCTGCAAATTGGCCGTAGGCACCTTCTACATACCACCCGAGACAATAACGCGCGATAAAAATATACATATACCTATTTACAAGGGCAATATTAAGTAAATCACCGTTTACAAAATATGATAGCAATTTTGTCGCGGGTCTTCTCTTGATGGCAATTTTACTGTGGCGTTACTTTTAAATTATTCAAAGGAATAGGTAACATGTTTTCTTCGAGAGCTCCTTACGATGTAATCAGAAATGATGGTGTGTTGTTTTGTACCCTTTATAAAGCTGCTTTGTAGTCAGAGGCGAAGTAAAAAACAACCAGCTTCAAAGCATTGTTGTGTAGCAGCGTAATTAAATCCAGTGTAATGAAAATGCCCTTTCTGCATAAAATAAAGTGTTTAGTTAGGCACGCGAAAGGACAGCGGAGTGAGGTGTGAGTGAGCCGCTTTAAAATAATTCAACACTGCGAATGCTTCATAGTATTTGTTTGTATACATTTTAACAACGTTCACGGTATAAACTAAAAATGTAGTGGGGTCTGGGAATGTTAACTACAGTCACTTCTATACATAAACTGTAGATATTTTAAATTCTTGTTGGAAAAAGCAATTTCGTAGTAAGAATTTTGAATAGTAAGACGGCGTATGCATTAAATATAAACTTGTAAGAATAGGACACTCGTAACATTGCACATTCTCTGTCATATTTTACATGAATGTATAAAAAGTCTTTAATGTAAATCCCATACACGTTTCGAACAAGCCACTATACTCACTATCTCTGTATACATTTTGAACGACAAGTATGTTCGCTGTTTGGTAGTGAAAAGGTCAACCAGCTATTATGTATATGTTTCAGTACGAGGTCACATCAGCATTTAAGTATACTTTTCTATAAAAAAGACGTTTAACCCTTACACGTTTGTAAGTAATCCAAGGCTAGGAAAATGATCTGATTTAGTTATATTTATTGATGATAGCCTAATTAAACATACTAGTGATAACAGAAAATGAAATTATATATATTTTTGTGTTTTTGGGATGGGGACATATATGTACCTGTATGCGTCAAGGTAAACATTTTTTGATGTATGGCAAAAAATCTAATATTGTTAATAAAACGCAACTCATCATATAAAAAACAAGTTATTTAATATAGAATAATTTCTAAAATAAAAAGTACAAAATTTAATGGTATGCACCAAAACAATTACGATCGGAAGTGTAACACAAATGTACATTACATGTACTGCAAGTGTTATTTGTCCGATTTTCAATGCGAAGACCTCTCAGCCCCCAAGCGACAACCGGTTGTCGCGCCAAACATTTATCGCTCAAACCCCAAGAGGCCGCCGGTTGTCGCTCTCTTACATTCAAGAAAATACCTTAATTCACACGTTTAGAGACGACTTTTGTATAACAATGTTAGTGCTTTCCATTTTTTGGTACATTTTCTACATTCTGAGCATAAAATATTGTATAATCTGTACATCCACAATTTAGCTTTGACAGTCGAAAAACTTCAAAAATTTGCATCGCGCACGCTTCGCGCGCAGTTCCGTGATTTGTTTGTGTTAGTGTTTTTTTGTGTATTTTACGTAATTACTTACGTAAAATACAACATGTAGTGTTTCTTATTAGAAAACTGTTTTTTAGCTTATTAGAAGTGTTTTTATGTAACTGGTTAAATGAAATACATCGTAATATGGCACGAAAAAGTTTGCGAAAAAGTTTGTTATTATGTGACTGATTGCGAAGTGATTTCTTTTTGTTGTGAAGTTTGAATCTGTAAAAACAATATAAATATTTGACTTAACACTTTATTTTGATGCTTGACAAAAGGAAAATTTAATAATGATTACAATATAGTTTATTGAATTAAAAAAATATGGTTTGATTGTAGAGTTATTACATAATATATTTTGTACAACGCATTTTTTTCGACGACATCACATAAATCAAAATTTTGATTTGAGCTGTCAAAATCATATCAAAATTTTGATCTCGGGGCTGATCATCATCATCCTCTTAGCGTTATCCCAGTTTTTAATCTGGGGTCCGCTTTCTAGTCTAACCGGATTTGGCTGAATATTAGCTTTTCCACGGAGCGACTGCCTGTCTGACCTCCGCAACCCGAAGGGATAGCAATATTCCATGGTTTAGACTAGGGTCAGTTTATTTAGAAGGTACTGACGCCCTGTAACGACTGTCAAAGATCTTCATGACAACCGGGACCGACGGCTTAACGTGCTCTCCGAGGCACGGGACAAGCGATAATTAACAATTCAATACGCACATAACTCCGAAAAGTCATTGGTGCGTGCCGTGGATTCGAACCCGATACCCTCTGCATGGCAGTCTGTTGGTATATCCACTCGGCTATCGCTGCCTTTATCTCGGGTCTGATCATCATATAAAAAAACAAGTTATTTAATATAGAATAATTTCTAAAATAAAAAGTACAAAATTTAATGGTATGCACCAAAACAATTACGATCGGAAGTGTAACACAAATGTACATTACATGTACTGCAAGTGTTATTTGTCCGATTTTCAATGCGAAGTTTTGCACATTGTACGCATCTTTTTCGGTTGCTCACTTTGATCATGACATGTGAAGGTACTCCACGTTTTTGAGTGAGAGAGATTCGCTTTTTCGTCATGATAGTCGAGCCAGTCGAGCACAAAGCTCTTTGCCGGGATGAAAAACTACCAATAAGAGAACGAGCCACTACTTGACGAAATTCTAGACTTGAAAGTAAAGTTCCTTCAATGCGTTTTGATTCGTGCAGTTTATAATATATTATAAACGAGTTATTCATCGCAATATCATGTATATCGAAATATAGTCGCAGGTAGTATTTTATTTTTGCCTTTCGATCTACTTCGTAACAAACTTTTTTTTAATCCATTAGGTCGACCCCACCCATTTTGTTGTATTTTGCTACAATATCAGGGCATGTTACATTTACCTTGTCGCCACTACCTTATACCCGTCTCTTGACTGTCCTCGTATGGGTGGCAAAAAATTTGTCAACAAAAACACAGCTTTATTGTCCATCCATTTGACGAAAGAGATGCCATTGCTGCTGGTTGCGAATATGTCTCCTCGGCTCATACTTTTATCGGTAGGAATATTTATTGGAATATTTTCCCTATTTGAACGTACAGTTCCACAAGCCTTTATATTCATGTTTGCCAGTGTGTACTGAAGATTAGGTGAATTAAAAAATTGTCAAAGTATATTTCACACCCTATACTCTGTAAATCTTTTGACAATTGCAACACAACAGACTCTCCCAATCCAGTTTCAGTGCCACTTCGTTTCTTGCCGGTATATCAGTCAAATTGGAATAGTAGAGTCTGCCCTGCACCACATTTTGAACCCCCACTTTATCGGTTGGTTTTTGACATATTGCCTCATTATATTGTGACCTTTGAACTTTATCATATTATTATGTTCATCAATAGCCTGCGTTTTGGTGTTGGTCATGGTGCCTTGGAACGCTCGGATGAAGTGATCCAGAATAGGTCGTATTTTGAATGCTCTGTCATGTGCGGGATCGGCTCTATTCAGTTCCTTCGAGTTGTCATTAAAATGTAAGTTTCTACGAATGTCTTCAAAGCGGTTTATAGTCATTATATTAGCAATGTATGGAACCCCCATGTCCGGATCTGTAGACCAATAACTCCGAAACGTAGGTAAACAATGATAGCCCATCAGATAGTTCATGCCGAAAAAAGCTTTGGCTTCCTCATTTGTCATAGAAAAACATCGGCCATTTTGTTCAGCATAACGTAAGGATTCAGGTACAACAATGTCAATGTTCAATATTAGGCGTGTTATGTAAAATATTTACTTCAGCAAAGTTGTACGCTGGGACCTCAGAAAAATTACGTGGCGAGTATGAATTTTTTGCCAATTAAATGTAGGGACAGAAATGCTAGAATCTTGATTATCAACAAAATTATCTTCTAGAGGCGCGGAGCTGGGTTCTATTTCAACAGTTCAACAGTCGACAACGAGTACGTCGACGACTTGATTTATGTAAAGTAAAGCGATTGAGTATTTCAACAGTCGACATATCCGCATCCATATCCTGTGCTATAAAAGCTTGATCCTCTTCATCAAGGAGCAGGCCATCCTCGTCGTCACTGTTGTCAGCCATCAAAACGTCAAAAATATCATCTTCCTGCAGCGAAAACTCTCTGTATCTGTTTGATGACATGGCCTTTAATAAAATATACAATAATTAGAACAAAAAATGAAAATAACAACAAAGCAAATGCTATCAATAGTTATAGCAATATGTCTTCTTTCATGCATACAGGGACACCCGCGTCCCCTTACAAAGGAAACGTAAAATTTGTAATAAAACAGTAATTGTACTTACCAACAAATATAAACCTGAAAAAAAAAACAGACGATAATGTTTTTTGTATAATAACAAACAACTTTTTTAAAGTTTGTCGCAATAGAAAATAATTTTCACTTTTCGCGCCGGTATTATTTTAGACAGGTCACTTTTTTTTAGTGTTGCCAGTGCAAAAACATCAAAACATACTATAAATGTTAAAATAAAAATCGAAAAAGGTTCAGCTCACCTAATTTATCTGTAATTTGTAAAAAATATGCGGAGACAAATTGGCCCATATGCGTGAAAGGGTTAAAAAGGTCTCTTACGTTTTGGGACACCGGGGTGACAGACTGAGTGAATGATAAAAGGCAAAGATGATTTGTAGATACAAAGCTTATTGACAAGTGGTATTTTATAGAATACTGTCTAGGTTGATTTATGTAAAGTAAAGCGATTGAGTGGACAGAGAATAAGTATGTAAGTTATGTTGTGAAAATGATTGTCTCGTCGTGATTGTCTCCTTCACGTAGTAATGGTGACAACTATACCAATCTAGCCTTCGCCCGTGACTAATAGACCTAAACTTTTCTCAGGAAACACAATATCTTTTGTTGAAAACCGTACAAAAATATATTGGTTTATCAGTTCATGCGTTCATACAGATATACAAGACGCGGTAGTAAATTTCTTTTTAATTAGTATATACTTGTTAAGACCCGTGTTTTGTATTTATTGTTTTAATTTTTGATATCACGCCTACGACTCACGAATTATTACGACCTAGAAAGTAGGCATCGTTTAAAAATGTACTCTCTCTCTCTCTCTCTCTCTATCTTTTCTTGTTCTATAAACTTAGTGTTGGGAATATATTTATAACGGTTGTTGACCCTTATGTTCATTAAAAATGTTTTCCTTCTCCATAGTTACAGCCAAGTTATTTGTTGACCGTCGGTTATAATTGCCACAATCGTAGCGTACGGAAGAAGTAAAATTACCAGCAATTATTTCTGTACAAACTATACCTGCTTATGTGCAGTACTATGCAGCATTTGAAGCTTTATTAAGGCAGGAGTATATTTGATAAATAACATCGGTACTGAAGCGAAGAGGACTCAATATTACGAAGAGAAATATGTAAGATCCAATATTTGTACTACTGTAACGAGTACTCATAGTACAAGCTCTGCTTAGTTTGGGAAAATGTTGCGTGTATATTAATTGTGTCTGCTAAGATATAAAAGACACTTATTATAATTTAAAAAAGAATACTATATATTGACTGAGTTTTTCATTTTTATTAATGTTTTTTTCCTTTCCTTGTAACTTTTGCTCTTTGTGTTTTTTACGTTTTTTGTGTCCCTTGTGCGAGGGCGGCATAAATGCTTTTCTTCCTTTTATTTGAAAAGGAAAGTTTCCTTTACGATTTCAGTACTTCAAAGTAGTGATGTCAGCTCGGTTAAATTTAACCGCCGATACGGATATGAACCATCCGCAGCGTAATCGGCGAATACGGAAACGGATTCTATCTAATGCGAAACACGGATTGTTATATGTTGGGAAGTGAAGGCACCAAATGTTTCGAATAAATTGTGGAAGCTACGTATATATTGTTCCTTTACTAGACAAGTTGGGAACGAAATGAAGCAAGACTTAGAAATATAATGTGTAAATACTTGTGAATAACATATTTGATATTGATCTATGGACGTAAGTGCTTAGATTTCCTAAACACAGGCAAATTCAATTTCTCACTTTTAAAAAACAAATATTGAACACAGTTATACATGTCATAATGTAGAATACAAAAGCAAAGTGATAAGCGCACGACAACTTTGCCACCAGGGTTACAAAGATTGACCTGTATGACACCTGTGACTAATGACTTTACCTGGCACTGACAAGTCTGAACTTTTTACACCGAACACGTATGCCACCTTGGTCATAAATTACACAAAAGCCAATGTGACAATTTAAAATAGTCACCTTAAATGTCTGCATTCATAAAACAAATAACTTAAATATAATTAGATCTGCAGAGAGCACTTCGCAGCCGCTGCAGCCAACGAAATCACCACGGTCTCTGAGTAAGTTTAAATTGTAAAGGTTTAGTTTGTGGGGACTTGCGTCTATTCCGTGTAAGTGCCAACTTAGAATACTAGAATGTTCTATTATTCAATGTTTATATAAGCGCATCGCTGTTTCCTTCGAACTACTACTTAAACATAGGTAATATGTGCTATAATCAAAAGTTGGATTGCAGTTTGCACGAGTCGATTGCAATGTGAATTAGGTTTATTTGAAAATAGTTGGCGTTGTATGTATTTGGTTTCGTGGGAATGACTAAAATTTAAATGATCTATTGTGATTAATCAAAATATGAAATGAAGTAAATCTATATAGATTATAATACTGTATCGTTTGATTTGAGAGAGGCAGCGATAGTCTAGTGAAGATAACAAAAAAAAACTGCCATGCAGAGGGTATCCAGTTCGAATCCACGGCGCGCACCACTAAATTTTAGAAGTTATGTGCACATTAAATAGTTAATTATCGCTTGCCCCGTGCTCGGAGTGCACGTTAAGGCGTACGTCCCCGCTGTCGACTACGTAAAAGAGGGGGAATGGATGCATCGTTTTATATGGTCTTAAAAGGACGAAACAAAAAATGGTCAAGCTAGAGCCGAGGTCACACCTATTGTCGTTGACAACATTAACCGTTTTCTAAATTATTTCATTTAATGAATTTATCACTAAATACTTCAAAATATATTTTTTTCTCAATATTATGAAAGTTATATGGCAAAAATCAATATCAAAACAATAATGAAGAAATACCAATACTTCTTTGATAAAACGTATGGGCTTGGGATGTTGGGTATTGTTCAACAAGTTTGAGTCAAGCTAACTAGCTTCAAACACACGTGTCCGGAATTAAAGGAGTTATTTACACAGCTTACCTACAATGTGTCTGCTACTCGTCACTCAAATGTACGTCCAATATTCCTTGTTTCTACTTGTCAGTTAGTCTTAGGATTACGTACCTCAAAAATTTTAATTCAGTTTTCTTGTTTGTATGTCGGTCAAGATGATATTTTTAGAGCGCAGAGATTTGCATACCTTCTTATTTACTATGTGTAGGCGTAGTGATTAAAGCAGCCGCTTCACAGAGTCAAATGTTTTCAGTTCGATCCCAACACGGGACAACATTTTGTGTGTCACACAAACCGAGTCTGGGTGTCCTTTATGTCCCTTGACAGAATTATTGTTATGTCTTGTAAGTATCGCGATACAGGGCTAAATATTCAGCCTCACTTTATTCGATAGATTTTTTCAAATAATAAAGATATTGTATTTTCGCATTCCTTCTAGAAATAATCAGAACGTACTGGTAAATTTTATAATCTTGCCACCTACATGAACCGCTCTCTATTGGCATCTAGTCTATATTACTTTTCTCCACATTTTATTATTCCATTCGCTCAACAAATAGCTGAAATCTAAATAACTTTCTACATCCATCAAACCGGCGTGTATAATTTCGAGTGGACCATTATTTCGGCGGGGTCTGCCCTCTTATGTTTGAGTTACTTATCAGGGCCGCTTAACAGCCCACTTTACTTAGTAGTACATACTGCCCCGACGTAATTATCATAGCTAACAGTTATATATCCGGATGCTCTTAGTGCTTTCTCATTACAGCTGTAATAACTCTTGCGAAGACGATCTTTATTGGCTGAGTGTGAGTTGACGTTGCTAGTAAGGCTATGTGATTTTTATGAATGAATCTTAAGGCGAGGATTTCCGAGCGCTCAAAGCTTTTGAGGCTCCCCTCTTCCCCAGTTCGCGAGTATAATTACGATCAATCGCGACGCGAGACGCGTCGCCACTGCCGCCATATGTAGGTATAACACTTTTGCGCCACAGTATAGAAAATTGAAGCAGTATATCAATTGAAATATAAACTTACTTATCGAGTATAAATAATTTGCAACGTTTCTGTTTTGAATAAACCTTTATGAAATTCGAAAGTAGTTTTCCAAAATTGCTTTTGTTTATAGTGACAATAGTAATCTTAATATATAAAATCCTTGCGTTATTGACTGACTGACAGACACGCTACAGCCGAAACTATTGGGCGCAGGAAGCTGAAATTTGGCATGTATGTTCCTTGTGAACCGTAAAGGTGCACTAAGAAGGGATTTCCCGAAATTCCCACGGGATCGGCCAAAACGGGTAAATTTAAAAAAAAATGCAGGTGTAGTTGCTGGCGTCCTCTAGTCAGTAGATAATTTTATGAACATTATGTTTGTTGTTAATTATAAAAAAACTTATGATCGCTCGCAATGCGAAAGTATCGCTTGTTCGATATCAATCTTAGGGAAAAGGATTATATTAATATAAATTAATTAATTCGTTGCTACTGTCAGCAAAACAACGGCATAGAACCTATAATACACATAAAGGGTAAGATACTCATAGCTACTTTTAATAACCAATGATTACATTTTGTTATATTTATTTTAACTATGCAATCTCTAAGATACTAATCTGTAAAAAAAGGAACGGAAAAAGATCAATAATACACAAGATTTTTATTACAGGGCAATAGTTATAGCAATATATACTCATGCAAACACACGTGCATGCATAATAAAGAAGATCACCCAGCTCCATACAAATTTAGGCTATTCTAAAAGTGCCGGCCATTGATATATATGTACTAAATATATGTCAATGGTGCCGGCCAACTAAAATAAACTTATAGAATATTACGAAATAAACACTTTTTATTACTACACTAAGGTTCTAAGTGCAGTCTGTGAGATCATATTCCAGCTCAAAGAATCTATTCTGTTCCTAAAATAAATCCTAAGTAATTACTGGTATTTTTTTGCCTAAAATAACGTGCATGTTGCAATTTAAATGGCATCAGGTAATGACAGGTAGTAAGCCAAGAGCGAAATATCTGATTGATAAGCATTACTGCCACACAGAAAGAGACGGTGACGTTCTAAGCCATCACGCACCAGACTATGGGCAGGGCAGGTAGCGAGGGTACAACTGTTAGACTACAGGCCCATGTCCAAAATGGATGGGTCATACAAACCACCAGGTGACGTATATAGGACGATATAAGAGCATAAAATAATAAGATTCAGCACTATGCCGTCACTTGTAAGCTGTCTAACTGAGTGCTGATGAGAATTCAAAAGTGCAGGTAGAGTGAGTACGCATTTCGGTCATATATTTTTGTACGGCATTATGACCTTCGATAGATCCATGATAAATAATAAGAAAGCGCGCAGTGCCGTAAAAAAATGGTGCACTACAAAGTCGGTATTTTTTTGGAAATTGTCAGAAAATCAAATTCTCACTGAAAATCAGTCTATGTAACAATTGCCGCGATCAGTTTACGGCCAATTCGCAACATGACCAGTGAAAACTCCAGCGAAATAACAATTGCAGTAGGATGTACCCGATTAGAATTCTTCTATAAATAGTATATTATAACTAGGGCAAGAAATAAAGATGGGCAAAGCAAACCAAGTGAACAGGATTGATACACGTATCCCAAATGGATACGTGTATCAATCAAATCAATGGTTGGGCTGCTTTCGATAAACTGGCATTTGCTTTTACGAAGCAACAAAAAGCAAGAATATTCAACTAGTGCGTCCTGCCAGTGCTCACCTACGGAGCCGAAACTTGGGTTACTACAGAGGCAGCGCTACAGAAACTTGAAGTTGTTCAAAGGGCAATGGAGAGATAACTGGCAGGAGTGACACTCAGAGACAGAAAGAAGAATAAATAGCTCTGAAAAGAAAGTCTAGTACCAGATGTTGCCAAAAGAGTAGCGGCCGGACATGTAGCCAGAAATCCCGAAACATGGTGCAAGCAAATATTAAAATGGCAACCATGGGATTGTAAATGACTAGCTGGAACGGCAAATGAGATGGAAAAAAGACATCATAAAGATAGCAGGCAGTAATTGGTTGAAGGCTGCCCAAAACAGAACGGAAAGGAATTTGTTGTAGAGGGTGATGTTCACGGCGCTGAGACGCAAAAGCGGGGCATTCCGCCAACATTTGTAGCACCGTTTCTTGGACAGGGTTGCGGCTGCTGTCACTATAGTGATATCCAGGCGTTTCCGACTGGCCTTTTCTCTACAAGAACCGGCCGAAACATTGGAAAATGAGAACGTCGCGACGCAACATCTCTTCAACCACATGGTGCCATGCCTGTACATCATGCAAGACATCTGTACCTGACCGCTCATAGACATTCCTACTAAAGGTTTAGACGATATTTTTATATTTGATCAGGAGTATTTAAACATATATTTTTTATTTTTTTTAATGACTCCACTGCATTTTAAGGCTCACGTATTTCACGTAAGGCTGAAAACGTATAGTTGACTGCCGTTACACCTTTTTGATTTATCACTTTTGTCAAAACAAAACTGCTCTACGGTACTTTTAGACATACATTCAAACCTAAATATTGTCTCAGAGAATACGCTTGTATCCTAAAATGTAATTAGCGATTGATCCGTTCCTTTATTAGATGATAAACTGAAATACCTGATTTTTCTTCAAAAACAATCAGCAATATTACTAATTACGGCTTTTTAAAAACCTTTTTGAATTTGACACGAAAACGCTGTAAACCATCATAGCGGTTGAGTGATATCACAAAGTACAAAACAAAACAATCCGTGTATGAAGTCTGGTCTGATGCACCCACTTTTATTTTGTTATATTCGATTTGACAGGTAGAAACTTTTACTTTTTAGTTGTATTTACTACTAAAATGTCAACAACATGAATGGTGGACGTACTGTTTGACGTAATGCTCTCTGATTGGTGTTCACTGTCACAAGAATAAAAACATTATTTTTTAGTTTTAGAAGCCTAAAAATTACATTAATCTTACCATTTTATAATAAATAATAAACTTTATTGACATCTTAAAATCATAATGGATCTATAGGTAGATACTACAATCAAACCGATTTTTTTCTTAGGGGACACAAGCCTATTGACTTAGAAGTTTGGTGTAATAGTTAAAATGTTTACAACAGTGAGTTCTACTAAAATAACACAATTTATTGATTGGCCGGCAAAATAAAAATTAGCCCAATTTGGGTGATCTCCTTTAGGCGCTGCCATCGGCAAGCAGTAGTGAAAAAATGTTAAAATTTTACATACATACATACGTACGAATTGATACTCCTACACCCACAACGCTTATTTTCCGCCAACCAATAATAAACTCTAGTTTTCGTTATTATTTGTCGATCAAATTGATATAGGTACTTACCTACCGAACACCTTACCTACCTTTCTAAGCTGTGACACCAGTGCATTCTTCCTCGGCGTGATAAATAATTACTATAATATTATTAGGTGTCCATTGTTTCGTGTTTGGTAATAGTGTGGAAATCAATGATATTATTGGTGGAAATAGTCAATAGAATTATTGAATACACGGAAATTCTTTTTTTTTTTTGTTTTTGATCGCGCTAGTCTTAGGAACTAGCAGGCCATTTTCTAAGATTTATTTGCTTCTCTAGCCCATTTGTTGAGGAAGGTTATACCAAATAACATCACGCTACTACCCACGAGGGTGGGACAGTAACCATAAATACCACTAAGTACCTAGGTAACTGCGGATATTTGTATTTATTTAGGTAGGTAGGTACCTATAAAATTCGCTTGTATAACTTTTAGGCACATTTCACATTTTATTTCCGTATATAGGTACACAGAATAAAAGTGTGAATTATTGTATTAGGTAGGTACCCAATACAACAATAATACTATAATTCATCCACAATATACAACAAATCAATATTTTTCTAAAGTACTGTTACCTAACTATGCTGTTGTTATCAAGTCGTTATCTTGTCCAATAATCAAAACGATATTTTTAAAACTATACTTCTTACTTATATACACTATTATTACTTACTAAAATTTACAATACCTATTTACAAACTAAGCCTAGATGTAATATATTTATCAATAAGTGATGATGACATTCGTAACTGACGATAAAATAATTCGTAATCCTGCGGTGCGCTCTGCAAACGAGCGATACGTCCTGTCTCCATTACATCCCGCTCGGGACTGAACGACGCCGGAGAGAGCGCGTCGGCAGTAGGAAATTACGTATTTTCGGTATTATATTTTTGTATTTATTAAAATTCATAATGTGATTGCCGAGAACCAGCCGCTTTTACATGACCTTTCTTTTGGTATACTTTTGAAAATTCTAATCCCAATACAACTCAAATGAAACGGGAAAAGTTGTTTAAACAGACCTATATTCGCGATTATTTTCTATCGTATCAAATGACAGTAATCGTGTTTCGAATGGCCGAAATATAAAGATCTAATGCTGTAGAATAACATATATTTTTTTCCGAATTTAAATCTCTGTTATTTACAAATAAAACGCGTTTGACCACGCTAGATAACACTGTATTTTGGGAAATCCTCGCCTTAAGCGCATGTTGTGATTTTGATTAACGATTAAAATATTTCAGCTTGACTTGTATCGTTTTCGGGATGTATTTGTGTGTCCCCCTGTTTATACATATATAGCCCCTATATGAATGGCCTCTTTTGCCAGAAATCTTTATGATGAGACACAATTTTCAAACTCGGAATAGCCTATGTATCTGCCATAGATATACTGTTTTAAGTTCGAAAAAAATAAATATATTGCCACTAATGAAATAAAAGGGTTAATAGATCTATGATTGAATGGCTTAAATCATCTATTGCAGCCTCAAAGCACCAACTCAAAGGAACAACAACTGCAACAGCCTAATATATCGTAACATATCTAATCAAAGAACACAATAAGAGAAAGTAATAATAAACTAATAATGTTTTATTAGGTATTTATCAGCCGGCCGAACGCTGCTGATTGTATCGGAGAGTTTGAACAACTTGGCCAAGTTTGCTAAGTTGGCCAAGCACCGACTTGGACGTCACATGTGACAACTTTGCTCTCACAAAACGTACCGTAGTTCGGAGGAATGGATCAACCGCTATTATTGTTCTATATACATTTTTGTGGCAATTAAATCGCGAATAATACAACAATACGTATCTGGAGTTCATTGTTAGGTCTTAAATTATAACAAACTCTGGAGGCTGCAGAGTTAATTTTATATTACTAGAAGTTTATCGCACTTAATTTAAAGGAACGATAAACGAATTTTCTTATTATTTTTAACCAATAGTATAGTTGCACTGAAATCGTAAAGGAAACTTTCCTTTTCAAATAAAAGGAAGAAAAGCATTTATGCCGCCCTCGCACAAGGGACACAAAAAACGTAAAAAACACAAAGAGCAAAAGTTACAAGGAAAGGAAAAAAACATTAATAAAAATGAAAAACTCAGTCAATATATAGTATTCTTTTTTAAATTATAATAAGTGTCTTTTATATCTTAGCAGACACAATTAATATACACGCAACATTTTCCCAAACTAAGCAGAGCTTGTACTATGAGTACTCGTTACAGTAGTACAAATATTGGATCTTACATATTTCTCTTCGTAATATTGAGTCCTCTTCGCTTCAGTACCGATGTTATTTATCAAATATACTCCTGCCTTAATAAAGCTTCAAATGCTGCATAGTACTGCACATAAGCAGGTATAGTTTGTACAGAAATAATTGCTGGTAATTTTACTTCTTCCGTACGCTACGATTGTGGCAATTATAACCGACGGTCAACAAATAACTTGGCTGTAACTATGGAGAAGGAAAACATTTTTAATGAACATAAGGGTCAACAACCGTTATAAATATATTCCCAACACTAAGTTTATAGAACAAGAAAAGATAGAGAGAGAGAGAGAGAGAGAGTACATTTTTAAACGATGCCTACTTTCTAGGTCGTAATAATTCGTGAGTCGTAGGCGTGATATCAAAAATTAAAACAATAAATACAAAACACGGGTCTTAACAAGTATATACTAATTAAAAAGAAATTTACTACCGCGTCTTGTATATCTGTATGAACGCATGAACTGATAAACCAATATATTTTTGTACGGTTTTCAACAAAAGATATTGTGTTTCCTGAGAAAAGTTTAGGTCTATTAGTCACGGGCGAAGGCTAGATTGGTATAGTTGTCACCATTACTACGTGAAGGAGACAATCACGACGAGACAATCATTTTCACAACATAACTTACATACTTATTCTCTGTCCACTCAATCGCTTTACTTTACATAAATCAACCTAGACAGTATTCTATAAAATACCACTTGTCAATAAGCTTTGTATCTACAAATCATCTTTGCCTTTTATCATTCACTCAGTCTGTCACCCCGGTGTCCCAAAACGTAAGAGACCTTTTTAACCCTTTCACGCATATGGGCCAATTTGTCTCCGCATATTTTTTACAAATTACAGATAAATTAGGTGAGCTGAACCTTTTTCGATTTTTATTTTAACATTTATAGTATGTTTTGATGTTTTTGCACTGGCAACACTAAAAAAAAGTGACCTGTCTAAAATAATACCGGCGCGAAAAGTGAAAATTATTTTCTATTGCGACAAACTTTAAAAAAGTTGTTTGTTATTATACAAAAAACATTATCGTCTGTTTTTTTTTTCAGGTTTATATTTGTTGGTAAGTACAATTACTGTTTTATTACAAATTTTACGTTTCCTTTGTAAGGGGACGCGGGTGTCCCTGTATGCATGAAAGAAGACATATTGCTATAACTATTGATAGCATTTGCTTTGTTGTTATTTTCATTTTTTGTTCTAATTATTGTATATTTTATTAAAGGCCATGTCATCAAACAGATACAGAGAGTTTTCGCTGCAGGAAGATGATATTTTTGACGTTTTGATGGCTGACAACAGTGACGACGAGGATGGCCTGCTCCTTGATGAAGAGGATCAAGCTTTTATAGCACAGGATATGGATGCGGATATGTCGACTGTTGAAATACTCAATCGCTTTACTTTACATAAATCAAGTCGTCGACGTACTCGTTGTCGACTGTTGAACTGTTGAAATAGAACCCAGCTCCGCGCCTCTAGAAGATAATTTTGTTGATAATCAAGATTCTAGCATTTCTGTCCCTACATTTAATTGGCAAAAAATTCATACTCGCCACGTAATTTTTCTGAGGTCCCAGCGTACAACTTTGCTGAAGTAAATATTTTACATAACACGCCTAATATTGAACATTGACATTGTTGTACCTGAATCCTTACGTTATGCTGAACAAAATGGCCGATGTTTTTCTATGACAAATGAGGAAGCCAAAGCTTTTTTCGGCATGAACTATCTGATGGGCTATCATTGTTTACCTACGTTTCGGAGTTATTGGTCTACAGATCCGGACATGGGGGTTCCATACATTGCTAATATAATGACTATAAACCGCTTTGAAGACATTCGTAGAAACTTACATTTTAATGACAACTCGAAGGAACTGAATAGAGCCGATCCCGCACATGACAGAGCATTCAAAATACGACCTATTCTGGATCACTTCATCCGAGCGTTCCAAGGCACCATGACCAACACCAAAACGCAGGCTATTGATGAACATAATAATATGATAAAGTTCAAAGGTCACAATATAATGAGGCAATATGTCAAAAACCAACCGATAAAGTGGGGGTTCAAAATGTGGTGCAGGGCAGACTCTACTATTCCAATTTGACTGATATACCGGCAAGAAACGAAGTGGCACTGAAACTGGATTGGGAGAGTCTGTTGTGTTGCAATTGTCAAAAGATTTACAGAGTATAGGGTGTGAAATATACTTTGACAATTTTTTAATTCACCTAATCTTCAGTACACACTGGCAAACATGAATATAAAGGCTTGTGGAACTGTACGTTCAAATAGGGAAAATATTCCAATAAATATTCCTACCGATAAAAGTATGAGCCGAGGAGACATATTCGCAACCAGCAGCAATGGCATCTCTTTCGTCAAATGGATGGACAATAAAGCTGTGTTTTTGTTGACAAATTTTTTGCCACCCATACGAGGACAGTCAAGAGACGGGTATAAGGTAGTGGCGACAAGGTAAATGTAACATGCCCTGATATTGTAGCAAAATACAACAAAATGGGTGGGGTCGACCTAATGGATTAAAAAAAAGTTTGTTACGAAGTAGATCGAAAGGCAAAAATAAAATACTACCTGCGACTATATTTCGATATACATGATATTGCGATGAATAACTCGTTTATAATATATTATAAACTGCACGAATCAAAACGCATTGAAGGAACTTTACTTTCAAGTCTAGAATTTCGTCAAGTAGTGGCTCGTTCTCTTATTGGTAGTTTTTCATCCCGGCAAAGAGCTTTGTGCTCGACTGGCTCGACTATCATGACGAAAAAGCGAATCTCTCTCACTCAAAAACGTGGAGTACCTTCACATGTCATGATCAAAGTGAGCAACCGAAAAAGATGCGTACAATGTGCAAAACTTCGCATTGAAAATCGGACAAATAACACTTGCAGTACATGTAATGTACATTTGTGTTACACTTCCGATCGTAATTGTTTTGGTGCATACCATTAAATTTTGTACTTTTTATTTTAGAAATTATTCTATATTAAATAACTTGTTTTTTTATATGATGATCAGACCCGAGATAAAGGCAGCGATAGCCGAGTGGATATACCAACAGACTGCCATGCAGAGGGTATCGGGTTCGAATCCACGGCACGCACCAATGACTTTTCGGAGTTATGTGCGTATTGAATTGTTAATTATCGCTTGTCCCGTGCCTCGGAGAGCACGTTAAGCCGTCGGTCCCGGTTGTCATGAAGATCTTTGACAGTCGTTACAGGGCGTCAGTACCTTCTAAATAAACTGACCCTAGTCTAAACCATGGAATATTGCTATCCCTTCGGGTTGCGGAGGTCAGACAGGCAGTCGCTCCGTGGAAAAGCTAATATTCAGCCAAATCCGGTTAGACTAGAAAGCGGACCCCAGATTAAAAACTGGGATAACGCTAAGAGGATGATGATGATCAGCCCCGAGATCAAAATTTTGATATGATTTTGACAGCTCAAATCAAAATTTTGATTTATGTGATGTCGTCGAAAAAAATGCGTTGTACAAAATATATTATGTAATAACTCTACAATCAAACCATATTTTTTTAATTCAATAAACTATATTGTAATCATTATTAAATTTTCCTTTTGTCAAGCATCAAAATAAAGTGTTAAGTCAAATATTTATATTGTTTTTACAGATTCAAACTTCACAACAAAAAGAAATCACTTCGCAATCAGTCACATAATAACAAACTTTTTCGCAAACTTTTTCGTGCCATATTACGATGTATTTCATTTAACCAGTTACATAAAAACACTTCTAATAAGCTAAAAAACAGTTTTCTAATAAGAAACACTACATGTTGTATTTTACGTAAGTAATTACGTAAAATACACAAAAAAACACTAACACAAACAAATCACGGAACTGCGCGCGAAGCGTGCGCGATGCAAATTTTTGAAGTTTTTCGACTGTCAAAGCTAAATTGTGGATGTACAGATTATACAATATTTTATGCTCAGAATGTAGAAAATGTACCAAAAAATGGAAAGCACTAACATTGTTATACAAAAGTCGTCTCTAAACGTGTGAATTAAGGTATTTTCTTGAATGTAAGAGAGCGACAACCGGCGGCCTCTTGGGGTTTGAGCGATAAATGTTTGGCGCGACAACCGGTTGTCGCTTGGGGGCTGAGAGGTCTTCGCATTGAAAATCGGACAAATAACACTTGCAGTACATGTAATGTACATTTGTGTTACACTTCCGATCGTAATTGTTTTGGTGCATACCATTAAATTTTGTACTTTTTATTTTAGAAATTATTCTATATTAAATAACTTGTTTTTTATATGATGAGTTGCGTTTTATTAACAATATTAGATTTTTTGCCATACATCAAAAAATGTTTACCTTTACGCATACAGGTACATATATGTCCCCATCCCAAAAACACAAAAATATATATAATTTCATTTTCTGTTATCACTAGTATGTTTAATTAGGCTATCATCAATAAATATAACTAAATCAGATCATTTTCCTAGCCTTGGATTACTTACAAACGTGTAAGGGTTAAACGTCTTTTTTATAGAAAAGTATACTTAAATGCTGATGTGACCTCGTACTGAAACATATACATAATAGCTGGTTGACCTTTTCACTACCAAACAGCGAACATACTTGTCGTTCAAAATGTATACAGAGATAGTGAGTATAGTGGCTTGTTCGAAACGTGTATGGGATTTACATTAAAGACTTTTTATACATTCATGTAAAATATGACAGAGAATGTGCAATGTTACGAGTGTCCTATTCTTACAAGTTTATATTTAATGCATACGCCGTCTTACTATTCAAAATTCTTACTACGAAATTGCTTTTTCCAACAAGAATTTAAAATATCTACAGTTTATGTATAGAAGTGACTGTAGTTAACATTCCCAGACCCCACTACATTTTTAGTTTATACCGTGAACGTTGTTAAAATGTATACAAACAAATACTATGAAGCATTCGCAGTGTTGAATTATTTTAAAGCGGCTCACTCACACCTCACTCAGCTGTCCTTTCGCGTGCCTAACTAAACACTTTATTTTATGCAGAAAGGGCATTTTCATTACACTGGATTTAATTACGCTGCTACACAACAATGCTTTGAAGCTGGTTGTTTTTTACTTCGCCTCTGACTACAAAGCAGCTTTATAAAGGGTACAAAACAACACACCATCATTTCTGATTACATCGTAAGGAGCTCTCGAAGAAAACATGTTACCTATTCCTTTGAATAATTTAAAAGTAACGCCACAGTAAAATTGCCATCAAGAGAAGACCCGCGACAAAATTGCTATCATATTTTGTAAACGGTGATTTACTTAATATTGCCCTTGTAAATAGGTATATGTATATTTTTATCGCGCGTTATTGTCTCGGGTGGTATGTAGAAGGTGCCTACGGCCAATTTGCAGCCGCTATAAAGGTCGATGTAAGTGTTGGGATGGCGTTGAATTTAACTTTAATAAGTTCGCATTGCGTCTCTGTGCACATTGGCGAGCGCATGTAATTGGCATTAAAAATACAACAAGCCGATTCATATTGGATATTTAAGTAGCCTTGAGTTCCCACGTACCTACTTGTTCGTAAGAGGCCATTGAGGCTGGGAAAGATAGAGCATACAGAAAACTCACAAAATTTTAAATAAATGAAATGCTGTTCAGAAATACGATTTTGCTAACATCATGATTAATTCAGAAACAGCCTTCGTTTTAATAAATGTTGGAATTTATCAAAAGATCAAAGCTTGGAGCTATTAGAATATGGATTCCTGACTTTCATATACAACTAATGTTGCTAGTTGTCTACGAAATATAAAAGGTATATTGAACCTTAAGTAGTAAGTATTGACTGAATAAAAATTTTCTTCAACAGTTAAGAAGCACATAAATTACAGTGCCATGCATGCGGCACGCGCCTCTGTGTAAATACTATAAATCTTTTTCGTGTAAAACTTATTTATAATGGCATATTTGTCTGGCGGCATGCAACGGCAAATCGTTCTTTGTTCCAAGTTCAAAAGTTTATTTTCAATAACGTTAGTTTACTCATTGCATTCGTTGTCTAATTATTTCATAAATTAAATCTTTAGAAGTACGTAAGTGTGTTTAGAAAGTAAATACATTTAGAGAAAAGTTTTCCAGATTTTTCTTTAAAATTATACACTTGGCAAGTTAATAAGCAATTTACAATACCAAGCCTTGTTTTAACATCTATACAAAACATTTTGTCATTCACGAATTGTTATTCAGAATTTACTTGTATTATTATTGTCGTCTCTATATTTGCTAAGTTTATATCAACGCACTAAGACACTTTCAAGACGAAGTTAGTAGTACTTAGTAACACCTGTATAGGAAAAGGTTACACGTACAGTACGTACACAGACATTCTATCGATCAGTTGGTCTCAGCAAGTATTTATCGTACATAATCGCAGTAGCTGACAGCACCGTAAGTTTCACCCATCTCTTTGGAAGTCTCGATCGTGTTATTCGTGAACTTTAGACCGACCCGGTACCCACCTATATTACCTAAGCGATCCGAGTTTCATTTCGGTTTCGGTGTAACGCGGCATGTTACAAATATTTAAGGCGGATCTCGGTCCCTTCACACCGAAGCATTTCACTCGAAATCTTGAACCAGTGTCGTACATTCTTTATGTGTTATAAATGCTAATATTTTACGAGTTCTATGCATTGTTAATGCAATGCAAAATTTACAAATTGTTAATATACCGTACTTATACTAAGTATCTTAATTAATTTGGTCTTTCTGTTTCTTAAATATGCGATAAGGATGTGTAATAACTGTGTTGGTAATGTACATAAATTGACGCTTCTATAGCTACATATTATAAGGAACTCAATAGCTATTTTAAGTGAAAGATTTTGTGTTTGTTTTAAAAGAACCTGCCAATAATACCTACTTGTAGGTGATTCTGAATAAGCAAATTCACGGCCACTTTCTTGTTGGTTGAAAATTACAATATTTCCGATAATAGTGTGAACGGGGGTTTATTGAGTTCGTTGGAGAGCCGGGTGTTGTGGCGATGTCAGCTTCGCGTTTTTACGTAAATGGTGCATTACTATGTTCGCTCATTGCGCTCCGCCCGCCAGCGTCTTAGCTATGAAATATGAGTTTAATTTCGTCTCTTGTGACTCAAACTTCACGTGTATTCCGTCATGACAAGAAAATCTGATATGAGAAATTGGAAAAAGTTCGATATTGTTCTTTCTAATAGAATATTTTGCGTACAAGCTGCGATAATAAGTGTTGGATTGTAAAACGTTTTAAGCATTTGTTTTTATATTGTAAATAGAAAAAGGCATACTATTTTAGTTTTACGTTACAGCAGACTAAAGCAGGCAGTTATAATTTAAATATTTTATGCCTTATAGTAGGCGCACACATATCACAATCAGAAATGGATCGCCAGCACTTCGCCTTTCACCGCGCCGTCAATTAGATGTCAACTGAATGGAGAACGTTACGTTAATGAAGCCTCAGCTACGGCGAGGTATTACCGCGCTATAAGTTCTTGGCGGATATATCCTAAATTAAATAGAAAATAAACAAACATTGATGGATATGTTGTCTATATAGCTCCGATAATTTGTCGAAACCTGTAGATCGAGATATCTACGCCTCATATATACTTGACAGGATTATCTTGAGAAGGGGCGATGCCTTTCTGATGTTGATATGTTATCATTGCAAAAGTGACTTCCATAAATGGCACACAGTAACAGCTTGAGTTGAGGCCAAGGCAATTTTATTTCATGGTGTCAGATGTGAGCCAACGCTTAGCATACCTATAGACAAGTATGGACACAGCTTAGGTACATCACTACGCGGCGTGGGCTCGTAATCCTGCAACTCTTGTAATATACAACTACTTAGCAAAGTAAACCAGTCAGCTAAAAAGTATTTAACAACTTCCTTAAACGTCTTCGCACTACGTATAAGAAATACGCAGCAGGACGCATGTTTTATCACCGTATGTATCTTTTTCCTTATTATATTTGCATAGGCATACTTTACCTGCTACTATATTTTATAAGTTTTTATCGCAACAATACCTGCACTAGGAATAAATCCTATATCTTGGGGATATTACAAACATCCAAGTTAAGTACATAACGCACACACAGGCATAATTAGTGGAAAACACAAAATGTTGTCCCGAGAATCCAATTCACGACACGTGGCGCACTGCTAAACAGCGACAGCTTAAACCACTAAAGTTAGTAAGCTTCATATTCTGGACCGAAAGACGTCCAATGCTGGACATTAGCACCCCAAAACTCTCCACGCAGATCGATAAAACAGGCTTACTATAGATAGTATTGTAAAACCATGAAGCAGAAACAAGTTAAATATCATAGGCTTAGTATTCAGGCAAGCATTATTCGTACACATTTCCGAACATATTTCCAGTTATGGCGTTGCTAGGGGTAATATAATCAACAAAGTTGAAAACGCAGCTGTATGGTCTATTTTGCGTTGAACAAATAAAAGCACTCCATAAAAAAAATAATGAAATAACCAGTCCTGTGAACAAATCAAGCACGTGGGTGTAAAAAGTGAAAACAAAAATATACGTTTAAAATGCATTTTTACTATTCAACTATTCATTGAAATTTTATTTTACACAGCTATCTCAGGCGTTGCTCTTTGACTTGGAATATGTCTACATTTTTATTCTAAAGTAATTTGTTTATGTTATACACTCAATAAACGACAGTGCAGTGCAGTGACATGCGAAATAATATTAAAAGAGAGCGAAAGAATTAAAATCCGTTTTTGTGAGAATGAAACGATAAAACCGAAGCGAAATTAACTGCCCAAATTCTATTAATAAAGCGAATTACCAATTAAACCACTTATATACTACAATGTTTTTATTAGCAAAATATATGTATTTACTAAACAAACTTTATTCAATTAATTAATATTTTACAAACGGCTCTAAAACTAAACATATAAAGCAGCAGTATTTTTTATTTCATTTATATAACGTTTTAATTACATTACTATTTATTCATGCTATTGAAAATTTTATTTCACTTTAATTCTTTGTATAAATTCTTGGAATTCCATCGCTTAAGTGGATTTAATAAGGAGGGTTTGACATGAGTTTTCTTGGATTAAAGAAAATGTAAAAGCTTAAAAAAAGACTATCATAAGTAAAAGTGATTGAAACCTAAAAAAAGCATGGCCTACATGCCTACCAGGAAAAAGTATAAAAGTACACCAATCATCATCATCCTTATTCTGCAGGTTCGAAACCAAACCCTTCGTCTTGGAGCCTGGGACACGCTTTTCTAGGTACCCAGATATGGCAGAATATTTAGAGTCTTCCCGTGACCACGATCCTGTGGAGCAACTAAAACATCGGCTTAAGAAAATACATATTTTGGCCTGTCAGTTTAAATGTATTAAGTGTAGTAATAAAACTGTAATAGTGGAGATACCAACCATTGCCATGCAGAGGGTATCGGGTTCATTTCCCCGTAGCGCCAAACTGACTTTAAGGAGTTATCTGCGTATTGAATTATTAATGAGCCGTGTGGTTGACGGCATAGAATGCAAGTGTCACCACCCCCTATCTTCCCGTGGATGTCGTAGGAGGCGACTAAGGGATAACACAATGCAAATACCATCTTTGCGTAGAGACGGAATACTCGACATCAAACCCTATACGACTGCCTCGTTGGTCTCGCGGCATAAATGTGCGCGTGGGATCGGGAGATCCCGGGTTCGATTCCTGGGTCGGGCAGTGTTATTGGGTTTTTCTGTCACGAAATTCTCAGTAGCAGCACGGAGTCTGGAAATGTGCCCGGTACAGCAATAGGCTCGCCCCGTATTACGTGGGACTAAAGTATATCTGGCGAAAAGTGGGTGTAGAAATACACCTCTGCCTACCCCTTCGGGGATAAAAGGCGTGACGATATGTATGTATGTATGTATGAATTATTAATTTTATTATCACTTGCCCCGTGCTTCAGAGAGCAAGTAAAACTTTCGGTCGCAGCTTCCGTGAAGATATTTGTCAGGCTTCATAGTCGGTCAGTACCTCTAAATAAACTGACACTAGTCTAAATCGTAGAATATCTCAATCCCTTTGTCTTGCGGAGATCAGACTGGTACTTGCTCTGTGAAAAAGCTAACTCACTGAAATATTATACACTATTAGACCTTGCTACGAACGGGTTTTAATTGGCCCCAGCAAATGAAAGCGCAGCATTGTATATGCCATAGTCTATTAAACCTTGATATTAACCTACAAGCGTATAAGCCAGCCGTTAAGACTTGCTTGGTAAACTTGCTATGTTTTCAAATAGACGTCATCATCATCATCATTAGTCACTTGTCAATAATATGAGAAAGTTTAGTATCCACTGGCCAAATGCGAGTTGGCAAACTTCGCAAGATTTCGAGAACATAACTGACGACTCTTATGCAGGTTTCTCCACGACGTTTTTATTCATAGTCTAGGAAGCTATAAATATGCAGTCAGTTCGAAAAGTCCGTGGTGCTCGCTGTAGCCGCGTAGGTTTTAACTCCAAATCTTCTGCGTAGCAGTTTTCTGGTCTCTCTGCCACACTATCGCTGCTGAATACAAGTGTAAAGAACAGTAAATAATATATTCTACACAATACCTACAAAACATTTGCCATTACAATGTAGTAAGGGACAGAAGGACTGTCCCTCGCACCCGCCCCTTTGGACGCATCCTGCGCAGGCCTCCGTCAAGCCCACACGGAGCGTCCCCTCCTGGATCCCTCTTGGCTTCACCGCGGGTCACCAATCCACGGTTACTAAGCCCCCCACCACGACAAGGTGGAGATCCCACGGGGGGGGTGCTGGCACTCCTTGATCAGCCTCTGGGTACTCCGGTTCAACCTAGCGGTCGGGTTATAATCTACCTTTTTGTACGTGTTGACGTCACTTAATAATTGACGCATTTTTTCGTCATATTCACTTACGTTCATAACTACCGTCGCGTTCCCTTTGTCCGCTTTTAGGACAAGTACGGTCTCATCTTCACGGAGTTCACGTAATGCGACACGTTCAGCCACGTTCGTGTTAGGCTGAGGAGGTTTTGCGCGACGTAAACAGACAGCGACAAGGAAAGGAAAATAAGTTAAGAAGGTCTCAGTTAAAACTATCTTCACTCCTTTTAAGAAACTGTCGCAATATATAAGATCGCCGAAAGACAGTCTTCCCTTAGAAAAGCCAGGTGTATACAAAATTGACTGCAGCTGTGGGAGTTCCTATATAGGACATACTAAACGCACCATCTCTTGCCGGATAAAGGACCACATAAGGGCAGTCAAAAATAACGAACCACACAAGTCAGCCATAGCTCAACATCTCTTAGACTCGGGTACCGACCACTGGATTGAGTTACACAACCCTCAGGTGCTTTCGACAGAACGCCACTACATACCCCGAATGGTTAGGGAAGCTATTGAAATTAAAAAGTTTAGAAATTTCAATAGCGAGGCTGGGTTTCAACTGTCGAGTATCTGGCATCCAGTGGTACGTCTATGTAAAACCCGTGAAAATAAAAAAGTCAAACCGCGAGCTGACGTAGTGAGTGTAGTATGTCGTGATCGGGTACAGTGCGATAGTGAAAACAGTGGCAGTGGTGTTGTACGCAAAAAACGAGTAAGAAAGCGGGTAGATCGTTATACTTGCTCGTAACATTCATCCACCCGCAATACCCTCAGTACATCCGTGAACATGGCGCTTGCAACAGTGCCGAAATATCGGTTACGCCAAACAAAGATACGTGGTATAAATCCCGAAAGACAATTTAAAATATGTGAAAATGAATTCAACATACCTATTGGATGAATGGTTTCCAGTAGCAGTTTGAAGGCACTATCCATAATATTGAAGTGCTAATACCATGACTTTACACAGCCTCCTTCGGGCAATAGTCACGTAGCGTTGCAGAAAGGTTTAATATTGCATCAATGTTGGACGGAACACGTGCCACAGGCGACGACTTGGTGGCGGACGATTTAAAGCACAGATCTGTGCAAAATGTGTGTATAAAATGCGGACTACTACTGTACGTATGCATGCCACTGATCGACAACTTGTTGATTAGTACTTCTCTGGATGGATTAGTTTGAAAATTTGATCAATTGTTGATATCCAGAAATAACGCCAATGCCATCGCACATGTCAGCCTAACACCAGTTAATTATCGCTTGCTAAACTGCGAAAACATCTTGAGGAAACTTGCCTGATGACTAAGAGTTCTCGATAACGAACTCAAAAGACAGTAGCAGCACGGAGTCTGGTGATGTGACCGGTAACGGCAATAGGTTATTACGTGGGAACTAAAAATTCATGGCGAAAAGTTGGTGTAATATTACACCTCTGCGTACCCCTTCGGAGATACAGGCGTGAGTCTATAATGTAAACCCTGCATACCCGGACTTAGCCAGTGTTGTGTATTGTGACCTAACCCTTCACATGATAAAAAGAGGCTCGTGCCCATCAATGGGACTTATTATAAATAAAGGTTGATGATGATGAAACGATAGCAAGCCATAATTAACCATTTAACCGGCATATAACTCCCGAAGCTGACAAACTGTGAGCTGTTTATAAATACAATAGACTTAACAAAAAACTTTCCATAATATCTAAATGTAATAATTTGGCATCAAACATCAAAATTGTTAATAAGACTTTCGGAGGGGCACAGGCGGAGGCCTGGTATGTTTTCAGGTTATTTGAAGAATCTTTCGATCCTTTCTAAGAGGAGAAGAAAAATAAATTGAGAAATTTCAGATCGCCTATTCAAAATTAATATTCATTTGCCTTATACATCTTATACTTATAAAAAAAGGACAGGTTAGAAGTACCCTTAACCGAAGAGCATGCATGAGAAATTTGATGGCATTGAATGAAGCAAGAGAGATAATAATATGTCAGGACAAAAGAAGAAGAGAACAAACAAACATAGATTTTTATAGGTATAATATAATAATATTGAATTCCCCATTACTTAAAATATCGGAGACGATACCCAAACCGACTTAAAAAAAAAATCCCGTCTGCCATCTTTGATTTCCTATCCGCCATCTTTGATCACGAAATAGATGTTGTATTTAGATTCCCCATCCCTTTAAAGATCGGAGACGATAACCATTTAGATTTAAAAAAAAATCCCATCCACCATCTTTGATCACAAAATAGATGGTGTTTTTGAATTCCCTATTCCTTAAAATATCGGAGACGATACCCATATTGTTCGCGACAGACATTAAAACTATGACAGTGAATAGTGTATTCGAAACCGCGAGTGAAAATCGTTAAAATCAGTGTTATCTAATCGAGCGGTACACCGGGTTCGGTTCCCGGACGTGTCAAAACGTTAAAAAATAGCTAAAATAGTGTAAATGGTTAGATTGTTAATATACAACAACTATGTAATACATGAACATTAGTCTTAAACTTGTGCTAACTGTAGGGACCTTAGATATCGAATCATAAATAGCGTTATCAGTAGTGACAGATAAGAGTTAATGCTTCATAAAACAGCTGTTTGTTTACATATTCGTTTTATAGTTTTATAAGTGTTTTTTAGCTTCATATAGTCTTGAAATCATGTCTAGATACCTTTTTATTGCTAGTTATTACCTTATATAGTTAAAATAAGCATAATAACAAACATTCGTATGTTTATCATAAAATTTGTTTACTTACGATAGTATTTACTTAAGAAATTCTGTAAATTTTTATGCTTCAAAGTTATCATGTAATATGTTCGAATTGAATAAAGATATTTTCATGGTGTTTGTTTTAATAGATGCCCCATATAGTTGCACACAACGGCCTACCAAAATTATATATATCAATGTAGTATACGATAGTTTTTCAATAGAAAATATAGTGGGCGGGCCCTTGTGTGGCAGCATTTTTTGGGAGTTTTTATGGAATAACTTAGTGACGCTAATAGTTAGGTTTAGGTATTGTATACCAATAGATAGAACTTAATGAGACCTATCTAACGATGTATAGAACATGTATGTATGTATAATAGGATCGAAACATACGTAACATTTGTACTGTTTTTGAAATAAAAATAAGCGAAAGATTCTCTGTGCACGTGTTCGGTGCGATGGTCGTCGATAAGGTAAAGTTTCGAGGTACTTAAGCGACCATGTATTCGGCCAGTTGTTGGCGTCTCAACCACCATCTTGTAACCATCAAGCACCGCACACCTGAATAGCATCGCTCTCAACGTATGAAGATGTTTCATTTCTGAAGCCCTTACACATCGAAGCCATACAGTCCACACACATAGAAGAACACGCATCGTCGTAGGCACACGTCAGCAGCACACTACCAGCGCACTGTAGCGGACTAGCAAAGGTTCGATTCCTGGCATCCGTTACATTTGTTGGTCCTATCGAAGCCGGATCACCTGTTGCTGCAGCGACCATTTGTTGGTCGCTTCGAGCCGGATTGAAGAATGCCTACGACGCGTTCAAGAGGTCGTGCTCCCGAGGTCGCCGGGGGAGCGGCCGGCGCCGGGCCTAGTTCCAGTACCCCTGCCCGCGCCGCCGCTGCCCGCAACCCAGCCGCCGCGGTCGTCCGTCACGACGGGCCACCGCGATCGCCGTCGACAACAGTCGGGAGCGACGCGCCGCCGCCGGCCCCCCCCCGGCCCCGCGGGTAGGGACGAACGAAACATCACTCAAGATGCAAGGGAGCGAGCAGAGGTGTAGTAGAAAAATGAAGATGGCAAGGAAAGGACGTTGCAACCATCCGATAGATCGAGCGTTTGTACAGCGCAACATAGTATAATAGAAAATAGAGAGAGAAAGAAGCCAACGAGGGAACGCGACCAACGCTCAGCAGCTACGGGACGCTCCAATAGAAATGTGATGTTGGCTCGAGAAGAAGTTTTGAAGATAAAACTACAGTTAGCACAGTTAGCACTACAGAAGGCTGAAGAAGAGGCGGACTCCGATGACTACGACGAGGATGGACAGTCGAAACAAGACTACGTACGTTCGTGGTTGGAAGAGGCTCCGGAACCCCAGCCCGGCCCCGAAGATATAGAAGTGATATCGGCGCCCACTAAGAAGAGGGACGTCGACGGGGCACAGAAGATAGAAGATGGACCGCCCTCACAGAAGATGGACGTTCATCAACAGGGAGGTGATTCGCTGAAGCCGTTCATCACGGATCTCACCTCCGCGATCGCCGCGCTCGCCGATAGGAAGCCACCGGACACATCGATAGTTGCACCACACCCGGCGGTTTCGAAAGTCATCATGACGCTACCGACGTTCGGCGGCGCGCACACCGAGTGGCTGTCGTTCAAGGCGATATACGACACCACCAAAAATTTCTTCAACGACGTGGAGAATACAGCGAGACTGAGAAGAAGTCTCAAGGGAAGAGCGTTAGAAACAGTTAGCTCTGAACTGATTGGGCATGCGCGACCAGATGAGATTATGAAGGAGTTGGAGCTGCAGTTCGGACGACCAGACTCGATCGCACAGGCAGAGACGGACAAGCTGAGGACCCTGCCACGCTGTAGCGAAGCACCCAAGGACATATGCGCGTTCGCGAGCAAGATTAGAAGCGGTGTCGTCACACTTCGTGCGTTGAAAAAGGAACACTACCTCATCAATGCGGAGCTAGTGCGCGTGTTGACCGAGAAGCTACCGAACTCGCTACGTGTGCAGTGGTACAAGACGTATACCGAGAAGTGCCAGTCGAAGCCGGACCTCAGCCGATTCAGTGACTTTGTGACAGAGTACGCGCGTTACTGTAGCGCGTTCGCGCCGGCTGAGAACATCACCGATGGGCCGCCAAGCAGACGTACCGTGCAGAGGACGTACACGGCGACGGCGACGGAGAAGCGAACGCATACGGACACGTCAAACGCGAAGTGCAGGATATGTGAACGCGAAGGACACTACTCGTTGGCCTGCAGCACGTTTCGTAACGCCAACGCAGAGAAGAGATGGCAGCTAGCTAAGCAGCATGGATTGTGTTTTCGCTGCTTACGCATACGCCGAATAGAACACTCGTGCAAGCCCAAGAAGTGCGGTGTAGAGGGATGCCGCGCTACACACAACCAGTTGCTTCACTACGATAGAGGAGCCCATAGGACCGAAGACGTGAACATAGAAAAGCAAGAAACGGTCGCCAGTTCGTGCATACGTGCAAAGGCTCAAGCATACTTAAAGATAGTGCCCGTGCAGATAGCCGGACCGGCGGGAGAGGCGTCTACGTTCGCCCTACTCGACGACGGAAGCACCGTATCGCTCATAGACGAAGACATAGCCAAGGAAGTCGGCGCGGAAGGGAACCTGGACCCGTTTACGATCCGTGCCATAGGCGATACGTCGATCGACATGCCAACGTCGCGACGCGTAAACATACAAATACGAGGAGCCGGCGCCGACAGCAAACAAGTGCCTTTGTGTGCGCGCACCGTAGCCAGCCTACACCTGTCGCCGCAGAAGATCGCCGAAGAGGACCTGATAGACTGCAAACACCTCGAAGGCATCAAGAAGAAGCTGGTGTATGACATAGGCGTGCCAAAGGTGCTAATAGGTCAAGACAACTGGCACCTGCTCATAGCGAACGCAGTACGAAGAGGACCCAACGATCAACCGGTGGCGTCGCTTACGTCGCTGGGATGGGTGCTGCACGGCGCGCGCTCACGCGCCTTGGGAAACACCGTACACTTCGTCAACGGTCTCTCCGCTATAGATGAAAACATAGAATCGCAACTGAAAGAATATTTCGCACTGGAATCGCTCATAGTGAACCCACGTCGACCGAACTCGGACCCCGAGAAGCAGGCTACAGATATGTTAGAAAAACATACGAAACAATTAGAAGATAGACATATAGAGACGGCCCTTCTACAGAAAGAAGCACACGTCATTCCACATAGTTTTGAAGACGCAGCGAAGAGGCTCGCGTATGATAGAAACGTAGAATCGAAAATAGAAAATATAGAACCGAGTAACTCTCACATAGATGTGAAGCCGGTTACGCACTCTCACATAGTATTAGATAGAGGACAGGTGCACTCTCCCATAGTTTCGAAGGCCGTCGTTAAGCCTACCTTCCTTCCTACCTTCTATATAAAAGAACGCAGAAAAATAGACAGAAGGATCCAGATTGGCGTCACGTGACGAAGACGAAGCACAACATCAAGTCGGGCAGAGCGGCACCTCGTCCAGCCGCCGACTCCCGAAACTTCGTGCTTCTCTCCGCAGAACACACCCGCGGCGCCGAGGACCTTCTTGTGAAGGCGGTACAAGAGGACTCCCTCGGCGCCGACCTCCGGGAGCTGCGGCGCGGAGGAGGTGTCGCCAGAGACAGCCACCTGTATTCGTTACCCGTGGAGATGAACAACGGAATGATCACTCTACGCAGTCGTATAACAGCTACAGAAGAAATCTCCGAACAAACAAAGAGACCGCCGATCTTAGACGGCGATCATCGTATTACACAGCTATACATAGATTGGACGCATAGAAAATTACATCACAGCGGTACAGAGTTGGTAATCAATGCAATACGCCAACACTATTGGATTCTTCGTCTGCGGCCGACTACAAAGAAAATAGTACATAGATGTCTACCATGCCGCATTAGAAAAACGCAGCCGCCTGAGCCAGCCACAGGGGACCATCCGAAGACGCGCCTTGCTCACCACCAGAGGCCCTTCACCTACACGGGTCTTGATTATTTCGGGCCGCTCTCCGTAACCGTCGGTAGACAGCGTCACAAACGTTATGTGGCACTGTTTACATGTCTCACTTCCAGGGCAGTACATCTGGAGGTCGCCGCCAGCCTGAGCGCCGACTCCGCAATCTTGACGCTGCGCAGGTTCGCAGCGCGCCGAGGTTGCCCCGCAGAGATCTACTCGGACAACGGCACCAACATGCACGGTGCCGACCGAGAGATGAGAGACGCCGTCGCCGAGGAAGCGAGTCGCCGTGGCATCATATGGCGCTTCATCACCCCCTCAGCGCCATTCATGGGGGGCGCATGGGAGCGCCTCGTCAGGTGCGTGAAGACCGCCCTCTATACGGTCCTTCACGAGCGCCATCCGCACGAAGAAGTCCTAGCTACACTACTGTGTGAGGTCGAGTACACAGTAAACAGTCGACCCCTCACACACGTCTCCGTCAACGCAGCAGACAGCGAGGCCATCACCCCGAACCACATCCTGTTCGGTGGTTCTGCTCGCCTCCCTCCGCTGGGCGAGTTCAGCGAGGCTGACCTCAACAGCAGCAAGCACTGGCGGCGCGCCCAAATCCTCGCCGACATGTTCTGGCGCCGTTGGGTGCGCGAGTACCTACCCGAGCTGCAACACCGGCGGGAGCCCCATGGGTCTGGGCTCAACCTCGAGGTCGGCGACCCCGTCCTGATCGCCGACGGCCAACTCCCGCGCAATACCTGGCCGCGCGGTCGAGTTGTGGCTGTCTACCCGGGCGCCGACGGCGCCATACGCACTGTCGAGGTGCGCACAGCAGCAGGCGTCCTCAAACGGCCGGCTAAGAAGCTGGTCCCCCTGCCCAAGTGACGAGGCGTCGCTCACCGGGTGCTCTGCAGCACCGCCACACGACGGGTCACGCGCGTTGCTGCACGGCGGGAGAGATGTTCGCGACAGACATTAAAACTATGACAGTGAATAGTGTATTCGAAACCGCGAGTGAAAATCGTTAAAATCAGTGTTATCTAATCGAGCGGTACACCGGGTTCGGTTCCCGGACGTGTCAAAACGTTAAAAAATAGCTAAAATAGTGTAAATGGTTAGATTGTTAATATACAACAACTATGTAATACATGAACATTAGTCTTAAACTTGTGCTAACTGTAGGGACCTTAGATATCGAATCATAAATAGCGTTATCAGTAGTGACAGATAAGAGTTAATGCTTCATAAAACAGCTGTTTGTTTACATATTCGTTTTATAGTTTTATAAGTGTTTTTTAGCTTCATATAGACTTGAAATCATGTCTAGATACCTTTTTATTGCTAGTTATTACCTTATATAGTTAAAATAAGCATAATAACAAACATTCGTATGTTTATCATATTTGTTTACTTACGATAGTATTTACTTAAGAAATTCTGTAAATTTTTATGCTTCAAAGTTATCATGTAATATGTTCGAATTGAATAAAGATATGTTCATGGTGTTTGTTTTAATAGATGCCCCATATAGTTGCACACAACGGCCTACCAAAATTATATATATAAATTTAGTATACGATAGTTTTTCAATAGAAAATATAGTGGGCGGGCCCTTGTGTGGCAGCATTTTTTGGGAGTTTTTATGGAATAACTTAGTGACGCTAATAGTTAGGTTTAGGTATTGTATACCAATAGATAGAACTTAATGAGACCTATCTAACGATGTATAGAACATGTATGTATGTATAATAGGATCGAAACATACGTAACATTTGTACTGTTTTTGAAATAAAAATAAACGAAAGATTCTCTGTGCACGTGTTCGGTGCGATGGTCGTCGATAAGGTAAAGTTTCGAGGTACTTAAGCGACCATGTATTCGGCCAGTTGTTGGCGTCTCAACCACCATCTTGTAACCATCAAGCACCGCACACCTGAACAGCATCGCTCTCAACGTATGAAGATGTTTCATTTCTGAAGCCCTTACACATCGAAGCCATACAGTCCACACACATAGAAGAACACGCATCGTCGTAGGCACACGTCAGCAGCACACTACCAGCGCACTGTAGCTGACTAGCAAAGGTTCGATTCCTGGCATCCGTTACACATATCGACTTAAAAAAAAATCCAGTCCGCCATCTTTGATTTCCTATCCGCCATCTTTGATCACGAAATAGATGTTGTATTTGGATTCTCTATCCCTTAAATCATCAGAGACGATACCCATATTGATTAATTTAATTTTTCCCATCCACCATCTTTGATTTCCCATCCACCATCTTGAATCACGTAACAGATGTTGTATTAGGATTCCCCATCCTTTTAACATCGCAGACGATACCAATATTGATTTTTTTTATTTTCCCATCCGCCATCTTTGATTTCCCATCCGCCATCTTTGATCACGAAATAGATGGTGTTTTTGAATTCCCTATTCCTTAAAATATCGGAGACGATACCCATATCGACTTAAAAAAAACCCGTCCGCCATCTTTGATTTCCTATCCGCCATCTTTGATCACAAAATAGATGTTGTATTTGGATTCTCCATCCCTTAAATCATCAGAGACGATACCCATATTGATTTTTTAAATTTTCTCATCCGCCATCTTTGATTTCCCGTCCGCCATCTTGGATCACTAAATAAATTTCATATTATTAATCAGCGTCCCGAAAATCTCGAAAACAATGCCCATATAGATTGTATCCTATTCGTTTAGCCTTTTTTTGCCTTTGACCCAACCCTCCCCCTTCTCGTTTGACCATTTTATTATTTTTGTCTGGCCCCTAAAAGTTGTGGCGTAATTTTATATAGCCTATAGTCTATCGGAATAATTGGGCTATCATAGGCAATAACAATTTTTTAAATCCGACTGCTAGTTCCTGAGATTAGCTGACATTATCTTTTAGCCTTTTTAGCCTTTTGCCCGGCCCCAAAGGGTCTAAGCATTATGTTATATAGCCTATAGCCTTCCAGAATAATTGGGCTATCGTATACAAAAAGATTTTTTCAGATCCGACTGGTAGTTCCTGAGATTAGTGCGTTCAAACAAACAAACAAACAAACTCTTAGATATATATAAATCACTACACTGCTACACCTCACACGGATTGCAGGTTGTGATCTGCACGGCGATGGTTGTACATCCGGGATGTCCAGAAGGGGCTGGAAGATTACCAGCGTCCGGTATGCACTAGCATCACGGGACATATTGCTGATCCAGCCACCTTTTTTGGCCAGCGATGGGACACATACCTCACCATATTCTGTTGTAATTGTTTCTTTTTTATATATAAATGTTCTAATACTCCTATTTGCTGTATGTACCTACTTGTTTTCTATTATGTGTCCTATGTGCTGTTTCAAAATATTTTTTTCTTTCCTTTATTTTCTATTTTCTTTCTTTTTCATCACATGTTGGAACATGTGATGACGCGAGTAAACCACAGCGCCGGTTTTCTGGCAAGAATGGCGGTATGCGTACGCCTACGCGATATGTTTCTCATGTTCCCGGCACGTTGTCGTTTTGGCTCATCTTGGTGTTCTTCGGGTTCACCAGTGTGGGGTTGTAGATGTGTAGTGGAAGATAGAAAAGAAAGATAGTTCACAGTCGAGAGTTTAAAGTTTATTACACCACACACAATAGTTCACATTCATACATGTAGAAGAAGCAGAGAATGAGAAGGAGTACACAGTCTATAGTTTATACAGTAAGACGAGGAGAAGAACAAGCAAGCGATAGCGGATAGATTACGAATAAGAAATACGAAAACTTTAGCTGCGAGGCAGAGCTTAGTGCGCGTAGGCTCATTAAGTAAGTAAGGAACCGACTGGCCGGCTGGTATGCGGCAGGGCGTGGCACTCATTGAGCGCGTGAGAGAAAGACGGAGCATCTTGCGTCGCAGGCGACGGCCGGTAGATTCACTACTAATACAAAGTGGTGGTTTGTCAACATGTACAATTGTTTCAATTAATTATTTATGAAATGTTTATGGTTGACCCAAGTTAACAAAGAAACAAAGTAACACAATAAGTGACAATATTAAATTGAACACAACAAAAACAATTTGCCCACTACACTGGTGCTGCTGCAACTGCGGAAACCCTCAAACGGTGCAAATACAGTAATTTAGTAAGTAATTACGTGTTTGAGCCGTTGGGGTGTAAACGCTAGGCTCATGGGATCCAAGCGCTCGTTCTCTATTCCGGGAAATTTCTAGACGGTTAATAGACGTCTCACGTGACCAGAAGGCTGGTTTATTCTTTGATCATAGAATCAACATTGCACTCCAGCGTGGCAATACAATAAAGACATTATACTTATTCACCTAAAAATATTTTAAACAGTGTGCGATAATATAAGACTCTATTTTCATTAAATTTTACTTCGATAGTAAATCAGAATATACTGTTGACTGGTGCAGAATAAGACTGCACGGTAGGTACGTGTGCTTGTATGTGTTAGATACCACAATGCGAGCTCGCTGCGATCAGCTGAGCGACAGCGGGGGTCAATACACAGAGCTGATTTTTAAAATGCATGATTACGAAAAAGAAATTAAGTATTTGTGACTTATTTTTTCATGATTTAAATTCAGTTATAGGAGTATATTCATCCCTGAAAATATTTTGCAAATGCATATCAACACCCTGTATCATAAAATCAAGTTTTGGAATGCGTTATTAAAGGACAGAAGCTTTATTTCTATAAAGCTTCTGTCCTTAAGTATTTGTGACTTATTGTGGTCCAACGAAATATTGACCATCATTATCGTTCTAGCGCGATCCCGGTTGCATCCAAGACTAGGATTCCGAGGTACGTATTTAATCTTACTAGGTTTGACAGAATATAAGCTTTTCTACAGAGAGACTGCTTTCTATCCATGACCTGTTTCAGAATATTCAAGGAAAACGACGGGAAATAAAATAAAATGTATTCCTTCTAATCCGTGTACTGATGACTATATGTTGCAAAATGGAAAGATACGGAAAACTATAGAGTAAGTTAAGTTTACAGTTCCGCTAGGATAACTGCCTTCGTGGTCCAGTGGATAGCGTATGCGTCTACTGATCGGGAGATCCCGGGTTCGATTCTGATTAGAAGCAGCACGCAGTCTGTGCAATGTGCCCGGTAACGGCAATAGGCTCGCCCCCTATTACATGGGACTTAAAATACATAAGGTGAAATGTGAGTACCCCATCGGAGTTACAGGTGTGACCATATAAAAATATAATCAGCTAGGATTAATAAAAAAAACCAGCACTTTAAAAACAGCTCTGAGCTTATCTACTCTAAGAAAGCAACTTCGTGGGATGTAACATAATGATGAGAACTAATTAGTGACTTTTATGTTTCTGCTGAGTGCAGCTGTTTTGTTGTTGTCTCCTTGTGTCTTTCATATACTCTAAGTACTACTAGAATACTAGGTACTTACTACCTACTAGAATCATAATTGAAGTATTTCATGCATTTTTATAAGTTTATGCGTCAGCCATTATTATAAAATTTATACAAATATTTGACATATTGATATAATCAACAACAAACACAAAAGGGGTAGGTATTATTTTAACAAGCTTGTTTTGTCCAGGTGTCTGTAATGCAATCTTTCACCTTGAGTTACACTTACTGTATAGGTGCTTGGTACTTGTGCTGTTGTTACAGGCAGGGCCCGGCCGGTCCGTCCATATTGTAAACTGAGCAGCCGCTTTAGACGCGCACCGGAGGGTCGGAGGGCGCTTTACTCAGCTTCAAACACAATACAGGTTCGCTGCAATTTAAATTTAGGCTTGCCCCCACCCTACATATTGTATAAAAATCCCAAAATACATCATTTTATTACAAAACTAGCGGACGCCAGCAGCTACGCCTGCACATTTTTTAATTTATCTGTTTTGACCGATCCCGTGGGTATTTCGGGAAATCCCTTCTTAGTGCGCCCCTACGGTCCCCAAGGAACATGCTTGCCAAATTTCAGCTTCCTGCGCCCAATAGTTTTGGCTGTAGCTTGTCTGTCAGTCAGTCAGTAACGCAAGGATTTTATATATTAAGATATGCATATTATTTATAGCCGTATTACTTACAAAATAAAGCCCCGAATTTATTATTTATATTAACTATTTAGTGCCAACATAATAAAGGTACTTTGAACATAACAGTGTTGTCTTTTGAAGTTAAGAGGTTAGACATCTTAAACTACTGGTCTCTTGAGAGCGAGATACTTAGCTCTAAAAACGTTAGGACTTCTTCTTCACCTAGAATAATAGCTTGAAAAATGTTTACAATAAGAAGTAGGTACCTATTAAAAGTAAGTTGTACATACTTTTACTTTTAGCGGTTTCAATAAAAGAGGAAGATCTCAAATCGGTCATCTTTTGAATCCTTGTTTGCACAGAATTTCGTTATCTATATAAATACCTTTTTCTTTTAATTTAAAAGGCTAATTGCAGACGGATGGTGGGTGGTATTTACTAGATTTACTTTTAAACTCACCTTGTTAAAGTGTTATAGAACTTAATAAAAGAGCCTTTATACTACGGGAACAAAATATGTACTGCATTGCTGAAGTTTTGATCACATTAACGGAATGGTCCGCCAACTCATGACAACAACACTGGAAGTAGGGAAAACTCCACAAAACCATATCCAATATTAACATAATTACGAGCCCATGCGGTTGTACAACGGTCCTTGTTTTTATGGCAGCCATATTCATTCTTACCTGAACTTGTCCTACATGAACAACGAAAGTGATACAATGGGATAGCAACGAAAACATAAAGACATGTTATAATTATCACGAAAGGGATTGTAATGCATTTGGAGACTATATTATTTTTTTTACAGCATGGTTTAAACTTTCGTCTTGAGACACTGCGGGATATCGGACGTGAAGATATGTCGTAACTTCCCGAACGCCGCCTAACCGAGTTGGATTCGACGAATGACCTCTTTCTCAAAGTTGGACCTACCCAATTGGATCATTTAACCCAGGTAAACGTATTTGTCGACAACTTCGAGTGTAGAGTTCCCAACCTGAATAGGAGCAGGTACAACATGTACGTTAGACATGGTCTTTGTCTTGCCCATGTTCGTCTTATGACCTACTTGTTGGGAGACACTACAGAGGCCACCGAGCATTGTGCTGCGTCTTCCATGGTCTCAGCCATGACTACGATATCGTCTGCAAATCGAAAGTGAGTGATGTACTCGCCGTTGATGTTGACGCCGAGTCCTTTCCAGTCCAGAAGCTTGAAGACGTCTTCCAGCGCAGCGGTGAACAGTTTCGGAGATATGACATCTCCCTGCCTCACCCCTCACTGGAGTCGAATGGGTTTAGAGATCTGTACCTGAAGGCGGACTGACATGGTGGCGTTTTCGTACAAACACTTCAGCACTTCAATGTATCGGTAGTCGATCTGGCATTGTTGGAGAGACTGCAGCACTGCCCAGGTTTCGGTCGAATCAAAGGCTTTCTCATAGTCCACAAGCGCCAAGCATAGAGGCTGGTTATTCTTCTCAGATTTCTGTATAACCTGCCGCAGCGTATGTATGTGATCTATGGTACTATACCTTTACGGAACCCGGCTTGTTCTGGAGGCTGGAAGCTGTCTATCTGTGCTCGCGAGACGATTCGTGATGACCCTTGAAAAAAACTTATAGACGTGACTATATTTTGTTCTCAAGGGTTATACATAAGGGACATAAACAGCTACTCTTATATTTGTGACTGCATTAGCCCATTAGCACCCAAAAGTTTTTCGGCTTGAAGCCCAGGGTCGGCTTATTCCCCCCCGTGGGATCTCCACCTTGTCATGGGTGGGGGGCTCAGTAACTGTGGGTAAGACACCCACGGCGAAGCTAAGCGGGATCGCGGGAGTGGACGCTCCGCGTGGGCTTGGAGGGGGCCTGCGCAGGATGCGTCCAAGGGTGCACTTGTAGGGGACAGTTCCGTCTGTCCCCCATAGTCGGGTGCGATCGCGGGAGGAGAGGCGTGTCGGTGTTGCGTTGCTGCGCGCCCTATCACCCGCGACCAAATGGGGGCTCACCATTCGATGCGTTGCGGTGGGGTTGCAGAGGAAGAGGAGCTGCGGTGTTGTCAGGTTGCCGTGCTCCCTATCCTCTGCGGCCGCTGGATGTGTTGGCGGCGGAGCCCAACACCTTCATCAAAGCCAAGAAGGTTGTGGCCTTCGGGCTATCCGGCGGGTTGCCAGGGTAGAATGCTAACGCGACTCTCTGGCACCCCAAAATGGCGTGGAAGTATGCGCTGTAGTTTTAGTGGATATTACGGCCTTGCACTCCAGCCTTCGAGTCGAAAAAAAATGGGTCGGATTATTACTTTAACCAGATATGCCAGAATATCAACATTTCCACAGTCTGACTGCTTTCTGACCACTACAACTCAAACGATATTCTCCACAGCTTTTATTCTCCATAACGACTATCGAAAATCTTCACGAGATCCAGGACTCTAACTCTTAACATACTCTCCGAAAGCACGGGGCAAGCAATTATGAATTATTGTATATGCACATAACTTCGACGATCAGTAGTGCGCGCCGTGATTTGAACCCGATTCCCGCTGCATGACAGTATGTTGGTATCTCCACTCTACTTAATATTACCTTGAGTACAATATAATATACAATTCTGCCACTATCACACAACACCATCTAGTCCCAAACTATGCAGAGCTTGTACTATGGGTACTAGACAATGGATAAACATATAAATATGCATAAAATATGTGTACAATATGTCAACAGTATATTCGCTTGTACTAGAAAACAGTTATTAAGATGTACACTTCGCCTTTACGTTACATTAGATGGTCTATTCCACTTTGATCACCTGGGCGATATCACCTGGGTCATCATAGGTGACTTTTTAGTGTCCTTTGATCACCCGCGAATATAATCACCTGGGTGTCCATAAGCGACCCTGATGATATTTTAGACAACTTTGTCAAACTAGGCTCCACCATTCCCAATAAAGGTGTGTCAGAAACGGATATTAGATGAAGGAATTGGCATGGAGAAATCAGCGATGGGCCAACTGCACAAAATATCGAAAGATCGGAATGTGCTCAAAAATAAATAAAATTACATTAATAATAATAATAATAATCACAAGCAACGTAAGAAAATACCAGATAAAAACCACCATAATAACAGAAATAGTGAAAAGTTGATACAATGACAGCCGTCACGCCAAGCAATATGACAAGTCAAACAATAAAAATATATACGAAAATGAAAATATTGCGTCGATGCCCATTGGTCATACCGAAGGCGATTGGATTGGCGATGCGAGATGTCAAACGTGCATGCGAACAAATTCCCGAAATGGAATACGTGGCCATTTCTAGCCAGGACGTTACACAAGCAGTCCGTCCATTATCTAATTGGAAATCTCCAGGATTGGACGGGCTGCACAATTTCTGGCTGAAATGGCTACGTAGTTCGCATGAACGCTTGGCATCTCAATTCCAATCAGCCGTGGAATCTGGGTCGCTGCCAGCCTTTATGACGACTGGAATTACCCACCTGCTCCACAAGACTGGCGAGTACAGCAGTACTAGCGAGCCCGGTAATTATAGACCGATAACATGTTTACCATCTGTCTATAAACTTCTTACATCTATTCTGAGAGCTAAAATAGCTAAGCTTGTTGAAGACTTTTCAATTATATCAGCCTCTCAGAATGGATGTAGGAAGGGGGCTCGTGGTACTAAGGAGCTCCTCCTCATTGACATGGCCATTAGCCAACAAGTTCGCCGTAACCGAAAGGATCTGGCGGCATGTTGGATAGATTATAAGAAAGCGTATGACTCCGTGCCGCATACATGGCTTTTGAGGGTGCTAGAGTTGTATAAAGTAAATACTACTCTACGCACCTTCTTAAAGTCATGTATGGGGCAATGGAATACGATTCTTTGCTATCCAGGATGCCGAAGGATCCAGGAGGACGGCGAACGTATTCAAATTGAGCGGGGAATTTTTCAGGGCGACAGTCTGAGTCCCCTTTGGTTTTGCCTAGCCATGAACCTTCTCAGTACATTACTGGAGGGTTCAAGGTTAGGCTACAGGTTACAGAGAGGCGGTCAGGTCATATCTCACCTGTTATTCATGGATGACCTGAAGTTATTTGCCCACTCTGATGCCCAATTGCTAGATTTACTAAACGTAACCCAAAACTTTAGTAAGTCTATCAATATGGAGTTCGGTGTGGATAAATGTGCTGTCATTCATGTGAAGCAGGGCAGGATGGTGGAATCTGAGGGGCTCCAACTCTCAGATTCCATTTACCTAAGATCGCTTCTCTTAACCGATACCTATAAGTACTTGGGTATGTCACAGGCTTTAAGTATCAATGATGCTGTCATGAAGCAATCGTTGCAGGAGCGTTTCTTTGGCCGCCTGAAAAAAGTATTAAAAAGCCTTTTATCAGGTGGTAACAAGGTTCGTGCTTGCAACGGTTGGGTCATGCCACTTCTTGTATACTCCTTTGGCATACTCCGTTCATCCGTGATGAGGTTGTACATCCCGCAGAAGTATGGGGGTCGTGGCTTTCTGAATGTCAAGACCCTACACAACCGCGAGGTGTGCAATCTCAGAGAATATTTTCTCCGGGCGAACGTGGACATGCATCGAGATGTTGTCACAGTGGACAATGGACTCACCCCGCTCAAGTTGGCTACGGAGAACTGGCGCATACCTGTAGTACTCAGTACTGACGATCGCAAGCGTGTATGGCAGAGCAAGGAGCTTCATGGCAGGTTCCATCGGGCCCTGTATGGACCCGATGTAGACCTATTAGCCTCGGTGAACTGGCTACGCTTCGGTGACCTCTTTGGGGAAACCGAAGGGTTTGTTTGTGCAATTGCTGACGAAGTTATCAAGACGAATAACTACCGGAAATATATCCTGAGGGATGGCACTTCCGATATTTGCCGTGCGTGTCACTAGCCCGATTGTTTGTTTTTGGTGTGAGCGTGTGGCCAACTCTGGTGTCGGAATTTTCAGGCCGCCCTAAGGCCTCCGACATGGCCTAACGATCCTTATCCTTAGACAAGAACCGGGACCGACAGCTTTACGTGCCCTCCGAAGCACGGTAGCGCTCAGATGTAAATGCCACACACGGTCACCCATCCAAGTGGTGACCTGCAAGCGTTGCTTAACTTTGCCTATCTGTTACGAACGGCAAGCCAAGTCTCGCCACGAGCGCTACCCGATGAATCCCTAAGGCATATTGTTTCCGGTTGTTCACGTCTTGCTAACGGCGAGTACTTGCACAGACATAACCAAATAGCTCATTACAATAGAATCATTCACCAGCAACTTGCTCTGAAATACAAACTTGTAGACATCGAGGTACCGTACTACAGGTATGTGGCAGAGCCAGTTCTCGAAAATGGCCATGCCACATTGTACTGGAATCGATCTATCGTCACAGACAGGACTGTTGTAGCCAACAAACCTGATATTGTGGTGATAGATCGATCAGAGCGCCTCGCAATAATTGTTGATGTCACCATTCCTCATGACGAGAATCTCGTGAAAGCCGAGAAAGACAAACAGATTAAATATCTGGACTTGGCTCATGAGATTGTCGACATGTGGGATGTGGACTCGGCAATTATTGTGCCGATAGTTGTAACGGTTAATGGCCTAATAGCCAAGAGCCTCGATCGTCACCTTAAGAGGCTCGCGTTGGGTGCTTGGGTCAAGGGTCTGATGCAAAAGGCAGTACTTCTCGACACGGCACGTATTGTGAGGAAGTTCCTGTCTCTGGAGCCCTAACCACCGGCAGCTTGGACCCTGTGTCCGTTGCTGGTGGGATCCCACGGTTTATTTTTATATTTTTAAATGTATTTAATTTTTTGTGATATATTTAAAAATGTAATTTAAATTTGATTAATGAGAAATAAATGAATAATAATATAATATTCTACCACATTCACACAACACCATCTAGTCCCAAACTAAGTAGAGCTTGTACTATGTGTACTAGACAATGGATAAACATACATATATATTTTTTTTTTGTAAATACATACATATTATACATAGAAACACCACACATTGTCGAACTGAACTTTCTGTCAGAGATTATCCAGTTTATGTCTACAGAGAATTCTCCAGTATTTTGGACACATAGCCAATAAACCCAGTGATAATCTGGATAAACTGATGGTCACCGAGAAGGTGGATGGCAAGAAATTCTGAGGTCGCTGCCCGAAAAAATGGACAGACCAGGTGACCGAACAACTTAGTGTAGATTTGATTGCGGCAAGTGGCGACAGCTTGTACGTGAGAGGAAGAATGAAGAACGGAACCATCACGATGCTCAGCAGTGAGCAACTGCAAGGAGGAGGACGATCCGTTACCTTTGCCTAGTTTAGAAAAAGCAATCGCTTGTCATATTACACGAGTCTTATTTCACTGCCTAATTACATAAAAATATACTTTCGCGACTAACTCTATACTATTTTCGCGACTAAGTCTACGTCAATACACTCCATGGAGATATGGACAGCACCTAGTATAATATCACTTTCAAATGTTGACTTCATGTTATCAAAAAACACAGTCATAACCCATGTTTCGCATTTTACGGTTTTGCGTTTCACTTAGGTAAACTTATATTATTTAGATATTTTTCCATGTTTATATGTTTGCATTAGTGATATTTGAAAGTGATTTTAGGATAACAAAGTAATAATTTTAACAGGGTCACCTATGGACACCCAGGTGAGATATTTGCGGGTGAACAAAGGACACTAAAGAGTCGCCTATAGATGATGATCCAGGTGATCAAAGTGGAATAGACCCATTAGATCTCGTAAGTTCAGTCTTGATATGGAACAAAACAACCACTTGTTTCTAAATGTTTTATTGAACGAATGAAATAATTTATTAATTTATTTATTAACTTTATATTAAAAAAGAAAATATTATATTATATTATATTATTACAGTAGAAGAAAATAATTTGTATTAGTAGTAAGTTAATAATTTTGTATTTAAGAAAAATTATGGTAAAGGTCAAATAAAGGCTTTTTTATTTATTTATTTATATACACACATAGCGTATAAAGGTGGACTTAATGCCTTAGGCATTTTCTGCCAGTGTACCTTAGAGTGGTGCAGATAATAATAATAATTCAGGTTTTCCTGTATTTTAATATTAGTATTTCAACCACAGATATTAATCTAGTTAATTTCTTGTATGGTTATTTTCTTCAGAACAGAATAAATAAAGAACAACAGACGTCGCGGCCTTTTAATTGGAGAATCAGAAATGTTTTCCTGTTTTAGTATATTTATACTCCCAGCCGATTTCGGCTATGGTGACTACTACAGATCAATTATTATTATCATTAGAAGAGCTGTTAGCTCTCGCATGTGCCCTCTGATGGCTGCAGTATCCAATTTTATGTGTAAACGTGCGCAAGCATTGGTTGCACGTGAGGATCCCGTCGACATAGTTATAAACGATGGCTGCTGGTGGTTTAGCCTTAAGAGCATCACGTTTCGAATCCAGTTTGGATTCCCTCTGCTCTTCGAAGTCACCAACTTTGTTCCTCACCAAAAGCCTCCACTCAGAGCGGCAACCGGCATTTTTCTCCGAAGTCTGGGCATCAATGTTGCACCTCTTCATGTGCCTTTTCTGAACGTCCTTGAAGCGTAAGAATTGGCCACCTTGTTTCCGCCTGCCGTTCTGGAGATCAGAGAAGAAGATGCGTTTTGCCATTCTCTCACTAGGCATTCGTGAGACATGTCCACACCATCGAAGCTGTCGCCGCATCAAGGACGCTTCTATGCGGGAGACATTTGCGCGTCGAAGCACTTCGGTATTTCTTATCTGATCCGACCATTTGATTTTGAGGATGTCCCGTAAGCACTTTAAATGAAACCTGTCCAGCGTTCGTATGTGTTTCCTATAAAGGACTCATGTCTCCGAAGAATATAGAAGATTTGGGAGAACTACGGCCATGTAAATGGACATTTTTGTCGAGAGCTTCAAATCATGTGATTGTAAATCCTTGGCTCGTAGTTTACCGAAAGCAGCTGATGCAGTGCCTATTTCGGCATCAAGGTCGCACTTAGATGTAATTGTGCTGCCTAGGTATTTGAAACGATCTACTTGCTTCAGCTCAGCCCCGCCAATGTACACCTTGATCGGTTCCGTAGCTCCATAAGGGTTCATTGCTATAACCTTAGTCTTCTTCACACTGATTTTGAGACCGAAACGGCAACAGGCTTCCTGGAGATTCGTAATCAGGTTCTGAAACTCCTGTGAAGAGTTAGCTACAAAACAGAGATCATCCGCATACATGATCTCTGTTATTAAGGGGCGTGTGATACCTCAGAACAGGCTTTTAATCTGGTAAGGTTAAAAAGTCCCCCATCAGTCCGGAAACTTATTTTGATGCCAGCAGTAGCCTGCTGGAGTGATTCACTGACAACGACAAAAAGTAGAGAGCAAACAGTATTGGTGCTAGAACACAACCCTGCTTGACTCCACAACTCACAGGAAAGAAATCTGACTGATCGCCATTGTAAGTTACACAGCAAGTCATTTCGTAGTGTAAAAGGTGAATCACTTGCACAAACTTCTCAGGGCAACCTAATTTGGCCAGTATGGTCCAAATGGGTTCCCGCGGCACACAGTCGAATGCTTTCTCCAAATCCACAAAGCACATATACAAAGGTTGGCTTTGTTCTCGACTTTTTTCCTGAGTTGACGGACAGAAAAGATTGCTTCGCAGGTCCCTCTATCAGGAAGAAACCCAAATTGAGTTTCTGGCAGTATGTTCTCTGAAATAGGTAAAAGCCGGTTGAGAAGAACTTTGGCAAATATATTCCCAGGTACAGAGAGTAGCCATATACCCCGGTAAGAGTTGCAATCAGAACGGTCCCCTTTGTTTTTATATAGGGTCTGTATTCGGGATATTTTATATTCTGGTGGAATTGCTCCCTCGTTCCAAATGCGATTGAAAATTTGCCAGATATAGGTATGAAGTTGCTCCCCTCCATATTTAAGCAGTTGTACAGCTATATTATCAACCCCAACAGCCTTTTTTTTCTGCCCTTTGATGGCCCGAACTACTTCAACCAGTGTTAATGACTCAGTAAGCGAAGCTTGAGGTGGACGAGGGTGAATACCTCTAATATGCTCAAGATCTGCTAATCGATCCGCATTGAGCAGGTTATTGAAGTGCTCTGCCCAACGATCTAGTATATCCTACTTCGCAGTGAGTTTTTGTGAGCCATCCAGGTATATTAGAGGAACGCCTTTTCGAATTGAAACGCCAATCAACTTACGAACTTCTTCAGAAAAAGCGCCTAGTTGGTGTGTGTCTGCGAGCCACTGTATCTTTTTCGCATTTTCAAGCCACCATCTATCTTTGATCTCTCTAATTAGTTTCCTTAAGGACACACCATTATTACAGACTTCCTGTGTGAGATTCTGATTGCGTTGATTGCGCTTCAATAGTGTACGATGCTGTTCGAATGCCTCAGTTAGTGTACTGTCATTCTGGTCAAACCAATCCGCGTTGACACGTTTCTTTAGTCCTATAACATCTGTGGCCACTGTCATTACGGTGGACGAAATCCATTGCCAGTTCGATATAAGATCACCTTGCTGGGCATCAAAAGCATCTAACGCGTCAGTCAGCTCTTGCTCGTATTGTTGTTGAAGTTCCGTAGAATATAATTGGTCTAAATTGAGGGATGTTGGTTTAGCCCTACAGGGTCTAAGCGGTGCGCGTAGGCGAAGTCTCAATTTAGTGACCAGAAGTCTGTGGTCTGTCCAGCAATGTGCGCCGCGCATAACGCGGGTGATGTTCACCCGTGTGTACGTCTCTTCATCGGGTTATGGCGTAATCGAGGAGGTGCCATTTTTTGGAACGTGGGTGCATCCAGGTAGATTTAAATTTGTTGCGAAGCCTAAATAGAGTGTTGGCAATGGTGAGGTCGAATTGGGCACAGAGTGTAAGCAATAGCTGTCCGTTAGTATTCATATTGCCCACACCATTACTCCCAATCACGCCTGGCCGCGACTCAGCATCTCTGCTAACCCTTGCGTTAAAATCGCCGAGCAGAAGTACTTGCTCATTCGGACGTATATTGCTAAGACATTGGCAAAGCTCTTCGTAAAATTGATCCTTAACACTGTCCTCGTTTCTCATGGTCGGTGCATATACGGTTATCACATTCAAGTAGTTGTTGTTTTGAAGGTGAAGGCGCAATGTTATAATTTGATCGGAGATGTATTGCGGAAATTCAGGCAGCTTTTTTGCGATAGTAGATTTAATGGCAAAACCTACGCCAGCTAATCTCCGCTCAGTCTGAGGTCTTCCTTTCAAAAAGAATGTATAGCCACCGCCAACTTCCTCCAGCTTGCCCTGGCAGCTAGACGTTTTTCGCTTAGAGCAGTTACATCTATATTGTAGCGACCAAGTTCGCGTGCTACGACAGCAGTTTTACGCTCTAGGCAAAGGTGTCCGTCATTGTCCATTAATGTGCGCACATTCCATGCGCCGAAGGTCATAATCGATGATTTTATTTGATGTGTTTGTGACGTCGACCGCGGGTGGTGGGGTGCTCAAGCAGCCGCGGTTACTACTCCCCCAGTGCGTAAGGACAAGCATTTTTTGGGGCACCTTTTCTAACCCCCTCTCCGGCTAAGCGGGGGTAGCAGTGCCTCCCTAAATAGGGCTGCTTCGTCACCTAAGGTGCTGTCCAATCCACACTGTTGTCCCAATTGCAGTGCAGAAACGACCACTCTCCTTAGGCCGCCATACGTGCGGGCTTCAGACAAAGTCAGGTGTGCACCACAATCCAACCTCTCTGCCTCAGCCCATCGCCATAGGTCTTGATCAGAGTCTGGTCATCAGAAGCAGTCAGTTGCGCGTGACATATTTAAGTGCATAAGTGATTGCGCTAGCACAGATGCACTCTTTCGTCCTTTCCCTTCTGTGTCCAGTGGAACGGAAAGCCGCTACGACTGGAGAAGGTTATGGATGCAGTGAATGGCCGACGAGCACTTATGAACTATGTCGTCGCCCTAAGCCTTCCACATGACTTTACAGGACCGCCGAATCCGCCACTACCGAATTGCTTATCTGCGTTGGTGTGCCATTTTCGCCGGAATAGATTCTACTCACAGAGCGGGAGGTATCCGCCAAACGAGTGTCGAAGCAACCGGTCTCCTTCACTGGGTCTAGCCCACGAGTCGACGTGGTTAACCGGGGTGTTGCCGCTGCATGAGTTACAGCTAAGGAGCCACCGGTGAGACATTATGGGCCGCCGCTCATTCAGTGAGTTTCCCTTTCAGTCGACTAAACTACACAGCAGATTGACGTCCCACTACACCCCAATCCTGTTTTAGTACTAAGTAGTTAACAAGCGTCCGGACTGATAGCAGGAGCCAAGCGGTTACCAGATCGTAACGCTAAATACACGAAACTACGTCGTAATTATATTATTGCATGTTAAATTGTACAGAGTGATTTTTAATTTTGTATTTTAGGAAAACGTGCAGAACATGTAGTTGTACATGTTTGGCCAAAACTCTAAGGTTTTTGCTGGTTATGCCTCAGTTGCAATAAAACTATCTTCCTTGATTAGGAATCGTAGATTTTATAAAATGTCACATACCTATTTAGTAATAAAATTTACAGGGCAGCAGACTACTAACAAATAATTAATCTAAGAAACAGCAGTTTGTTGTACTTTGTAATGTAATTGCAATTCTTTTTTATCTTTTGTTCCAAGTGAAGACTTATAGGAAGTTTGACTGTACTTACATATTTAGCATAGTAGTTTAATTGAGCGCCTCATCGTTAAACGAATCGCCAAGTTTTATGAGAGACACTACATGGGACAACACTGTACTAACACAAAGTGTTGTTTCGGGAATGGTTATCTTTGTGTCCGTTAGTTGAACATATGTAAAGGATTCATTCCTAGTACCCAGTTAAATATCTATGGGTGGTATTTAAACGCAAATCAAATAAAATACTTTTTTTATGAAATAATAATCCAAATTTCCATCAAAATTACTGATTGCACAGCAGAATACACAACTCAAAGTATTAGAAAACACACTACAATTTATTTACGTAACGCACGGCTGTTTATCTTAATGCAAAGCAATTTTATTAATGCACTGCTTATAATGACTAATATCCCAAGGGTTGTATTTAACTGTTAGTCAAAAATACAAATTTTCCATCAAAAATACTAATTGCACCGCTAAGCTAAGTTGACGGAGCCCTGCTTCGCAGGGCTCCTATTTTTGAGAGAAGGGTCACAAGAGAACCTAACATAACCTATTAAGTTTTCTGAGAGGATAAGTTTACTCGGATAGATATTTTGCTTTTACAGTGAGTATCTTCTACATGCGCACTAGTTAATTTGCTGTGCAGTTAGTATTTTGATAAACATTTAGATTTTTTTGTACTTAAATAAATTTATTTGTATCGCATTATGAGGATAAAAGTAATGTCATGCTGATGTATTTTTTATTTTTTTCTGCAGTAATAGTTTTGCTAAACATTCAGTTTATTTGTAGTAGGTAAAGTAATTTATTTGATTTAATAAAGCATATAAATGATGAAAATATATTGATATGTGATTATTTATTTGATGTGCAATTAATAATATTCCAATATCTATTGCCTAACCAACTTAAAACTTTATTTTCACAATAAAAAACGACAATGGGATATTTATCTATGTATACTTTTTTATATATCTGCACGAGCACACATACAACACACACACACTAACATACACACACACACCACACAACACACAAACGCACGCACGTATACTGACCGCACAATATAGCATAATTATTTAGAAATCCAAACATACAATGATTGTATTTTTTATGAAAATTAATAAATGTACTCTGGTACCCATAACACAAGTTCAATCTTAGCTTGGGTACCAGTTGGCAACAGAATGAATGTAAACTTTTAACTTTAACATAATTATGTTTGTACCAATACTATGTTTTTTCAAAGTTTTGTATTCTTGTGTGTATAAATAAAGTATTATAAGTATTGCAATGACGAATTTTTTTCTAAAAATCTTGAAAATATGATCAGACTAGCGACTCACCTCGGCTTCGCACGGGTGCATATAAACCTTCCTCTTGAATCATTCTAACCAATAAAAAACCGCATTAAAATCCGTTGCGTAGTTTTAAAGATTTAAGCATAAATAGGGACAGACAGACAGAAAACAGACTTTGTTTTTATACTTTGTAGTGAAGTCACAAATTCAAAAATGTACTTCAATGACCCGAACCTAAAAATATTGGTTCTCTTTCTCCTGTAAAATTTTACATATCTGAAAGGGTCAAACGAATTAAAAATAATAAAGTGATACTAGCGTTCCAAGGCATGTGTACAAATTATTATGTTTATCACATTTACTTAGCAAGTTTTAATGCGGTACGATTAAGGATTGCTACGCTTGACTTATTTTCTAAATTTGCATGCCTTATCTACAATCTATGTGGTACTTGCTGTAAGAACCTGCTTCCAGACGAATTTAATAACAGTACTGGTTTCCACAATTCATTATAAACACACATTTTGACGGTGGTAGGGCCTCGCTGTTTACATCACAAATGGGCCGGCTCGAACGGGGCAGTACCACCCTCCCACAAAAGATCGACGTAAAGTAACAGTATGTTCTATGCTGTTGCATTTCGTTCGGTGAGTGGGAGAGCCGGAGGCCCAACCATACCCTGCCCATTCTCTCATCATTGCCCATATAGGGAAGGAGGAGAGGATGAGGAGGATTAGCTGAGCGGGCGGTTACCGCAGCATACATGGGACCAGTAGAGTATCCGTGGAGTCATTGTGTGGGAAGTGTGGGTCGACCCGCCGGCCAGGGAGACCCGTAGAAACGGTGGTGCCGCTGGCCGCCGGCGTTATAGTATGGGGGCCCAACTGGGGCTAACCATCTCGGGAGGCTGCCCTACCAGGCCGCGCACAATCTCGGGGTGGCTCGTCGTGCCGGTTGGTGACCCGGCGACTACTTCCGGGAGGGTACGGGGCCCCTTCCGTCCGGCGCGGGTCGGTCACCGCTATACCTCACAGTATAATGGCAATACAATACTCTGCGCTTTGTCACGCGCTGCCGCGTTGACTGTCTCCTCTTTTCACGCCCCCTTTTCATCTTCTACGGCAGCTCCAAGAAATAGTTCCGGTCAAACAGCGGCGTCTTCGTTCCCCACCAACTCACTTTTTGAGGTGGAGTCCGCTAACATCTGCGGACTCCATTCGAACCTAAACGCCGTCCACCATCATCTCAAGACGGCCCGACCGGCTATGCTTTTCTTGACCGAGACTCAAATACGTCGTCCTGACGACACGACTTATTTGCATTATCCCGGTTATGCACTGGAGGATAACTTCCACGCAAAAGCCGGGGTTTGCTTGTTCGTCAGAGCAGATATTTGCTGTCGACGTCTACTCTGCCTAGAGGACCCGTCCTTTTCTGTCCTATGGGTACACGTAAGTCTGAGTTCATTGGCCCGGATTTACGTGTGCCTTTACCGTTCCCATACCGGAGATGCCGAGACAACTCGACTGTTTGACAACTTAAGTCAGGCAGCAGATAATGCGCAGGAGCAGTTCCCGACCGCCGAGTTGGTCTTTTTGGGAGATTTCAATGCCCGCCATGAGACCTGGCTGGGCTCTTCCAAAACGGACCACGCGGGACGGGCGTCTCACGCATTCGCTCTTACGCATTACCTGACTCAACTGGTACTCCAGCCCACCAGGATACCAGATATATCGGGTCAAGCGCCCTCGTTGTTAGACCTTGTGCTGACGAGTAACCCGGCCCAGTACAGTGTGACTGTACAAGGCCCTTTGGGTTCCTCCAACCACTGTCTGGTTCGCACTATAGTGCCATTCGCTTCACCTCCACAACCAGTGAAGGCAAAGCGACGCTTGTGGCACTACTCGTCAGCGGATTGGGATGGCCTACGAGACTATTATGCGTCCATCCCGTGTTCTCAACGCTGCTTTGGTGGGAGGGATCTGTCGGAGAGTGCGTCTGCTGTTGCTAGGGAAATCATGTTGGGTACGGAATATTATATTCCATCCACTGACGTCTCCAGCAGCAGCGGAGTACGGCCCTGGTTCGATCGCGAGTGCGCCGATGCTGTTATACAAAAACAGTCGGCTTACCGCGCTTGGATCAGGGCTCGGTCCCGTCGCCATCCGAATGTCCATCTCATCAAGGCAGCCTATAATAGAGCCACCAAGGTCTGCAAGAGGCATACATAAGAGCGGATGCTCAGCGCATTGCACGGTTTGGTCAAGAACTCTTCTCGCACCCCACGGGCAGCCGGGGATACTGGCGATTGGCCAATTGGCCAAAGCCATGCAATCTAATTTCTGCCAGCCTTCACTGCCGCCGGCGCCGTTGCGATGCCCTGATGGATCACTGGCCCATGAGCTGCAAGAGAAAGCTGACCTGCAGGCTTAGCCAAGACGTCTTTCTGCAAACGTTAACGCAAAAAAAATGTATGGAGTGAACGAAAAGTCACGTGATCTAATCAAACAAATAGAAAAGTCGTAGCGTCGTTTATTCGCATTTTAGGTAATGTGTGTGAGTAGAAATAAAATACGTATTGCCCGTAACTCCGTGTATTTCATACTAAAAAATCTTAGGCGATGGATGCAGCCGTCTCTACCTCACACATACATCACCTTACATTACACACATACATCACGCAATCGTACATTAGGTAAATAGGTACACTAGTAGTAATGTGTCCCTACAGTACTCCCCCCTTTACAAAAGAAAAAATATATATATATTTACCCCAGTATAACTACAATAATCTTAATCCTATTTATCATCACTGACACCGACACGTAACACTGGTCGATAGACGTGGAATGTGGCGCCGATCTATGACGCGTACTGTGGCGTTGGCGCTTGCTGACGAGGGACCGCCTGCACGCTAGCCAGCGTGGCGTTGCTCACGAACACTTGCCTGCGCACCCATCCTTTCGCCGAACCTTTGCAATGTCACCATGTCATGTATCCGGCTGCGAGACCGATGAGGATAACTATTGCGACAATAATCCAGTGCATCGTGTCCAGCTTCTGTGTTATCATAGAGTTGTTCACGGTCGCCTGCGCAATAACTGGGTCTTTGCTGGATGTACCGCCCATGTTATCGACTAGTGTTCAGTGTTACCGATGTCTTAAAAGTCTTAATATAAACTAAACGACATGGTAGTCATATTAACTTAATACATAATTATGTTTATTACATTTCACAATGCTCAATTGCTAAAAATGCGTCAATACGCAAAATAATGAAGAGCAATGTAATCGTATTCTATATTTTAACATTTATTATAATGTAAAATAACCTACTTAGTTTTACTTATTATTAGTAATTATACTTAATGTAAATAACATTACGACTCAAAGTCGTATTATATCTACTTTAAATGACACAATTCATTTAGGTACGCTTATACAATAACAATACTCATAGATTCAATTACACATAGATACTCGTGACGACACCTGCAAAAGTGTTTACGAAGCAAAACGTATTGGACGCTTGATAACGCGGCCACTGCGCGATGTTCTCGGACATAAAACTTTGCAAGAAGTGTCTGTATTATCAGGCGAGAAACTATACCTATTGTTATCATAAAAAATATTAAAACTATTACTACTACTATCACAATCTGTTGACGACTCTTCGTCGATTATATAGGCAGGTTTAAGCCTATCTATCGAAATAGTCGTTTCCTTATCACCTATTTTTATTACGAAAGCCTTTCCTCTCCTGCTTATGACGCTGTACGGGCCATCATAAGGAGGTTGCAGAGATTTACGTAATATATCGCGCCTAACGAAAACACTTTTGCAAGTAGTCAATTCGCTTGGTATAAATAACGAACGTGTATTACTGTGGCTTGGTGGTCTAGGTTTTAACTGATTAATGGCGTCTCTTAGCTTTTGCAAATATTCCGAGTCCGACACACCTAATCTACTGTTGTCATAAAAATCACCCGGTAACCTAATTGTTTTTCCGTTCGTTAATTCAGCTGCGCTCACGCCACTGTCACTTCTAGCAGTGGCGCGTAAACCTAACAACACAGATAGTAATTCGTCGATGCATGAGACGTGCCTTAAGAGCCACTTTTAGTGCTCTATGCCAACGTTCTATCATGCCGTTGCTTTGCGGATGATAAGGTGTCGTGCACATTTTTTCAATACCTAAATACTTCATTAGTTGCTGAAAAACATCACTTTCAAATTGTCTGCCCTGGTCGCTCGTTAGCTTAACAGGGCATCCAAAACGGGATATCCATCCTTCGAACACCACTCTTGCTACAGTCTCTGCCGTAATATTCTGCACTGGAAAAATCTTAAGCCAACCACTAAAACGATCTATCATAATTGCACAGTATCTAAAGCCATCTGCCGTCGTGCTAAGGGGGCCTACTATATCTATGTGAACGTGTGAAAACTTATCAGCCCTCTCATATTCGATTGAGCCTGATATCGTATGCCTTGTGATTTTTACTTTTTGACATTGGACGCATGATCTCGCCCAATGTGTAATGTCCCTATCCATGTCTGGCCAAAATAATTTTTGTTTGATTAATTTCTTACTAACTTTGATGCTGATGAATAAATAAGGGGTTTGTGATCAGTATACACAGTTAGTTCACGACCTTCCAACAGATTTTTAAAATGCTTGATGGCCATAAATACTGCCTAGAGTTCCCTGTCGTATGTCGAATATTTAGTTTCTGTTTGCGTTAATTTCTTCGAGAAATAACCGAGTGGCTGCCAGGTATTATATGTATATTGTTGCAAGACTGCACCAACACTAGTGTTTAAAGCATCTGTCATCAGCGCTAATTTAGTATTAGGTAAAGGATAAGATAATGTAGCGGCGCTTTGCAAGCTCTCCTTACATTTCTTAAATGCCTCGTCGGCCTTATCAGTCCACTCAATAATAGTTTTATCATTCTTCTTGGTGTTATGCAAATATTCATTAAGTATTGATTGAAATTCTACAGCCCTAGGAATATGAGATCTATAGAAGTTTATCATACCTAAAAAGCGTCGCAATTGCTCCACGGTGTGCGGCCTCGGAAAATTTATCACAGATTGGACCTTGTCGTCAAGCGGGCGAACTCCGTCCGTCGACACCTCAAAACCTAAAAACTCAAGCTTAGATTGACCGAATACGCACTTAGAAATATTTATAGTAACACCATATTTGTCGAATCTTTGGAAAACGGCATTTAAATGCTTTTTATGCTGTTCGGCTGTTTCGCTCACAATGATGACGTCATCGATATAATTAAACAGAAAGTCTAAATCGCGCAGCACCACCGTATCCATAAATCTTTGGAACGATCGGGCTGCGTTACGTAATCCGAACGTCATTCTTGGAAATTCGAACAAGCCAAAAGGCGTTATAATTGCCGTTTTCTCTATGTCGTCCGGGGCCACTGGAATAAAATGGTTTAGATCTAATTTACTAAAAAACATTTTTTACCCGCTAATTAATATTTAAAATCGTGAATTCGAGGAATTAGATACCGATCCGGCTTGGTTATCGCGTTCAACCGTCTATAATCGCCACAAGGCCGAAGTTCACCGTTTTTTTTCGGTACTACGTGCAAAGGGCTTGCCCACGCACTCATAGACGGTCGACAGATACCCATTTCGGTCATTCTCCGAAATTCCTCTTTCACTTTAGAGAATCTATCCGGTGGCAAGGGTCTCGCTTTCGCGTAAACCGGTGGTCCCGACGTCTCGATCACATGATATACCGAATGCTTAGGTGGGTCCCGGTACGATACCGGTTTAGTCACCTCCGGATATTTACGTAACAATTCATGCCACTCGTTATTGCAATCTAAGGTTTTTATTGACGATTCATATAAACAATCATTAACAACTGAAGTGAGAACGTTTAGACGAGTTATTTCGTCTCTCAATTTCCGCGAGCTCAAGTCACCTAACCACCACCCTAGGTTGTATCGCGTCTAGTTTTCCGCTTGCGGTGTAGGCTTCACCTTATTTCGATTGCAGGGCTTAATGCATTTTGCAGCTTTGACTCCGTACCGGTGGTGGTAAAAACATAACCACTCTGGGTGTTTACGGCTCCTGCTAGAATCTCTAGGTCGTGACCTTGAACGGTCATATTGCCTTCCTCTATCTCCTCCCTTCTGGGGATATCGGGAACGCCGTAATTCAGCTACTTCGGTGCTTAGATTCTGCATCATCTCCATCAGTTCTCTCGTGCTAAAGTCCGCGCGGGTTGTAGGGGCAGCTATCTCCGCTACTTCCGAAGTTGGTCTCGAAGCCTCCATAACCTTGTCTGCCACAATTGCAAGGTTCTCAAGGTCTTTTACTTCAGTCACCGCTAAAACAGCCTGCACTGGCGATGGAAGATGACTGTTCCACATAATTTGTAGCGTTGGATCGGGAATCTTACCTCGGGCGAGCTCCCTCATTCTGCATAACAATTGAGAAGGTTTCTGGCTTCCCAATTCCATTTCGCCCAAAAGCTTCTGAAACTGCCTTGTCTCTGATTCCTCAAAAGCCTGTAGTAAACGCTCATATGAGCGAATCATATTTTTGACTATCAGGTGGGGACAACAGAAGGTCACTAACCTGTTGGATGGCGGTTTTATTGAGCTTGGTAACCACTAAGTTTTGCTTAGATGCATCACTTAGTTTTTGACTCGCCACGGCGGCCTCGAATTGGACGAACCATAGCAGCGGTTGGTCCGCCCAAAATTCCGGGATACGAGAAGAGACCGTGATACTAGCCAAGGCTATGTCATCCGACGCACATTTTTCACTTTTTGTTTCCTGTGGTTTCGCCGGTAAATATGCACTTTTGGGATTCATTGTCCGAAATGTCAATATTTATTATAACGCACAACTAAAATGTTTCGATTTGAATGCGCAACTGGGTTGCCAGCTTCCTACATGAGCGCCGTATCCGAGTCCTTTATGACGGCGAGTCATCGAAGTTTCTCCGGGTGAATGCTGGTGTGCCTCAGGGGTCCTTGCTATCGCCCACGCTTTTTCTTCTGCATGTCAATGATATGCTCACTTTTGGGTGCATACATTGCTATGCAGATGACAGTAATGTACATGGGCGATATCTCAGACACCCTGCGGCTAGGCAAGCCAATACTGAGGAGTATAGGCGGACACTTGTTGCTGAGCTTGACTGGGTTCTGAATTGCATCTCGCATTGGGGTGATGAGAACCTGGTCGAGTTCAACGCCAAGAAAACACAGGTGTGCGCATTCTCAGCCAAGGTATCTCCATTCCTTCCCCATCCCTCTCTTCTGGACACTCCACTACCGATTCAAGACAGCCTCAATATCCTGGGTATGGACATACTCAGAAATCTCAACCAGAAAAGCTACATCGAGGGTGTCATCAAATCTGCATCTCGGAAACTCGGAGTCCTGAGTGAGGAGGTTTTTCTGAGGGATTCTGGATGACAACGTTAAAAAGACATGGAGGCTGAAAATCCACCACAGTCGCCGAGGGCTACATTGAGGATTCAGTCCAAAATCAGACTAAAATTTGAACCAAATTAACTGAGACTATAAAAATACGCCCCAATTCACCTCAGCCGACAACTTCCAGGGAGTATCCGCCATGGAATCCATCGTCTGATGAAATACCAGAGTTTCCTATATTTACAGATATCCAGAACAGCCAAATTTGTCATAATATATCAAACAGCATAAACATTCCAAACAAAAAAGTAACTTTTAATTTCACGAATTGTCCTAATTTGACAATGAATTTTAAATAGGTACTACTAATATTATTATATACGAGTATTATCAATTAATAGTTTAGTTATACAACTAGTTTTATTTTCCTCATATTCGAAATGAACCGTAGAGTGTTTAACACGCGTAAAAGAATCAATTCCTACTCGGACTATAGCCGTCCTCGTTGCGCTCGGGCGACTAAATGCCTCGGGAATTGATTCTTTCGACCCTCGGTTAACAATCTACTAATACTTACCTTATTAATTTGACATGAAAGAAAAGAGAGAATTTGGCATGGATCACATTCACACCAGAGGTGTTTACGGGATGGCTCTATTATTTGAATAATATTACGGGACTGGAACCGTACACGTAAATTTTACTATTGCTTAAAAATAATAAGAAAATTAAATTTTACGTTTCTTTAAAGTTAGTGAGACAAATGTCTATTATTTATATAAAATTAACTTGCCAGTCTCTAGGATTTTGTTATAAAATAGGACTTTATCACTATAGAAAGATTTTTGATGACCTATTAGATTATTAAAGATTTTATTGCAACAAGAAGGTACGAATACGAAAACGTAAAAATCAATAATAGTGGTGGAACAATTCCCCCAAAATATGGTACAAATTGTGAGAGCAAAAATGTCACATGTCACGTCCAAGTCGGTGCTTGGCCAACTTGGCAAACTTGGCCAACTTGTTCAAACTCTCCGATACAATCAGCAGCGTTCGGCCGGCTGATTGATACCTAATAAAACATTATTAGTTTATTGTTACTTTCTCTTACTGTGTTCTTGATTAGGCATGTTACGATATATTGGGCTGTTGCCGTTGTTGTTATTTTTATTTGGTGCGTTGTGGCTGCGGTAGTTTATTTAATACATCCAATCATCCAACTGTTTACTCTTTTGTTTGAATACTGATAATACATTTTTTTTTCGAACTTAAAACAGTATATCTATGGCAGATACATAGCCGGTTCAAAGTTTGAAATATTGTGCTCGACATTTGCTTCATCTAAAAGTTTTTATGCCAAAGAAGCTATACATAGTGGGGCTATATTTTAAGTCTGATGAATTTGATGTCTGTAATAGGTAGACGTAGACTCACTCCTTTGAATTCAAGTAGAAGGACGCACAAAAAACTCCAAACATCAAAACGATACAAATCAAGCAACAAATATTTTTACCGCTAATCAAAATCGTACCTTAAAACAAACATTTGAGCTTCATTCATTAAAACCTCTGAGCTTTTCTGACATCGCCATATCACACTCAGTCAATATAGATCTTTTCCGCAAGAGTAATTACAGCTGTTACGAGAAAACACTAAGAGCATCCGGTCATATAATTGTTAGCTCAATGACGTATTATAATATAGACGCGCCATACACCAACAAAGCGGCTCTGAAAAACGGCTACAAATACCAAATAATATCTTGTATGAATAAAGAAAGAGAAAGCAAATAAATACTACTATAGGGGCACCTGTTGTTAGAGAGAGATAATATACATCTCTAGTTTCGTTCCGATGAAATGCTGCATGCTCATTGGTCAAGACCATAGATGACGTATATTTAGAGGCATGAGGGGAAAAAAGGACACCTGACTTTCGTACAAAATATTTTTTTCATTTATTATATATGAATGCAGTCATAAACAATATTACCAACGTAACAACGACTTTTAAAAAAAATGGTAAATTTAAAAAGTTTGTAAAAGGAACGAGTTCCGATTGTGATGAAATTTTTGTGTGTGTTCAAGGGGACTTGAGAATGGTTTAGATACACAATTTAGTCCACTGGAAAATGTATTTTTAGTTAATTTTTAATTTGTAAGTAGTTGTTGATTTTGGAATGTTTCACATTGGAACCGAACGACTGCACTACCATCGCAGTAACAAATCTATATTAATAATATCGTCAAGGTGTACGGTAAACTCGATCGAAACCTTACCTGAATAGTAAAACATTAAAAATAAAGATTTCAAGTCGGCAACATATATCCGCAAAATTTGGACTGTCGAGTATTTTGTTAAATTCTAATGGTTCTGACAGACAACTCGAACAAATCGCAGTCGCCATATTGGCCACTCTAGCGAAACGTCACTGATACTGAATAACATTTTGAGTACCGACTACTAAGTATTAGTACTAACATAGAGCATAGTTTGTACATAGAGGTGCATTTCTTATGGGCGCTCTGTAGACAAACTTTCTGTGACCCAAATTGCCGCTTGGCGGCGTGGTAGTCGCGCTGTGACAGCTGTCTCTATGAGTGCAAGAGAGACGAGCGTTCCTCCTGTGTATCTTAACTACGAGAGCAAGAGAGAACGACGCCAGCGCCGCCAACTACGTACTACACTGACGACAGTCGCCAACTCGCCACTTGGAATCGGCACACGAAATCCTTAAAAAATGCGCTTCTATATGTAAATCTGTATTCATTGATACTAAGTAGTTTGTATGTGTAAATACTTTTTGAAGTTATATTTCTTAAACAGTTAAAACGACAATTATAGAAGTATCCGCCCAATAAAGGAGATTTGTGTTACACCGAACATAGATGATATACTATAACTAGAGAACCCCGAATTCACGCGTGCGAATCCGTGGGCAAAGCTAGTATTAAGTATACACTGTACATTTAATAATTTAATAACTATCAACAAATAAAACTGGTACAAAAGTACCCCAATCTACCCTACTGTGACGTAGCCATCTTCATTCATCGCTTGCCACCATTATAGTCGTGTCAAAGAAAATAAAATAAAATACATTTCTGTTGATACTTACCTGTGAAATGACACATTTATGCCTTTCACGGAAGAAGTGTAATTTGTACATCGCAGGAAAACACACGAAGGCATGGTTTTTCGTGGTTGTTCTTCAAATTCTTTCAAACAAATTATTGTTACGGAGCGTCAGGGCGTACTGTCACAACACAGGTTCGCGCGTAACTAAACGAAATGGCGGCAATTGCCTCCATTTCAGTTTGCCATTTCTGAGTGCGGACAACGCATCCATAGTTTTTATATATCTTTGTGTTAGCTATGATAATTACGTCGGGCCAGTATGTACTACTAAGTAAGGTGGGCTGTTAAGCGGCCCTGATAACTCAAACATAAAAAGGCAGACTCCGCCGAAGTAATGGTCCACTCGAAATTACACACGCCGGTTTGATGGATGAAGAAAGTTATTTAGACTTTAGCTATTTGTTAAGCGAATGGAATAATAAAATGTAGAGAAAACTAATAGGTAACTATAGACTAGATGCTAATAGAGAGCGGTTCATGTAGGTTGCATGATTGTAAAATTTACCAGTTCATTCTGATTATTTCGAGACGGAATGTGAAAATAAAATAACTTTATTAATTGAAAAACTTCTTTCGAAAAAAGCAAGACTGAATATTAAGCCCTGTATTCGCGATACTTACAAGACGTAACAATAATTCTACCAACGGTCATAAAGGACACCCAGACTCGGTTTGTGTGACACTCAAAGTGTTGTCCCTGGATCGAACCGACAACACTCAGCTCTGTGAAGCGACTGCTTTAAGCACTACACCAAACGGGCAGTATATATTCAAATTTTAGTGTTCTGAAAATATCGTCATAACCGACATACAAACAAGAAAACCGAATTAAAATTTTGAGGTACGTAACCCTAAGAATAACTGACAAGCAGAAACAAGGAATATTGGACGTATATTTGAGTGACGAATAGCAGACACACAGTGTAGGTAAGCTGTGTAAATAACTCCTTTAATTCCGGACACCTGTGCAACTTGCTAGTTAGCTTGACTCAAACTTGCTGAATAATATCCAACATCCCAAGCCCATACGTTTTATCAAAGGAGTATTGGTATTTCTTCATTATTGTTTATTTTTGCCATATAACTTTGATAATATTGAGAAAAATATATATTTTGAAGTATTTAGTGATAAGTTCATTAAATAAAATAACTTAGAAAACGTTAATGTTGTCAACGACAATAGGTGTGACCTCGGCTCTAGTTTGACCATTTTTCTACCTGCTTTTCTAAATTGCTATCTGAATGACTTCTTGTTTCGTCCTTATAAGACCCTATAAAACGATGCCCCCTCTTTTACGTAGTCGAGAGCCGGGACATACGCCTTAACGCGCGCTCCGAGCACGGGGCAAGCGATAATTAACTATTTAATGCGCACATAACTTCTAAAATTTAGTGGTGCGCACCGTGGATTCGAACCCGATACTCAGTGCATGGCAGTTTTTTTTGCTATCTCCACTAGACTATCGCTGCCTCCCTCAAATCAAACGATACAGTACTATAATCTATATAGATTTACTTCATTTCATATTTTGGTTACTCACAATAGATCATTTAAATTTTAATCATTCCCTCGAAACCAAATACATACAACGCCAACTATTTTCAAATAAACCTAATTCACATTGCAATCGACTCGTGCAAACTGCAATCCAACTTTTCATTATAACACATATGTTCTAGTAGTTGTTCGAAGGGAACAGCGATCCGCTTATATGAACATTGAATAATAGAATATTCCAGTACTCTAAGTTGGCGCTTACACACAATAGACGCAAGTTCCCACAAACTAAACCTTTAGAGAGCCCGCAGACATACAATTGTAAGTTGGCCGACTATCGAACGACTAAATTGCGAACTTCTATACAAGTCGCAGATTTAATCGATTTAGTCGGTGTCAGTATTGCCAGCGCGGTGCGTGTGCGTGAAAATGCGGGAAAAACGCATTAATTGCTCTAGTAATAAAAAAAGACGAAAACAAAAGAGAACATTTTGGATGCATCCCATATAAAGTAACAGATTAGAATATGAGAAGCATCATACATCGCATACTAATCGGTGTACCTAATTACTTATGCTAGCCCGCACATCTTCACCGACTAAATCGTCCAACTAATTAATTGGATACTGATCGTATCAAAACCGAGAGTGACTTCCGATTACGCACAATTAAAAAGTTGTCCAACTATTGTTCAACTGCTTGTTAGCACGGTTACCCTATGCAAGTTCGCGGACTATCCAACTTTGTTGGGCAGTCGCAAGGCAAGATGCAAGACGACCACATGCGTGAGCGTGATTTCCCCGCGCTCGCATCTTCGTCGACGGGTTCGACGTCTGCCTGAGTTAGTCCAATCCTCTTTGTTTTCTTTTTGTCTTTTTTTATAAATAGAGCAATTAAAGCGTTTTTTTTCCGCATTTTCACGCACAGGCACCGCGCATATACTGTCACCGACTAAATCGATTAAATCTGTGGCTTGTAACCAATAAAATAAAGTTGGTCAACTAAATCATAGAAGTACGCAATTTAGTCATTCGATAGTCGGCCAACTTACAATTGTATGTCTGTGGGCTCTCTTACAATTTAAACTTACTCAGAGACCGTGGTAATTTCGTCGGCTGCAGCGGCTGCGAAGTGCTCTCTGCAGATCTAAATATATTTGAGTTATATGTTTTTCTGAATGTAGATATTTTTGGTGACTGTTTTAAGTTGTCACATTTGCTTAAGTGCAACTTATCATCCAGGTGGCATACGTGTTCAGCATAAAAAGTTCAGTCTTGTCAGTGCCAGGTAAAGTCGTTAGCCACAGCTGTCATACAGGTCAATGACAATCTTTGTCACCCTGGTGACAAAGTTGTCGTGCGCTTATCAGTTTGCTTTTGTATTCTACATTTTCACTATTATAACTGTGTTCAATATTTGTTTTTTAAAAGTGAAGAACTGAATTTTCCTGTGTTTAGGAAATCTAAGCACTTACGTCAATAGATCAATATCAAATATGTTAGTCACAAGTGTTTACACATTAGATTTCCATGTCTTGCTTCATTTTGTTCCCAACTTGTCTAGTAAAGTAACAAAATATTCGTAGCTACCACTATTTATTTGAAAAATTTGGTGCCTTCACTTTCCAACATATAACAATCCGTGTTTCGCATTAGATAGCATCCGTTTCCGTATCCGCCGATTACGCTGCGGATGGTTCCTATCCGTATCCGCAGTTAAATTTAACTGAGCCGACATCACTACTTTAAAGTACTGAAATCGTTACGGAAGTTTTCCTTTTCAAATAAAAGGAAGAAAAGCATTTATGCCGCCCACGCAAATGGAACACATACACCATAAAAAACACACACAAAGAGCAAAAGTTAGACGGAAAGGAAAAAAATATTAATCAAAATTAAAAACTCAGTCAATATATAGTATTCTTTTTTAAATAATAATAAGTATCTTTAATATTGTGTCGGTCGGTGTCATGTTAAAATTGTCAACACAGCGGTTGTCAAGAACTACTGACGTCTACACAGCAAACTAGCCGGCCGTCAAACACAATTATTAGCAAAGAGGTTTGAAGACTATTTTATTATTTGGAAATGAGTTTTCAGTTCGATGACGTATACACTCTGTCAAGTGTTCGCCAAATTCACCAGTCATTGACAACAAGGCGATGGCCGTGCGGATAACACATTCCGCTCACGTTCTGAGGGCATGGGTTCAAATCCCAGTCATAGCAGTTATGTGGATTATGGTTTTTATGAAATTTGGAACATGTTTATGAATATTTGGCAAATATTTAAGAAAAAAAGATTATTTAAATATTTCGAGTAAAAATTAGAAAATTCTAGAAACTTCAGGAAGGAATGGAAAGGTTAAAAAGAGACAGGAGATGGAAAAACACTTGAATAATGAAAAGACTATCGAAATTAGTGGATCTAGAACATTCCTAGGGGTATATAAGGCGGTGTAGACGCGCTGAGATCCAGTTTAAGTTGAGAAGTGGTAAAGTGAAGAAGAAAAGGAAGAAGTAAAAGGAAGAAAGAAGAAGCAGTGAAATAAAGTGAAGTGAAAAAGTATAGTGCAGTAAAGTGCGGTGAAGTGCAGTGAAGTGCAGTGCAAAAGACGCTAGTATTGGTGCTGTCCGCGTCGGAATTAAACGACGCGTCGTGTGTGTGAAATCGAATAAAGTGTCATCAGTGCTAATCGCTGTTTCCTTCCAATCCCGTTACCCCGTCCGTAACAATTGGTGTCAGAAGTGGGATTGGAAGGATCAAAGATGCCAGTCATGCCAAGGGAAGGGCCTACGACACGTGCAATGGCTGCCGCTCAAGAGCAAGATGACTCTAGCCAGGAAGTTGTGAGCAGGGATGCTCCTTCACAAGGAAGTGGATCTGAAGGGGGGGTATCAACGTCCGCAAGCGCAGCTAACCCGCTATCTCTCGCAGTCCTCGCAGCACTATTCCAACAATCACTTAAGGAAAACTCGCAGCAGCTTAAATCTCGACTCGAGCAAAACTCGCAGCAGCTACAATCTCGACTTGAGCAAAACTCGCAGCAGCTACAATCTCAGCTTAGCGAGATAATGGAGAGCCAGGATGAGATTCGCCGTTATATATACGAGAACGCTCGTAAGATTGCCGAGATAGAGATGTGTATCGGTGAAGTGCAATCTCGCGTGACTACTATTGAGGAAGAGATGCAGACCCGCATGGCGTCAGTAGTATCGGAAGAGGTGCAGTCCCGCATGGCGTCAGTATCAGAAGAGATACATACCCGTATAGCTACGATAGAGGAGGAGTTAAAGAAGATGAAGTCCAATAGCCCTTCGGTCTCTATCAACTCATCAAGTTCTGGTGGTTATTTAAAAGTACCATTATTCGATGGTAACACTTCCTGGGAGGCCTACAGAATACAGTTTGAAGCCGCTTCTATTAGCAACGGTTGGGATGTCGACCAGGCCAAGTTTGCACTCATCCTGGCGTTGCGTGGAGAAGCATTATCGGTGCTTGAGGCCGTGGGTAAGGACGCTACTTACGCACAGCTGTTTGAGGCTCTAGAATTCAGGTTTGGAGACGAGCACTTAAAATATGTGTTCGTAGCCAAGTTACGCAACAGCCGTCAGTATCCGAACGAATCCTTGCAGCAGTGGGCGATGGAAGTGATGAAGATGGTGCGAAAAGCTTATCAGTCGGCACCCGCGGAAAAAAGCATGCGACTCTAGGCGTTCATCGACGTAATTTATGACGATGAAGTCAGAGCTGTCGTGCACCTGAAACACCACAACAATGTTAAAGACACATTAGCACATGCTCTAGAAGTGGAGGCTTTTCGACAAGAAATTACGAGTGATCGAGACAGGGTTATTGCAGCTGAAGTAGAGTGAACTGGTCGCAGATCTTTTGTCCTAAAGTGTTATAACTGTAGAGAGCCCGGATATTTTAGGCGTAGCTGTCCGAAACATGTAGCAGAAAGGCGTCAGATTGACGCTAGTGTTCAAGTGTTGAAAGATGATTAGGAAGCGATTACATCCAGGCCTTCGATGCAAGCGCTGATCAGAAGACGGAAAACTCCGAAAGTTCGTATTCGACAACGCACGGATGGAAATGGTTTAACTATCGATGGAGCAGTAAATGGCGTTATATGTTCGCTGACCCTGGACACTGGTGCGACACGAACGGTTATAGGAACACGTTTGACAAGAAGGAACGGAAAAATTCTAACACCGTCAACTTCACCTCGACTGACGACGGCTACCGGTCAGTACATCCCAGTTATAGGCGAACAGATGGTGGCTATAAAATCGGTGACAGCCTTTACTGGCAACGAGCGGTGATTGCAGACATCGTAGACGATTGTATTGTTGGGCTGGATTTCTTTAGAGATCATCAGTGCAGATTAGACATTAAAGGTGGTATACTTAAGTGTGGAGATGTGGAAATTCCAATGAAAGGTGGTAGCATGGGGAAAGTTTTGTGCCTCAAAGAAAGCAGACTTGTACATAGATCACAGGCTTCAGCTCCTATATCTACAAAGCTTAATGACTTGATCCATGTCGAAAGGGGAGCGGTGTATCATCAGTCTAAGGATGCGCGGGACGCGCATGTCTTAGAGGGGGGTAGTGTGACGGCCGGTGTCATGTCAAAATTCTCATCACAGCGGTTGTCAAGAACTACTGACGTCTATACGGCAAACTAGCCGGCCGTCAAACACAATAATTAGCAAAGAGGTTTGAAGACTATTTTATTATTTGGAAATGAGTTTTTAGTTCGATGACGTATACACTCTGTCAAGTGTTCGCCAAATTCACTAGTCATTGACAACAAGGCGATGGACGTGCGGATGACACATTCCGCTCACGTTCTGAGGGCATGGGTTCAAATCCCAGTCATAGCAGTTATGTGGATTATGGTTTTTATGAAATTTGGAAAATGTCTATGAATATTTGGCAAATATTTAAGAAAAAAGATTATTTAAATATTTCGAGTAAAAATTAGAAAGTTCTAGAAACTTCAGGAAGGAATGGAAAGGTTAAAAAGAGACAGGAGATGGAAAAACAATTGAATAATAAAAAGACAATCGAAATTAGTGGATCTAGAACATTCCTAGGGGTATATAAGGCGGTGTAGACGCGCTGAGCGCCAGTTTAAGTTGAGCAGTGGTAAAGTGAAGAAGAAAAGGAAGAAGTAAAAGGAAGAAAGAAAAAGTAGTGAAATAAAGTGAAGTGAAAAAGTATAGTGCAGTAAAGTGCGGTGAAGTGCAGTGAAGAGCAGTGCAAAAGACGCTAGTATTGGTGCTGTCCGCGTCGGAATTAAACGACGCGTCGTGTGTATGAAATCGAATAAAGTGTCATCAGTGCTACTCGCTGTTTCCTTCCAATCCCGTTACCCCGTCCGTAACAATATCTTAGCAGAAACAATTAATATATACGCAAAACCATTAACAAACTAACCAGAGCTTGTACTATGAGTACTCGTTACAGTAGTACAAATATTATATCCTACCTATTTCTCTTCGTAATATTGAGTCCTCTTCCGCCTCAGTACCGGTGTTATTTATTAAATATACTCCTGCCTGAATAAGGCTTCAAATGCTGCATAATGCTGCATTTAAGCAGGTATAGTTTGTACAGAAATAATAGCTGGTAATTTTACCTCTTCCGTACGCTATGATTCTGGCAATTATAACCGACGGTCAACAAATAACTTGGCTGTAACTACGGAGATGGAAAACATTTTTAATGAATATAATTATAAGGATCAACTTCCCTTATAAATATATTCCTAAGACTAAGTTTATAGAACAAGAAATGAGAGAGAGAGTGCATTTTTAAGGCATGCCTACTGTCTAGGTCATAATATTTCGTGAGTCGTAGGGGAGATCTCAAATCTTAAAACAATGAATACAAAACACTGAAAACTTAAAACAATGAAGACCCGAAACAAGTATATGCTAATTAAAAAAATAAGTTACAGCCGCGTTTTTTATATCTGTATGCACGCGATGAACTGATAACCGAACAGGTTTTTGTACGGTTTTCAACAAAAGATATTGTGATTCCTGAGAAAAATTTTGGTCTATAATTAGTCACAGGCAAAGTCTAGGTTGGTATAGTTGTCACCATTACTACGTGAAGGAGACAACCATGACGAGACAATCATTCTCACAACACAACTTACATACTTATTTTCTGTCCACTCGCTAGCTTTACTTTACATAAATCAGCCTAGACAGTATTCTATAAAATACCACTTATCAATAAGCTTTGTATCTTCAAATCATCTTTGCCTTTTATCATTCAATCAGTCTGTCACCCCGGTGTCCAAATACATGAGACCTTTTTAAACGTCTTTTCTGTTATAGAAATATATACTTAAATGCTGATGTGACCTCGTACCGAAACATATAAAGGCTGGTTGACCTTTCCACTACCAAACAACGAACATACCTGTCTTTCAATATGTATACAGATATAGTGAGTACAATGGCTTGTTCAAAACGTGTTTGGGATTTACATTAAAGACTCGTTATACATTAATGTAACATATGACAGGGAATATGCAATGTCATCACGATTGTCCTATACTCAAGTTTATATTTAATGCATAACTCCGTATTACTATTCAAAATTCTTACTACAAAATTGCTTTATCCAACAAGAATTTAAAATATCTACAGTTTATGTAAAGAAGTGACTGTAGTTAACATTCCCAGACATCACTACAATTTTATACCGTGAACCTTGTTAAAATGTATACAAACAAATACTATTTGGTATTCGCAGTGTTGAATTATTTTAAAGCGGCTCACTCACACCACGCTCATTTACATGCTTTATTTTATGCAGAAAGGGCATTTTCATTACACTGAATTTAATTACGCTGCTACACAACAATGCTTTGAAGCTGGCCGTTTTTTGTTTCGCCTCTGACTACAAAGCAGCTTTATAAAGGGTACAAAACAACACACCATCTTTTCTGATTACATCGTAAAGAATTGCTCTCAAAGAAAACATGTTTCCTATTCCTTTGAATAATTTAAAAGTAACGCCACAGTAAAATTGCCATCACTAGAAGACCCGCGACAAAACTGCTATCATTTTTTTAAACGATGATTTACTTAATATTGCCGTTGTAAATACATATACATTTTTATCGCGCGTTATTTTCTCGGGTGGTATGTAGAACGTGCCTACGGCCAATTTGCAGCTATAAAGGTCGATGCAAGTGCTGGGAAGGCGTTGAATTTAACTTTAATATGTTCGCATTGCGCATCTGTGCACATTGGCGAGCGCATGTAATTGGCATTTAAAATACAACAAGCCGATACATATCGGGCATTTAAGTAGCCTGGGGTACCCACGTACCTACTTGTTCGTAAGAGGCCATTGAGACTGGGAAAGATAGTTCATATAGAAATGTCACAAAATTTAAAATAAATGAAACGCTGTTGAGAAATACGATTTTGCTAACATCATGATTAATTTAGAAACAGACTTCGTTTTTATAAATGTTGAAACTTATCAAAAGACCAAAGCTTGGAGCTATTAGAATATGGATTCCTGACTTTCATTGACAACTAATGTCGCTAGTTTCCTACAAAATATCAAAGGTATATTGAACCTTAAGTAGTTTACTATTGACTGAATAATAATTTGCTTTGACAGTTAAGAAGCACATAAAATACAGGGCCCTGGGTAAATACTATAAATCTTTCTCGTGTAAATTTTATTTATAATGGCATATTTGTCTAGCGGCATGCAACGGCAAATCGTTCTTTGTTCCAAGTTCAAAAGATTATTTTCAATAACGATAGTTTACTCTTTGTATTTCTTGTCTAATTAATTTATAAATGGCGTTCGATTTATAAGCTTGATTGGGTGGCAATTTGATTCCTCTTGGTGTTAATATTCATACTGGGTAAAACTTAGTTATTCACAAATAACTTGCTGTCTAGAATTTATTTGTTATTTATCTATCGTCTTCATACTAACAAAGTCTCTATTAATATACCAATTACTTGCATTTCAAGACGAAGTTAAAAGAACTTCATAAAATTTGTGTAGGTAAATGGTAAACGTACATTGTATCAATCAGTTAGTCTCAGCAAGTATTTATCGTACATTATCGCAGTAGCTGACAGCACCGCAAGTTTCACCCATCTCTTCGGAAGTGTCGATCGTGTTATTCGTGGACTTTAGATCGACACGGTACCCGCCTATATTACCTAAGCGATCCGAGTTTGATTTAGGTCAATGTCGTACATTCTTTATGTGTTATAAATGCTAATATTTCACGAGTTCTATGCATTATTAATGCAATGCAAAATTTACAAATTGTTCCTATACCGTTCTTTTACTTATTATGTAAATTAATTTGGCGTTTTGGTTACTTTAATATGTGATAATAACTGTATTGGTAATGTACGTTAATTGACGCTTCTATGGCTACTCATTTAAAGGAATTCAATAGCAATTTTAAGTGAAATATTTTTGTTGTTTTTGGAAGAAGTATCCAATAAATTCGAAAGTCAAATCAAAATCGGTCCAGCTGTCTGAACTTTGAATTAGCATTTGTTAGCGAAACTAGTAGTTTGAAATAGGTATGCATTTTCTTCGCGGCTTGTAGCCTGCCCTGGGATTGGGTTTTGCTAGGACATGGCGCCATGGTAGGAAGACTGGACAGCTCTTCACCCTGTCTTCTTCTTGTCTGTCTTCGTATTTTCATATCCTCGTAAAATAGCTTCAAAGCACATCTCAAGACAACTTTAAGATCACAATTAGTTCCAGAGCATTTTATCACTTTGATTAAAGACCTTTATCACGGAATAACTACGCGAGTTTGCAGTCCTTCAGGCCAGACTGATGCATTTGAGATAAAAGTCGGAGTTCACCAGGGTTCCACCATAAGTCCGTTGATGTTTAATCTGGCTATGAATTACATTACAGAGCAGCTGCAGTGACCTGCGCTTTGGTCATTATTGTACGCTGATGACATAGTACTAATCGCAGAAAGCATAACAGAAGTGCAGGAACAGCTCAATGCATGGCAACGCGCTTTGGAAAGACGTGGACTTCGTGTGAACAGAGACAAAACCGAGTATATGGTGTGTGATTGGTCTGGAAGTAATACCACCACCCAGCCACCAGTTACGATTGAGGGTTCCCCTTTGGTGAGATCAGAGAAATTTAAATACCTGGGTTCAATCGTAGCTCCAAAACAAGCCACTGAAAAAGATATTCAACACAGGATCACAACTGCCTGGCTTAAGTGGAGGTCACTGTCCGGTGTGCTTTGTGACGCCAGGATGCCTATTAAACTTAAAGGGCAAGTTTACAAACAAGCAGTACGACCAGCATTAATGTATGGTTCGGAATGCTGGCCAATGAGAAAGGCAAATGAACAAAAGATCCACGTCACCGAGATGAAAATGCTGCGCTGGGCAGGGGGAGTTACGAGGTTGGACAAGATTCGCAACGAATACATCAGGGGAACGTTTGGGGTTGCAAGGATTGAGGACAAGCTAAGAGAGAATCGCTTGCGTTGGTACGGACATGTTATGAGGCGCAATGAAGACCTTATGACCAGGACGGTAATGGAAATGGAGGAGGGAAAGAAAAGTAGAGGCAGACCGGCTACCACCTGGAAAAGCACTATTGAGAAAGACCTTAAAACTATGGAGGTAGATGTAGTAACAACTCAAAACAGATCGCTGTGGAGGAAACGTACGAGGGCTGACCCCAAATGATATGGGATTAAAGCCAGGAGAAAGAAAGAAGAAAGAACAAAATGATAGTACCTCTATATAAAACCAAGTTTTGGAACGCGTCATTAAAGTTCTTGTCGTCTTGCGCTATCCCGGTTGCATCCAAGACTTGGAACCCGAGGTCCGCTTTTTAGTCTTACCAGGTTTGACAGAATATAAGCTTTTTCACAGAGTGACTGTCGTCTATCCATGACATGTGTCCAATAGGTATATTCAAGAGAAACCACGGACAATAAACTTATTCTACTTATATAAATTACTACTTATATAAATTAAACGATACGAAAATTGCAGAGCAAATGAAGTTTGCAATTCAGCTAGAAATGTAGGATTTATAAGAAACTAGCACTTTTATAACTGCTATGATCTCATCTACTCTATGAAAACAACTTCGTGGGATGGAACGTAATGATGAGAACTAATTAGTGAATTTTATGCTGGTGTTGAGTGCAGTTGTTTTTTTTGTTGTCATTCGTTGTGTTTTAGTACTACCAGAATACTGGGTACTTCTAGAATAATATTGAAGTAATTCATTCAATTTTAAAATTGATGAGTCTGTCAGTGTAGGATATTACAAATATTTGACAATTTAATATAATCAACAATAAACGATAGATACGCAAAAGGAGCATTATTTTAGAAGCTTTCATTTACTTTTACGTTGTCTGCAATGTATGTGTAATGTATAATGTGTAGTGTAACTCAAGGTGCAACGTTACATTGCAGACAACGTAACTGTACAAGTGCTTGGTACTTGCGCTGGTACGACAGGCAGGGCCGGTCCGTCTTTATGGCGAACTGAGCAGCCGCTCCAGACGCGGAGGTCAGAGGTCGCTTTGCCGTGCTTCGAACGCAGTGCGGGTTCGTTGCAATTTAAACCTGGGCTTGCGCCCTCACTGGTTACAGGTCCGTGAAATATAATTGTGTAGTTTAATCTTAAATGTATCATATTGTTACAAAACATTTTATGATAGCAAATGGCAATCGCGAGCCGAACCTTGACTAGATTACCACAAGATCGAGGGAAACGGCAAGAACAAAGAGAGGCCCCATTGATTCACCCCATTTTACGGTACATATAAAATATCACCAGCAGTAACAATAATCTTCTAAACTAAATGTCAACATATTTATACTTTATCAAAAACTGTCTGTTTTCCATTTCCTCGCATTCACGGTTAAAAAAACTAAGGAGAGATATAGAGCGTGTCTGTCAGTCAGTCAGTAACGCAAGGATTTTATATATTAAGATTTTTATTTCGGATATCATATGTCGGAATGATGACATGTCGACGTGCTGAATAATTTCACTAAGAAAATAATTATTTCTGTCTGCTCTGAACGAGATTATAAATCATTCTCTGTGTTATAAACTCAAGATCATACGTAGTCGAACAAGAGGTTTTGTTTTAAATTTATAAATATGTAAAGCGGATTAAAATCGCAAATCGCTCAAGCTGCCAGCCGTGCCTCGCTTCGTAAATGTAAGCGACCGTATGTTGGTCGCTACCTTGGTCGCACCCAGGTTTCACCAGCAAGCAAGTCACATCTTCTTCACGTGAGTTTTTATGCCGCCGCTGAGCAACAAAAGCATCAAAGACATTGTTTATTAATAATTATCTCTGCCTTCGTGACAGTTCTTGACATAGTGTGACAGTTTGTTTTGTAAATATTGTTAAAATGTGAATTTATTTTTGTGATTCTTTTTTGTAAATATTATATATAGGTAGTAATATAACGAATGCAATGTTGTGATGGCACTGGCGATGTGGACGTGAGTGCTAGTCAACGTACCACATCGTTGACTGGTCTGGTGCGCTGTCCGGATTGCTCCCAGGACCGCTTTTTCAAAGGTAAGCGGGGCCTGAAAGTGCATTTTGGTAAAGTACATAAATCCCAAAATGCACTTTCTGGCTGCACAATATCTTCACAACCTGTATTAGGAGACACCACACAAATTCCTTTTTGGCAAACGCTATCAAAATTAAAACATTCGATCCCGGTTGTGAAAAGAGTTCCCCGTGGGGCAAGACCATCAGTATCCAAAAAATTAGCGGAATGTATTGGTCTTGTCGTCAGGGAGAACTCGAGAACAGCCTGGGAGCAATTACTGACTTTCCCTTATAGGATTCTACATGTTGATAAAAATCAGGCAGGCCAAAATTCGTTGACATCCCAAATTAAATATAATTGTCAAGTTTCGGCACACTCTTTAGATTCAAAATTTACGTTTAACAAGCAGAAGTCGCTGTATCAATATGTAGAATCTAAATTAAGGGAGGGCGATATACGGGGCGCTTCTAGACTCCTTTTCAGTAGCGATGTGGTGGCGCCTTGCTCTCCAGACACGCTTGCGGGTCTGAAGAGCAAGCATCCAGCGCCTATTAATGATCTCTCCTTCCCTGAAGCTCCTGACAGGGAATCAGAACATCTGATCACCACAGCCAAGGACGTGTTAGCAGCGGTTGGCTCCTTCTGGAGTGGCTCGGCCGGGGGCCTCGATGCACTGACGCCCCAGCACCTGAAAGACCTTGTGTGTGCCAGTGCTGGGGTGGCTGGCGATACACTTCTGAGGGAGTTGACTGCGCTAATAAATATGATGCTCTCCGGTAATGTGGACGACGCCATCGTTGACATCTTGTATGGGGCGAACTTGTGCGCCCTTAACAAGAGGGATGGTGGCATACGTCCCATTGCCGTGGGTTGCACATATCGGCGTATAGCAGCCAAGATATGCTGTAAATTTTACAGCAGGGAGCTATCGGAAAAATTCCAACCCCTCCAACTAGGTTTTGGTTCCAAAGGGGGTTGCGAGGCTGCTATACATGCCCTTTCCACGTACCTTGGAAGTGGTGATGGAGAGGTCATTTTGAAGGTTGACTTAAAAAACGCCTTCAATTCAGTGAATAGGGACACTTTGTTGGCACAAGCAAAATTAGAAACCCCTAAAATTTTTAAATTTCTTTGGCAATGTTACAGGTACCCCACAAAATTATTATATCAGGATAAGCTATTGGAATCAGCAGTTGGGTGTCAACAAGGTGACCCTCTTGGACCAGTCATTTTTAGTTTAGCAATACACCCCATAATTCGGCAAGTAAATTCTAAATTTAATGTATGGTTTTTAGATGACGGGACCCTAGGAGGGGATCCAGATATTGTATTACAAGATTTAGCTCTTCTAAAAAATAAATTCGCAGCTATTGGCTTGGAACTAAATTCTAGTAAATGTGAGCTGTTTATAAATACAACAGACTCTTCAAAAAAACATTCGATTATATCTAAATTTAATCATTTGGCTTCAGACATCAAAATTGTTGATAAGAGTTCTCTTCGCCTCCTAGGTTCTCCAGTTTTTGAAGAATCTTTCGATTCTTTCATAGAGGAAAAAATTCAAAATTTTTGTGATATTTCAGATCGCCTATTCAAAATTAATATACATTCGGCCTATACTATTATTCGATATTGTCTTTTCGTCCCAAAATTCACACATGCTTTAAGATCTTCCCAACTTTGGAAAAAATATGCACTTTTAGAACAAGTCGACAAAATTATCCAAACTACTTTAAAGAGAATACTAAATGTGGACTTGGACGACCGAGCCTGGCTACAAGCGTCATTGCCTATACGTCTGGGTGGGCTCGGTATACGCAAAATTTCTAGTGTCAGTTTACCGGCGTTTCTGTCTTCGGTTCACAGCACGGAAGAGTTAACTAGGAAAATTTTATCACCTACACTAGTTAACTCAGAAGTGCTGTGCAAATCCGAAGCTGTAAACGCCTGGAAAATGGCTTGTCCAAGCACTGATTTGCCTACCAACCTATTCTCCCAAAGACAGTGGGATGCGCCGCTTTGTGACATTGTAAGGAAAAGTCTTTTAGGTGCATCTTTTAACGTTGCAGAGCGTGCTCGCTTGCTGGCTGTGGGAGAATGGGAATCGGGTCTGTGGCTTCAGGCACTACCATCGTCCAACACTGGAACCATGTTGGACGATGAGACGTTCCGTATCGCCACTTGTCTTCGTTTAGGTGCTCCGTGTGTTTCTCCGCATCGATGTCATTGTGGAGAAGACGTCGATAGCCTCGGACACCATGGGCTATCTTGCAGCAGAAGCGCTGGTAGAATTCCCCGTCACGCCCATCTGAATGACATAATTCGTCGTGCTCTTGTCGCGTCTGGCGTACCAGCTGTACTTGAACCAAATGGTTTGGTACGCGACGACGGTAAGAGACCTGATGGTATGTCATTGTTGCCTTGGAAAATGGGTAGGCCCTTGGTGTGGGACGCAACCTGCGTAGACACCCTCGCGCCATCACATGTTCCAAGCACGGGAGGCCATGCTGGCGCTGCTGCTGCAACTGCGGAAACCCTCAAACGGCGCAAATACAGTAATTTAGTGAGTAATTACGTGTTTGAGCCGTTTGGGGTTGAAACGCTAGGCTCATGGGGTCCGAGCGCTCGTTCACTATTCCGGGAAATTTCTAAACGTTTAATCGACGTCTCACGTGACCAGAAGGCTGGTTTATTCTTTGCTCAGAGAATCAGCATTGCCATCCAGCGTGGCAATGCTGCCAGCCTTCTGGGCACGTTACCCGATGACATTGATGCGGAGGCATTTTACGACGCCTAAACCTTGTAAATACTTTAAATTTTTTTATTTGTTTTTACGGTTTTTTGTACATATACTACTTAGACATTAAGATTAGATTAAGCTACATATAGATTATAAAATGAAATACCTTGATAATATTTCTTAAAAATAAATACTAACCTAAGAGAGGCCTATGTTCACCAGTAGACACAGTCGGGCTATGGATGATGATGATGGAATGGCTATCATAATAAAATAAAGGCCCGAAATTATTCTTTATGAAACTATTTAGTGCCTACATAATAAAGGTACTATGAATATAACAATGTTTTCTTTTGAACTTATGAGGTTAGATATCTCAAAAGATTGGTCTCTCGGACAGCGATACCCTTAGCTGTGAAAACGTTAGGACTTCTTCTTCCCTTACAACAAGGATTACTAAAAGTTAGATGTATGTACATACTTAAATTCTTCAGTGGAAGGAGATGATTCTCAAATCGGTTGATATTTATGTGTGTTAGGACAAAACTTCATACAGACTTGAGGACGCCCGCACTTCCTGTTTCTACTCAACCCCGCGGGAATTTTGAGAATTCCTCTCTTAGTGCACTCCTACACGCCCCAAGTAACATTCATGCTAAATTTTAGCTTCTTGCGCCCCTAGTAGTCAGTCAGTTAATAATGGAAGAATTTTTATATATACAGATAATTTCCTTTTAATTTAAGTCTACTTGCAGATGGGACATATAGCTAACTACTTACTTATTGTACTTTTCAACTCACCTTATTAAGGTACCTATTATAAAACTATATAAAATAGCACTCATACTAGGACATCAATATATTGCCAAAGCGATATTATTGCCAAAGTTGTGATCATATTAACGGAATGATCCGCCAACTCATGGCAACAACACGGAAAGTGGAGAAAACACTACAAAACCATATCCAATATTAACAGAATTATAAGCAATTATAACGTGTGGTTGCACAACAGTCTACGTTATTATAGCAGCCATATTCATTCTCACCTAGCCTCCTATATGGACGACGAAAGTGATGCAACGGGATAGCAACAAAACCGAAGTTAAAGTCTTATCATAATCGAAAAAGGATTGTAATGCATTTTGAAGACGACGTATATTAATTTATTTGACTGCACGATTGGCGTAGTGGTTTAACCCGTCAGACACTGCGCTGAACGTAGTGGTTCCGATTCCTACACGAGACAACACATTGTGTGATGCATACATTGTTGTTTCATGTCTGAATGTATGTTGCGTCCGTTGATTGTGTAAAGTCCCCCGCGACACGGGACATATGCCTGGAGCGGGAGACGTCTTAAAATAAAATGGTTGTATACTAATTAATATTTATGCAACGGATCTCAACGGCGTACTTATTTTTTGAAAAATAAATTTGTTGATATCTACTCTATTTGGTTTGACTGGTTACATAAATATTAGTCTTCATCGTACTGGCATTATCCCGGTTCATTCATCAACAGCCTTGAATAGTCCACTGCTGGACTAGGCCTCTCCTTCGAATTGGCCTACTATACCACGATGGCCAAACGGGTTGGTATAGGGTTTGTATCAAGTTTTCCTTCTCTTACAGTGCTGTTCTCTGCATAATATACTCGTGTTTAACGTGGTCTCCGAGGAATGGGGCAAGCGATAATTGGTTATTGAATATGCACATAACATCAAACGATTAATGGTGCGCGCCGTGAGTCTGAAGCCGATTCCCACTGACTGACAGTCTGTCGGTCCACTAGGTTTTTTTTTACTAAATCCCGTGTCGCGGGGGACTTAACAAACATACGGCTTATGCTTTATAAAGTGCAAGTCCGGCCACATCTCTGGGCCGGAGCGCCAAAATATCAGCTGGATGCACTTGACTCCCTACAGAGACGAGCTGTTCGAATCGTCGATGATCCCAAACTCTCGGCTAGACTAGAGTCGCTGGAGCAGCGGTGAGACTTTGGTTCTCTCTGCGTATTTTACCGACTCTTCACGGGGAGTGCTCCGAAGAATTGTTTAATTTGGTACCAGGGTCACCCTTCTACCAACGTACCACTCGCCAACGCTGTAGAGTTCACCCGTACTACCTGGAAGCGTTCTCATCTAGTACGGTGCGCTTCCAGCGATCTTTTCTACCACGTACGTATAGGCTCTGGAATGAACTACCTGCTGAGGTGTTTCCCGAGCGCTATGACTTGTCCTTCTTCAAACGAGGTTTAAGGAGAGCATTACTTTCACGGTAGGTAGCGGCTTTGCTGTGTATACCCTGACATTAGCGAAGTCCATGGGTAGCGGTTACCATTACCATCAGATGGGCCGTTCGCTCGTCTGCCACTAGCAGCAATAAAAAAAAAATATACAACCAACGGACACAATGAGCACCCAGGCTTTATACACGCTGATTTTTTATTGGTTTAGGAAACAAAAACCTCACGTTGGAAAAAATATCTGCTATTCATATTCAAAATCAAAATTCATCTAGCACGTAAAATAAAAAAGTTATAAAAGTCAATAACTCTAGAAAATACTTAGTAACGCACGACTCATTACGAGCTGAGATCGAGCGCTTCGGTGAGCGCTGATCCCGCCGCGCGCCGTCAACAGCTGTTTTGTAATAGTAGGTAACTATCTACACACAAAAGACGTATAATGGTTGAAACTAGACTATTATGTTGTGTTGTGTCATGTCGCTTTATTACAGGTGCCTCCGCAACACAACAGTCACAACATACTGTTATAATGTGTTTCTAGCCATTTTAAATGTATGAAACCGATACGCTTCTGTTGTGACATGACACAACACGACAGAATGGTCTGTTTCCACCTTTGCTATCAGTCAGCACAGCACTAAAAAGTAGGTACGGATGGATAGTGGTACCTAATATACGTACTTACAAAACACAAATTAATTAGGTACGATGACAACTTCAATGATTTTAAGCACACAATAATGATTAAAATTATCCCCTAATCTCTATCCTAATACCTATTCCACCTATTCCTTCGTACTTTACACGGTCTTAAGAAACGACAGAAATAAGCTGAGAGTTCACACAATAATAATAAACTACTAGAAGAAAGAACGAATAACTCATTGTTAGTTACGTATTAGTCGTAGGTACATAAACATTTTCAATAACTAGAAAAAGCCGAATTTAGGTATTTACTTATTTCTGGCGTGTTTAAAACATGTTATCAATGTAGGTATTCACAACAATCAATAAATCAAATCTTTTACGTTTACAGTCTGTCGGCAATATATACCTATACTACAAACATGTATGATAATGATATGATATAAAAATGATATAAATGATATAGGGTCGATCAGGAATGATAAAAGAAACCACCCGAGTTGAATGCTGTAAGTGCACTGATTTATTTGTAATAAAATGATAGGACACCGATACAACGGTGTCGCGCATATAATGTCAATGCCGAGTAAGCATTTTGTACAGGTAAACTGTACATCCTGCCCACTCAAAAGATGATATCAGTATGATAAAAATTATATAAAACAGTGAAAATTAAAATGAATTCTTACGCTAAATGATATAACATTGAAATTAGATGACACATAGAATGATAAATGATAATGAACAATATTATATTGTTAGTACTTATAGCTATGTTTAAAGTTCATTAAATCGCGACCTTAAAGGAGTAGGGGAGGTCCCCACGTCTACACGTAACACTGACTTTGTGATTTCACTTGGTACGCACTCTATTGGCCTGATCACTTCATTCACAGTTTCACAAATTGCACTATCACGTTTCTTGTACTGCTGCAGAGGGGGCACGCTTGCCTCGCAGCATGCCTCCCGCGGCACGGCTGTGTCTGGGCAAGGTGTGCGGCCGCAAGGTCCTCTCCTCAACTTGACGAAAACGATAACACTCGCAGTAATCATCGCTGCCACCACGATAATGTACAACAGCGAGTAGTGGTGAACATCATGTATCGAAAACTGACTCTCAGAATTTCTCTTGATGGAATCTATGTATGTATCTTGGTCTGTAATTTCAAACGTGAGCTTCTGTTCGCCGAGCACACGCTTTAAGTGATACTTTGTACTTTTGACAGCGGCCTCCCAAAGACCTCCAGCAGTGGGCCAATACCGGAGCATTGAAGTGCCATTCAATGTTAAAGTCGCTTATGTTGTTGAGGAAATCGGGGTTAATATTTTTTATGATTTCCTTGTATTCTTTCTTCAGAAGTCGATCGGCGCCGATGAAGTACGTGCCATTGTCGCTATACATATGCTTTGGAGAAATGCTGCTCAAAATGTCAGGGTACTCAAATCAGATACTAATTCTAAGTAAATGGCCTTGGTAGATAGGCACACAAAAACTGCAATGTATCCCTTGCAAGTCTTTACTCCGCGACCTTTGTTTATGCGTAGTTCTACATAACCTGTAAAGTCGACACCCGTGTGTGTAAACGGGCGTGAAGGAGTGACTCTGGCCTCTGGTAAATCTCCCATGATATGTTGATAATTTTCGCTGCTATACCGGCGACAGCGAATACATTGCCTTAATTGGCGTTTCACAGTGCGAATCCCGCTAATAATCCAATATTGATTTCTGATATATGATAATGTTAATCGAGGTCCGCCGTGGAGAGTAGTCAAATGTGCTTTATGTATGACTAATTCTGTTAGCCGACTGTGGGAAGATAATATGATAGGATGTTTAGTCTTATCATTCATTTGAGCATTTTTTAATCTTCCTCTGACTCTAAGTAGCCCTTGGCTGTCAATAAATGGATTTAATGATAAAATTTTGCTTCCCGTGCAGACTCGTCCATTTTTCTTGAGATCATGTAATTCCTTTTCGAACTCCTGACCTTAAACTTCTTTTATAATAATTTTGTAAGAATCTTCGAGTTCTTTCGATGACAACACCTTGTTACTTGAGTTATCGCGTTTTCCGAGAATACAATTCTTGTAACGCAATATCCATGTAACAATCTTAGCAACTCGAGTAAGCGAGCTATGTCGATGCAGCAATTCGTTTATGAGCGATGTCTTGTTATGATGTAAAGTGGCATATACACCGATATCTTTTACTTCAATGTCCGGAGTTTGATATAATGCAAAATCAGAATCTACAGTGGTTACTCTGGTGACCCACTTCGGTCCCTTCCACCAGAGAAGATGTTCAGATAGTTGCTCCTTTGATATTCCACGTGCAGCACAGTCTGCAGGGTTACTTTCTGAGCTTACATGTCGCCAACACGATGCTGGTATGATATTCGTAATGATCTGCACCCGGTTAGCGACGAATTGTTTCCAACGTGATATGTCACCGTGAATCCAGCCCAAAACAATTATTGAATCAGACCAGGCATGTAGTTTCATATCGATTCCTATGAATGATTTTAGAACCTTTGATAGTAGCTGTGAGAGTAGAACTGCTCCACAAAGTTCTAAGCGCGGTAAAGATACCTTTTTCGCCAGAGGAGCTAACTTTGTTTTTGCAGCTACGAGTTGCGATGTGTACTCGCCTTTATCATTTACTGTTACTAAGTAAATAACACATGCATATGCTTTATCCGAGGCGTCACAAAATGCATGTAGCTGACAATTTTGATTTGTATTACCTAAATGCCTTGGTAATTTAAAATCAGCCATGTTTTTAAAATCGTTACTAATCTGCGTCCATTGCTTAAGTATATCCGCTGGTACAATCGTCCAAATCGTCCCATGCTAACTTCATGTTCCATGTATTTTAGAAAAGCAATTTAGCTCGAATGATTAATGGCGATTACCACCCTAATGGATCGAATATTTTTGAATATTCTGATAATAGCTGACGCTTAGTTACCGATTTATCTGTGTTCATTGCTAAGTTCTGATATGTAAAACAATCAATTGACGCGTTCCATTTAAGGCCGAGGGTTTTTCTTGTTTGAAGACCCTTGAACTCATAAGGCATTTGGTTGTTATTTGGTATCGCCTGATAAACTAGGTACGTTGCTAGCCCATTTTCTCAGATTCATGTTTGCTGATTTAAAGGTATAAGCTCTTCCTTTAACTGTTACCTTCCTGTAACCTTATGTAGGCAATTTTGGCCAACCAGAAGGTCATCCATGAAGAAAGAGGTTTCTATTGCTGCCGATTCCAAAGGATAATTACTTGCTTCGTCCTTCGCAAGCAGTTTTAATGTTCGCATTGCCAAAAATGGCGCTGCTTTCATACCGTATGTAACGGTTGGCAATTGATATTGCTCAAGGTCATGATTCGGAGATTCTCTCCAAAATATTGTTTGTAGGTGTTGATCTTCTTCTCTGATATTGGTCTGTCTGAACATCTTTTCGATATCTGCTACGATCACGTACTTGTATGTTCGTCAGCTTAGTATGAGAGCTTGCAAATCACGCTGAAGGTTTGGTCCGCTATGCATCAAATCGTTCAAGCTGTAGCCTGAGGATGTTTTCATAGATGCATTGAACACGACCCGAAGTTTAGTTGTTTCAGAATCCAGCTTTAACACTCTATGGTGCGGCAAGTAATTTGCTTGATAAACAGGAAAGTTAACCTTGCGCATATGATTAAGAGAAATATACTCTTTCATGAATTGCTTATCAGACATTGCTAGATCTCTAGATAGTCTATTTTCTAATTGCTTAAATTGAGCCAGTACTTTGTTTCTAGAAGTGCCCAATTTGTGATGATAATCTTGCTTCATAGGTAAAGCAACCGAATAACTACCATTAGGCAGGCGTTGCGTTGTTTTTTGATAAAGCTCCTCACAGAATTCTTCTGCTTCTGTGGGCATTGAAGATGATGTGCTATTTACGTCTTCGATTTCCTAAAATCGAGACAAGTCCTTGGGGCTCTTCGAAACTACGTAACAATTGAACGTTTTGACATTCCCCGAAATAATCCACCCTAACTTGGTTTGCTGGGCAGTGGGTGCTCTATCTGGACCCTTGATCAGGCCTTCCATGATAACTTGCGAATAAATATCGCTATGTAAAAGTAAATCGATGCGACGAGACACATTGAAGCGAGGATCCGCCAGTTCCAAATTTTGCAAATGTGATAAATTCTCATGTTGAAACGATCTACTAGGTAAATCCAAGCTCACCTTGGACACGATATACGCTTCCGTTTCAAACTGATATTCGTTGTTATACATGGACGTGAATCGAATTGACACTTCGCCCATGTTGCTTTTCGGACAAAGATCGATGCCAGTAATAGATGCTGACACTGAAGGACGATAACGCTTCAGTCCTAACTGCTGAACAAGACTTTCGGATATCAATGAAGCTTGAGCAGCTTGATCTAAGAGGGCTCGTGCCTCTAAATATGTACCGTCTCTAGCTTGTATTTTGACAATAAATCACATATAGGTCAATTATTAAATTGAGTTGCAAAAATTTGACGATTCTTAACATTCTGATAATAGGGTTTGTTATTCGATGATTTTTCTGTAGAAGACGATGACTCATGCTTGATACTTTGATTTGCTCAAGACGCAGTTGCAGTTGCTTTGTCCTTTCTATAAAGGGGTTCAAGAGCCACGAACTTACCCTCCAAAAAAGTCATAAATTTATCCAAGGTAGCCAATGACCTTGGTGATTTACGGAACTCCTTATAATCTGTGTAAGTTTGCGGATCTAACTTTTTACATAAGAGGTGTACGAGGAATGGATCCCATGTTGTTGTATCAACGCCAAGGTTATGAATAGCGTGAGTACATTCTGTAGAGGTATCATACAGTTTCTTCAATTTATACCAGGATGGCTTATTAATGTTATTTTGGTTAAGGAAAACTTCCATATGTTTAGAAAACAATACTTGCGGGTTATTATATCTATGCACTAATATTTCCCAAGCCGTATCGTAATTTTCAGCCGAAATATTCAAATGTTGTATGAGACGCTCTGCCTCGCCTCTGAGCTTGCCTTTGAGATGATTTTTGAGCTTTCGTGATATTATTATTATTATGTATTGCCTCAGAGAACAGATCGTAAAATGTTGGCCAGTACGTGTACTTGCCAGGGAAGACAGGGATTTCCAGCTTGGGTGTGTATTTCTGTAAATGGATATTAGATGATAATTTCTCGTTAAGTGCTCTTTTCATCTTCTTCAAAGATTTTTCATGTTTGATATATTCTTCCTCGTATGCTAAATCACCACCCTGAAGGAAGTTGTCGATTTTGATGTGTAGCTCATCGATGGTATTCCATTTCGTCTGGATATTATTCAACTCATCTTCTATTTCCCATTTCTCGGAAATACTCTCTAAATCAAACCCTTCAAAAGTCGAATAAAGGCTCTGAAGTGAGTTCTTTGCAATGATAACAATGAGTTGACTTCTCCGCTAGGCTGTATTGCTTTGTCTTCTTTCCCGACGGACGAAATATTTTTTCGCGTATTTTCATATCAGTCTTTTGTTTGGTCAAAAAAGTTATCTGTAAAATACTGATGTTCTTTCACCTTGGACTTGGCAAGAACCGAATGATTTTCAAAGAACTCTCCCCATGAGTTATCTAAGGCCTCGAGTCTATTTCGAATATACTCGGGAGTTTTCCTAGATGGAGAGTCCTTGCTTAAGTTGGATTGTATCCGTTTTATGTTGCTAATAATTTCAATTTGACGATCAATCAGAGTATCCATGTTGATAAATGGAACGGACTTACTTGTTTGTCTGGAAATTCGGGAACCCAAACCTCAAACCTGGATTCTTCTGAACGCAGAGCTGCTGCAGCAACTCACAAATTGTTCTTAAATGGGTAATGTTTGTAGTTACACTGATAACACTTCACACGAAAGTTTGAAATTCACGTAACACCATAGGTCGAACCGCGTGGCGCGTCAAGGTCGCCAATATATACGTATACTACAGACATGTATGATAATGATATGATATAAAATTGATATAAATGATATAGGGTCGATCAGGAATGATAACAGAAACCGCCCGAGTTGAATGCTGTAAGTGCACTGATTTATTTGTAATAAAATGATAGGACACCGATGCAACGGTGTCGCGCATATAATGTCAATGCCGAGTAAGCATTTTGTACAGGTAAACTGTACACAGTCTTCTGCTTACATCACGATCAATTTGACAAATTTCGCACTCGTAGTACTTACAGCGCACGTTTCTCGCGACTCCGTTTCTTCTTTGTACACAAATCTTATAACCTTGATCCACTAATAAAACCCTTTGGAGTCAGGTCACGTTGCGGCCTATCAATCCACTTACAAACACATCAGTATTGTAAGGATCCACGATTGTAGTTTATTACGTAACACGGACACACAGTGATGGGAGCGTAATATACGACTCTGCCATTGACTTAATTTCTTAAGACTGAAGGTCAACTTGCGCTTGCGCCCGCACCGCGCCCCCACCGCCGCGCCCGCGCCGCCCACCCGCCCCTGGCTGGCTTAATTAGCGAAAACTTTATTTCAAATCTTTATTATTAGTGTTTCTACTTCTTCAGAACAGAATAAAAAGAGAACAGCAGCGGTCGCGGTTTTTACAATTGGATAATCAGAAATGTTTTCGTGTTTTAGTCCTAAGTAGTTAACAAGCATCCGGGCTGAGGACAGATGGCAAGTGGTTACCGGATTGTAATACTAAATACACGAAATTACATCGTAATGATATTATTGCAAGTTAAATGGTACAGAGTGATTTTTATTTAGTATTGAAGGAAAGCGTGCAGAACTACCGCTAGTTGTTGCTAATCTACTGAGTGGTATTTTTGAGAAAGTTTTACGTAAGAGATAAGGCTGCCATCTAAGGTTTTTGTGGTTATACCACAGTTGCAATCAAAATGCCTTCTTCGACTAGGAATTGTAGATTTTATAAAATGTCACATACTACGAAAAAATAATTAATGTGAGACAGCTGCAGTTTGTTAAAATTTGTCATTGGACATTTTGTTTGGTCTTTACTCCATGTGCGGAATGAGGATTTATACTTGGAACTTTGATGGTAAATATATAGCCTAATGGTTTAATGGCCTCGCTGTGTAACATAGTGAAATGGTTTATGGGTTCGATGATAGTTCTTCATCTCTCTTCTTCTCCACACTGTATGTAACCCACAAAGTATTGTTTCGGGTATGGTTGCCTTTCAGTTCACTGGGGGAACGTTTATAAAAGGCTTATTCCTAGTGCAAGAGCTAACTTTTGGTAAACAAAAAGCCTTTCAAAACTCTGCATAGGTACATAGTTAATTTTAACAAACGGCTATAAAAACGTGCCAATATTTTTGCAGCAATCTTAAAAATATGATCAGAAGTCAGAAATTCGAAAATGTTCCTCAGTGACCAAAACTAAATGTACATACGTAATACTGTGTACCTGTAGAAATTATTCAAAACGTACGAGTCCCACATTATCATGACATACGACTGGATGAAGTGATACAGAAAACATCTCTCATTGCTTTTACATTAAATCATAGCAGTTTATTTAACGGAGCTCAATCGCGTTAGCTAATATTTATTTATGATGATTAAGCAAGATTTTATAAATAAAAATGTTAACTTTTAGCCTTAATACACCTATGTCTACAAATTGCATGCTATGTTAAGCAAAACATGTGAAACCAACATTATACTTGTAACATCTTTTTATACCATGTTTTACGCAAATAAATACATTTATTATTATGGTTCTCTTATACACGGTTACTCTTCTAACATTTGGTGATAAAAGAATAACCGGACCTTTGGAAGGCTTACAGAGGGATATGGATCCAACGGTGTCCGATCATTTGACAAAAAACAAATGAAAAATTTTCATTTGACAAATAACATTTGACAAAATTATACTTGATAAATTTATTATTTTACAAACTATTGTTTAATAAACTACTCATTAGACAATATATTTACTATAAAAAAGTAATTATGCTAAAAATTTATTTACAAATTGATTATTTTTTTTAACATGTTATTTGGCAAAACAACGTAAAGCATAAATAACATTTGACAAAATGCCTTGCTTGGTAAATATTTTACTAACCAAAATCTACGTTAATACAACAATCTTTGTGTAGGGTCAACTGAAACAATGGCTGGTTAGGTTAAGTTAGAACTGCGACCACAACGCACGAGCCGAGCGAGCGAAGCGAGCGTGCCGCGTCAGCGGCCGGCGAGTGCCAGAACCGATTTCTACTTATTTCGCTTAATTCAGGCAGTGTGTTTTTTTAAGACTTAAGTTTCTATGGAATTAGTATTAATACAAAATTATTACTTGCCTATAAATAATCTGTCCAAGATGAAAATTGCAACCATGCAATTAAATATTTTCAAAATTTCGCATAAGTATTGGTTAGAAATTAGTTATTTTTAAAAACTAATAATTTATCTTCTAACTTTTTGTACAATCACTACTTTGTCAAACGAATTATTTAGTCAAATGATTATTTTTAGAATAATTATTTAACATTTTAATTATTTTCTAAGTAAAACATTTGCGAAACCTGTATTATGTCAAATGATTGTTTTTAAAGTAATATATTTTTGAAATGAAAGTTTGTCAAATGATTAGTTTTTCAAACGTTGTTTGTAAAATGATCTTTTGTCATACGTTTTTTGTCAAACAATAGTAAACCGGATCCAACGTGCAGAGGCTCGTAGAGAGTAATAAAAAATGGGATGGGACACGCGCCGCGGACCCTCCACGACTGCACTACTGAGTACAGCTATGGACTAGCCGCAGCACATATAGGACTATTGTAATGAGGTGGAGCCTGATTTAATTGGATTATGTTGATGGGTGTTGAATGGACTGAAAATGGACTATGGATAGATAACAAACGGCACCTGCCAGTGATACTCCTATAGCATCCGTCCACGTGGCAGGTGGTGACTCGCCAACTCACTAAATGAGTCCTCTCGAAACAGCCGCCCAAAGCAAACAAACTCTGCCATAAAGGCAGCCAGAGGGCAACACTGGTGCGAGTGGCTAGGGGTGTCGAGCGTACGGCACCGGTTTTGCTATCGCGGGCCTCGTGACAATGGAGGCCCGGAGCGGGTTTCCCCGTAGTTACGCCCTTGAGAATGACACTTCCAACCCCCGAGCTAATAGCTCTTGCGGCTTCCCTCTGGCCGGCCGACCAAGGCAAGCCAGATTTGAGAGTCCTGCGGGCACTCTTGGAAATCCACTCCGGCCAGCCAATAAAGGCAAGCCGGAGACGAGGCCCTGTTCGACTCTCTGAAGCATTCGGGGCCGCAGTGTCGCCAAACACATTCAGCTCGCCACAAAGCTGCCTTGCGGTTTGTAAGCTTTCTTTCTATCCTGTAATATATACTTATATCACAAGATGAAGGTGATGTTTGAAAGCTGTTACTCTACCCGGTGAGATTGTGTTAGTCTCGTGATGAGATAACGACTGCCCCAGAGGGGGGAAGTTATTATTATTATAAGATGGAAGTGAAATATAAATAAAGCTCTTTAATTTAGGATGTTTTGATCGACTTACACAAAAATAATCAGGCCTACTATATTACTAATTTGTTAAATTTCAAATCGTTTAAACCATGTTTAAACAAATGAATTTTAAAAGACTTATATTTTACAATACAAATTAATTATAAAATTAAACTGAACTGCACTTGAAAACAAGACCGTCAACCAAAATAAACAATCACATAAAATTGTAATCCGATTAACATTCAATAGGTATTCATTGCATAACATTAAACGGCGCTCCGTTTTCAAAACTAAATAGAATGTGGTAAACTGGGTTCTAGAAATTTCCACAGCCAGAGCGTCGAGGCTAAGTATTTTGTCGTAACGAAAACTACTAACCACTAACTACGCGGAAATTTTTAATCCTTTATCACGAAGTCATTTATAGGTACTAGTGGACCGAAACTAACTTCTACCATTTTAATCGAGCCATATACAAAATCACAATGACGTATAATTATGAACAAAAATTCTGTGAATAATAATGTAACAGAATCACGTACTTATGCACGAAATGTAAATTAAGGCATCGTCACGTTTTTGTCAATTATTCAAAAGGAAAAGTTACCGGAGCTTTTCAAAATACGCGTTTCTTAAAATTTATGTTGCGTACTGCACATTTTATAAAACAGTTTTTATCGATGGAATCGAAGGTTTATTATTTATATTTACCAATACCGAGCTTCAAACGAAAAAAATTAAAATATGCCATGTACCAAAGCAAGTTTTTGTAAAATAGAATAAATATTCGATATAGCAATCATTCTAATTGTAACAGTATGAGTATGAGTTTTAATATTACAAAACCACATTTGGAGTTTTATATTAAAGTTATAAAATATATTATCTTAATATATAAAATCCTTGCGTTACTGACTGACTGACAGACACGCTACAGCCGAAAATATTGGGCGCAGGAAGCTGAAATTTGGCATGTATGTTCCTTGGGGACCGTAGGGGTGCACTAAGAAGGGATTTCCCGATATTCCCACGGGATCGGCCAAAACGGGTAAATTAAAAAAAAATGCAGGCGTAGCTGCTGGCGTCCTCTAGTATGACATACGATTTAAAGGTCAAATTAAAATGACAAGTTAATCGCTTGGTGGGAGCGGTGTCGTTGCTGTATCATGTTCCATGACCTTAGTGACCTTAGTCAGTGCGTCGAGCACTGTTCGAATCACGGTAAAATATAAGCTGACTATACTCGTACTAAGCCTCTACTCTGATCTGTCATTGACAGCCACAAAAAGCAATTCGAAAAACCCACTAAATAATTATATAATCAAATATCTGTAGCGGGAATAAAGTATTTTGTTGTGCGGTGTATAATTAGTTACTTTAATTACTTTCCGGGTGCTGTGCAAATTACCGTTCATGATGGCAATTACTCCTTTCGTCCGAGCGAGTAAGGAGCTGCGTCTGTACTCAGTTAATAGATGTGCATGTTTATATTTTATGACTTGATGCAGTATGCGGATCTCAAAATTTATGTATGAAAACTATACGAAAAGAATCTTGAAGTGGGTGCTTGCTGTAGCTGCGACGTGTGGGTGTCATCCAATTTGCAATTTTAGCTTTTGAAGTTTTTATAAACATCTACTTGCATGAAAATATTTGATATAAATATTGTTTTTAAATATTGAAATAGGTAAAATATTGAACGCCTTATCGGAAACATGCATCACAAAAACTATAAACACTAACAGCTATACTAGCAGCCATTTAATTTATGCCTCGCAGCCACTTTCTTTATACCTCAGATTTAACGACCAATTTATTCCCAGTGAAGAATTTCTCTATAAAAAAACCATTAACACAAAAAAATCAGTAAGCAATTTGTTGACAACACAATATTTGAGAATACTCATACATTGAACAGGCTAGTAGGTAACTGAATATTGGTGATGGTGTGTGAGAAACTAATCGAATTCGTGCTTTGACCCCACTGGTTCTTTGCCAACCTTAAAGAAAGGGAGAATACTTACCGTACTAATGGATTCCGTCTACCCGCCGCTTTCTAATAGGGTAGCAGATAGAAATAAAAAGAGGATAAAAGAGATCCAGAGAGAACCAGGCCTATGCTATAAACAACGTAACGCTTCCGCACGAAACAAATAAACACATATTAAGTTTAGGCAAATACATTTGCACTTTTGTAACATGGAACGATAAAAAAATGTAATACAGTCACGATCGCTGTAGTGCGTTGGTAAAATTAAACTTGTTGATAGCACAGACAGATAGTTTATACCTAGTAGGCTGAGTATATACCTAGTAGGCTGCACACTACGCTACTACTGTGGTACTGTACTACTGATACTATTGTGGCTGTGGCTGTAAGCGGCTTGACACGAAAAGCCGAAAATCTCAGGGCTCAGTGGCGTGCGATTGGGGAATCCTATATCCAGCAGTGGACTATGGCAAGCTGATGATGAAAATGATGAGGATGTACACAAGCTACACAGATTACTACAAATGAAATCTTTAGTAACAGCTTTCTAACTACATCGACATGACGTAAACTAAGATGCCAAAAAAACAAATCTAGAAAAGATTGGTTTCGATAGAAAATGTTAGTTTAATGCTAGTTTAAAACTATTTTTTTAAATGCTTCTTCTTAAAGCCATTGTTATCAACAATATCTAGCAAGTTTATGTCGTTCCCTTGTAGAGGGTCTTGTCCGTTTAACCCTTATGAATTATTCAAAATGACGCAGAACACAGACCAAGATCTCGACTCGATATTTTTCACGAAAAATGGCCGTTCTCGTAAAAATCGCAAACGTATAAAACAATATAAAGAGGATTAAATGAGTGCAACAGGGCTTTTGCAAACGAAATTGGTTGTTTTAGAAAAATGTCTGCTGAAAATCGGATGGCTTAACTGTACTAAAATTACGATTAATTCTGTATAGTATTATTTTTAAATAATAATAAGTACTTTTATATCTTAGCAGACACAATTAATATACACGCAACAACCATGTAGTCCCAAAACTAAGCAGAGCTTGTACTATGGGTACCCGTTACAGTAGTACAAAAATTGGAATCTAGGTACCTATTTCTCTTAGTAATATTGAGTCCTCTTCCGCGTCAGTACCGGTGTTATTTATTAAATATACTCCTCCCTTAATAAGGTTTAAAACGCTCATAGTGCTGCATTTAAGCAGGTATAGTTTGTGCAGAAATAATTGCTGGTAATTTTACCTCTTCCGTACGCTATGATTGTGGCAATCATAACTGACGGTCAACAAATAACTTAGGTGTAACTACAGAGTAGAAAAACATTTTTAATGAATATATAAGGGTCAACATCCCCTATAAATATATTTCTATGACTAAATTTATAGAACAAAAAAAGAGAGAGAGAAAGCGCATTTTTAAAGGATGCCTACTTTCTAGATCGTAATAATTCGTGAGTCGTAGGGGAGATCTCAAAAATTAAAACAATGAATACAAAACATGGGTCTTAACAAGTATATACTAATTAAAAAGAAATTTACTGCCGCGTCTTGTATATCTGTATGAACGCATGAACTGATAAACCAATATATTTTTGTACGGTTTTCAACAAAAGATATTGTGATTCCGGAGGAAAGTTTAGATCTATAAGTCACGGGCAAAGTGTAGGTTGGTATAGTTGTCACCATTGCACAGTGGTTCCTTAGTAGGTCATACGGTACCAATCACGATGTTTGAATTACAAGACGATACCTCACTTAATTACTCACTATTTATCACACTATATGAGGGTACACAAATAATTTCATTTTGTTTTTTCCGACTTATAGTTTTGTGCATCTTAAGTGAACGCATTACAAGTCCGTTCGTTAACGTAATTAGCGCGTGATATTTAGTCTTTTTAGTGACACTTGTTTTTAAAGAATAAATTGTTTGTGACCGGATGTTTTACAATGGATATTCAAGTTGAAATAAAGAAAAGTGTATTTTAAGCATTTACTTTCATTTTAATTCATGTGTTATTTTTTTTAATCGATGCTACGCCAATGAAATTAAAAGATTCTTTTTTTTTTACTTTATCTATGTCGAACCTTTTAACTACTTTCTGACCATAGCCTACAAAAGCAGTTTTATATAAAGACATTAAAAACACTATATTTTAAATTTAAAAGAAAATTGACTGCGATATGCTGCGATAGTAGGTGGTACCTAGGATCTACGCCAGGTGTTAAAGGTGTCTACGAGATATCATTATTCTAAAATCCACACTATACTATTTGTATTTTGTTTTAGGTACAACATTTAAGTGTTCTTTTACAAGAATGCTTGTTCTCGACACTTGGCTGCTATTAAGAATACAACTTCTGAAGCAGACAGATGTCGTCAAGTTTTGAAAAGTCTGGCGCAGTTGCTGCCAGATATCGAAAATATTGACACAAAAGTCTTGGAAATTAGAATTACTCTGCTTTGTTATCTATCGGTGAGCTCTCGGAAAAGGCCGCTAAATCGTGTAATAAATTAATTAAACAATTTAGGCGTGATTATACAAGAAAAATGTCTCGACTTGTCACGAACACCGATCTGATGCACAGACTTCTTTTTAATTTGGATCCAAACCTTTATAGTTTAAGGAAATTACCACAAAAGAAGAAGTCTGCTCTATCAGCTGACCTGTTAAATTTTTTGGTCCTTTTAAATCTGTGCCATTTTATAAGTAGTTTAGAAAACTTTAGATTGTAATTATTTGATTTGCTTAGATTTGTTCAATGTGCCTATAAAACTATTTAATTGTAATTATTTGATGAATATTTGTGTTTGTCATTAGTAAGAGTCTAGTTAAGTGGTAATAATGTAATAGTAATTTATGCCAATTAAGTTTCAGAGTAGCAATAATTCACCTTTCTCAATTATTTTACTTTGTACAAGAAATAGCTGAGTTTTATATTGAATGAATTATTATTATTCTGATATAATCTGTTTTATTTCTACTAATCTTTACCTCAGTTAATAAAAAAATACTATAATACCATGCATTACTATGCATTTCAATAGCCATTCGTTGCGCGAAACCTCTATGACCGGCCTTCTTAGAGCGCGGAACCACTGTGCATTGCTACGTGAAGGAGACAACCATGACGAGACAATCATTTTCACAACACAACTTAGATACTTATCTCTGTCCACTCGCTAGCTTTACTTTACATTAATCAACCTAGACAGTATTCTATCAAATACCACTTATCAATAAACTTTGTATCTACAAATCATCTTTGCGTTTTATCATTCAATCAGTCTGCCACCCCGGTGTCCCAAAAAGTAAGAGACCTTTTTAAACGTCATTTTTGTTATAGAAAAGTATACACAAATGCTGATGTGACCTCGTACCGAAACATACAAAGGCTGGTTCACCTTTTCACCAACAAACACTGAACATAGGTACTTGTCGTTCCATACGTGTACAGAGATAGTAAGTACAATAGCTTGTTCAAAACATGAATGGGTTTTACTTTAAAGAATCTTTATACATTACTAGAGGACGCCAGCAGCTACGCCTGCATTTTTTTTTAATTTACCCGTTTTGGCCGATCCCGTGGGAATTTCGGGAAATCCCTTCTTAGTGCACCCCTACGGTCCCCAAGGAACATACATGCCAAATTTCAGCTTCCTACGCCCAATAGTTTCGGCTGTAGCGTGTCTGTCAGTCAGTCAGTAACGCAAGGATTTTATATATTAAGATTGTAACATATGACAGAGAACATGCAATGTTATCACGAGTTTCCTATTCTTTCAAGTTTAAATTTAATGCATACTTAGTATTACTGTTCAAAATTCTTTACTACGAAATTGCTTTTTCCAATAAGAATTTAAAATATCTACAGTTTATGTAAAGAAGTGACTGTAGTTAACATTTCCAGACACCACTACATTTTTATTTTATACCGTGAACCTTGTTAAAATGTATACAAACAAATACTATTTGGCATTCGCAGTGTTAAATTATTTTAAAGCGGCTCACTCAAACCACGCTCCGCTGTCCTTTCGCGTGCCTAACCAACTTTTTATTTTATGCAGAAAGGGCATTTTCATTACACTGGATTTAATTACGCTGCTACACAACAATGCTTTGAAGCTGGCTGTTTTTTATTTCGCATCTGACTACAAAGCAGCTTTGTATAGGGTACAAAACAACACACCATCCTTTCTGATTACATCGTAAGGAATAGCTCTCGAAGAAAACATGTTTCCTATTCCTTTGAATAATTTAAAAGTAAAGCCCTTAGCCTTTAGCCAGTTATTTTCTCGGGTAGTATGTAGAAGGTGCCTACGGCCAATTTGCAGCCGCTATAAAGGTCAATGTAAGGAATGCTGGGAAGGCGTTGAATTTAACTTTCATAAGTTCGCATTGCGCCTCTGTGCACATTGGCGAGCGCATGTAATTGGCATTAAAATACAACAAGCCGGTACATATCGGGCATTTAAGTAGCCTTGGGTTCCCACGTACCTACTTGTTCGTAAGAACTGAAGAGACTGGAAAAGATAGTGCATACAGAAATCTCACAAAATTAAAGATAAACGAAACGCTGTTGAGAAATAGGATTTTGCTAACATTATGATTAATTTAGAAACAGCCTTCGTTTTAATAAATGTTGGAACTTATCAAAAGACCAAAGCTTGGAGCTATTAAAATATGGATTCCTGACTTTCGTTGACCACTTATGTCGCTAGTTGTCTACCAAATATAATAGGTATATTGGACCTTAAGTAGTGTACTATTGACTGAATAATAATTTGCAGTAAAGAAGCACATAAGTTACAGGGCCATGCATGCGGCACGTGCCTTTGTGTAAATACTATAAATCTTTTTCGTGTAAAACTTATCTATAACGGCATATTTGTCTGGCAGCATGCAACGGCAAATCGTTCTTTGTTCCAAGTTCAATAACGATAGTTTACTCTTTGCATTGGTTGTCTCATTAGTTTATAAATGGTATTCCATTTATAGTCTTGCTTGCTTGGCAAGTTGATTACCTTTTGGTGTTAATATTCATACAGGGCAACACTTATTCACAAATAAGTTTATGTCTAGAATTAACTTGTTATTTGTCTATCGTCTCCACAATTGCTAAGTCTCTATCCATACACCAATTACTTACATTTCAAGAAGAAGTTAGAAGAACTTCATAAAATTTGTGTAGGTAAAAGTTAAACGTACATTCTATCGATCAGTTCGTCTCAGCAAGTATTTATCGTACATAATCGCAGTAGCTGACAGCACCGCAAGTTTCACCCATCTTCTTCGGAAGTCTCGATCGTGTTATTCGTGAACTAAAGTTCACGAATATCACGATCCGGGTATACCGGGAATACCGGGTCGATCTAAAGATCGACCCACCTATATTACCTAAGCGATCCGAGTTTGATTTAGGTCAGGTGTAACACGGCATGTTACAAATATTTAAGGCGAATCTCGGTCCCTCCACACCGAACCGTTTCACTCGAAATCTTGAACCAATGTCGTACATTCTTTATGTGTTATAAATGCTAATATTTCACGAGTTCTATGCATTTTTAATGCAATGCAAAATTTACAAATTGTTTCTATACCGTTCTTATAGTTATGATCTAAATTAATTTGGTCTTTCAGTTACTTTAATAAGCGATAAGGATGTGCCATAACTGTGTTGGTAATGTACGTAAATTGACGCTTCTATAGCTACACATTATAAGGAACTCAATAGCTATTTTAAGTAAGAGATTTTGTGTTTTTTTTAAGAAGAAACTGCCAATAATACCTACTTGTATATTATATAGTTATTCTGAATAGCAAATTCACGGCCACTTGCTTGTTGATTGATAATGACAATATTGTCGATAATAGTGTGAACGGGGGTTTATTGAGTTCGTTGGAGAGCCAGGTGTTGTGCCGATGTCAGCATCATGTTTTTACGTAAATGTGCATTACTAGGTTGGCTCATTGCGCCCCGCCCGCTATCGTCTGAGCTTTGAAATATGAGTTTAATTTCGTCTCTTGTGACTCAAACTTCACGTGTATTCCGCCATGACAAGAAAATCAGATATGAGAAATTCGAAAAAGTTCGATATTCTTCTTTCTAATAGAATGTTTAGCGTACAAGCTGCGATAATAAGTGTTGGATGCCGAAACGCTTTTGTTTTCATATTGTAAATAGAAAATAAGTGTATATTGTAAATATTTTAGTTTTACGTTACAGCAGACTAAAGCAGGCAGTTATTATTTAAATATTTTATGCACAGGGTTCCCACCAAGAACTTAGGGTCCCAAGCCAACCTCACCTACAAGTAGTGCACCTGCCGATCAACGGACGAGGCTCTGGCAAACAAAATATCCCGATAAGCGGCAATAGGTTCGCCACCTATTACGTGGGATCAAAACACTGGCGAAAAGTGGGCGCTTAATATGCCTCTGCCTACCTCTTCGGGGAAGCAGGCGTGAGTCTATGTATGTATGTATGTTTTATGCCTTATGGTTGGCGCACACATATCACAATCAGCCGCACCTCACTTTTAAAACTGAGCTTTTGTAAGAAGTTGTAAGCTACCAAACTTATATTATTTTTATGACATTGGTGTCATAACGGTAGCCTCTATTTCGTTAATATTTATTATAAAACATGTTCGGTTGCCTCATCATAGAGTTCGTTATCTGCTTCGTTATTCACTTGCCCGTGAGTTCTGCAAAGTAGGGCGAATAGGTATTCGCCCTACTTTGCTATTATTATTGTTATTAAAAGTAGGTACTTTCAATAACATTATATTATTAACCTTAGATACTGACGTAACTGTATGTCATTATAGAACAAAAATAGTTAAGTATTTAGTAGTGACAAAAATAGAAAGACATGACACCCACCTAGTATCATGGATTCGAAGCCAAGACACAGAAAATAAATAATGCGTATGTATAAATAGCGATTATTACAATAAATCATTCATTCAGCATTCTTTCTTCATGAACAAAGAACGTCTGGGTCAGAGCCGTACAATACCGCTATAACTTTGAGATACAATCAGATGGCAATTACTCTATTTATAATAATTTAATATTCTGTCAAATCTGTTTAGTTTACTGTGCGGATGCCGCGCTCAAAAGCGAAAGACTTCGATGCAATTTTGATAGCGCTAAGATCATGATGACTATAGCAAGAATGCGACTGGTGGCTTTTAAAAGGATATATTTATGTTTTATTGGTATAATGTACGTGTTACCACATGCAACAACACAGCATTGGAAATACCTAATTTTCTTAATACCGCCGTCCGTATTGGATTGCCGAACCCGTCGATATGCAATAGTTATTCAGCGTCGGTCGCCGTATAATTTACATCCAACCTTCACTTATCTCTACGTTGAGACAGAACTATTTCCATAATTGGACCATCTATAGTCCATCTGGATCGCCCTGCAGTTTTGTCATACAACTATCTTACTGCTAGTTGTCTTTGCTAAGTAATTGCATGGAGTGAATCTATTAGAGTGATAACTGTTTTCACTGGAAGTACCACGACTAAAGGGATTTCGTAGTTTCTGTTGACGCAATTCATTTATTAGGGCGTTATATGATGGTGCAAAACATTGTAGGATGCTTTTCGTGCAGCTTTTGAACATAGGGGACAATTTTTTAGGTTACATATAGAGATATTTTTTATCCTCTTATTTTGTACCCTCTTAAAAAGTGTATTAGTGTTTTTTTTTAAATTAGGTATCTAAAGAATAATTTTCCGTAGTCATTTTATCGACGTGCTTTTATTAAGTTAGATAATAATAATTACGACAATTTGTCATCTGCTGGCTTTAAAGGCTGATTTCATCTTAAATGGGCCGGCTTGACCGCTGAAGTATTTATTTATTTATTTATTTATTTGGGACAAACAAACAGTAACACATTATATCTGCGCACATAATGTAAACAAAGGTATTATTATAAATGTGAAACCCACACCGTTAGCCACAGCATATACAATTCATATGTTTTTCAATTCAATTGTATATGCTGTGTTGTGGTAATTGTAATACTATACTATACTATACTATACTATACTATACTATACTATACTATACTATACTATACTATACTATACTATACTATACTATACTATACTATACTATACTATACTATACTATACTATACTATACTATACTAGTTTCTGAACAAAAGTCATTATAGTTTTTGCACAAGCGACGTAGAGACGCCCGCAGACCAGCATTGGTGCGGCAATGGGACGCAGCAAAAAGAGGACGTGCGCACATCTCTCGTCTAATAACAGTTCTTGGGACCCAGTAGCATATTTTATTAGTAATCTCAGAACAGTTATACCTGTTATAGCATAAGTCGAAAAGAAACATAATTTCTAGATATAAACGTCTAGACTTCAGGCTCATTAGATTGTAATTATCAAGAAGATTTTTATAGGTTGGGAAATTGGTTGGGAAATTGTGGCAGCACCTATAGTGCATCGATCTAAGGAATATGCGTTGCACTCTTTCTAGCATCTCAACGTATTTATAATAAAAAGGGTTCCACACCACCACTGCATATTTGAGTTGAGATCTAACTAGTGCTTTAAAGAGATGACAATAAGTGCTTACGTGTTTAAATTCAGTAGCTGATCTCATAACGAACCCGTACATACGATAAGCCTTTTTAATGATGTTGTCAATATGTTGATCAAGGTGAAGTTTGTTATCTAGCAGTACCCCTAGGTCTCGCACGGATAGAGCTTTCAATAGAGTTACATTGTTTAGATTATAATTATGATTTAAAACGCTTTTATTCTTTGTAAATGATATAGTTAAACATTTAGAAATACTAAGGTAAAGTTTATTTTTAATACAGTATTCAGAGAATCGATTTAAATCTTCTTGTAACTGAAAACAATCTGCTGGTTTTCTTATAGCTTTAAAGATTTTTAGATCGTCAGCAAAGAGCAAAAATTTTGAGTTTCTGAAACAATTTCCAATATCATTTATGAACAAAATGAATAAAAGAGGCCCTAAAATTGAGCCCTGGGGTACGCCAGATGTTACGATAGAACTCGCCGAGTGGGATCCTTGATAACAACCCTTTGTGATCTATTACTAACATATGATGCAAACCAGCGAAGCAAATCTCCTCGTATGCCGTTAAATGCAATTTTGGTAAGAAGCAAATTGTGGTCTACCTTGTCGAACGCTGAAAGTCTGTGTACACTGCGTCAACTTGTACTTGTTGATCCATATTATTAAAGAGAAAGTCGGTAAATAATAATAGATTAGTAGTTGTAGATTTACTTTTAATAAATCCATGTTGTTGTTCTATTATAATTCTGTAAATTATCTTATGTATTTCCTGATAAACGAGCTTTTCAAAAAGCTTCGACAAAGCAGACAGAATAGATATGGGGCGATAATTTTCGACTTCTTGTTTGAACCCTGATTTATATACAGGAGTTATATTAGCCCTTTTAAATTGTTCAGGGAAGGTGCCGTCTGATGTAAACATATTAAATATAATTTGCATGGTTCTGTATATACTCTTAGCAGTCCTTTTAAGGAAATAAGGGGGTAGTTGATCCGGTCCAGGACCTTTAGTGGAATCTAAAGCTTGTAATGACTTCAAGACCTGATGCTCGCTAAACGTAATGCTAGTAATATGAGTGCAGTTGTCACTACTCTCTTCAGGGGGTAGCCATTCGTTCAAAGTACTCAACCCTTTTACAAGAAATCGACGTAAAGTAACAGTGCCTATACTGTTGCATTTCGTTTAGTGAGTAAAAGTGCCAGAGGTCCATCTCCTATTCCTTCTCCCTCATCCCACTCCTCCTCCTATTACCTTACCAACCTAAGAAGCGGCAACGCAGTTGTGACTCCTCTGATATTGCTTGTGTCCTGGGCGGCAGAAATCACTTACCATCATGCGACCCGTCTGCTCGTTTACCGCCTGTTACGTAAAAAAAAAAAAAAGTTTAATCATCATTCTTGTATTAAATCGATCTAGGTTAGTTAAGCAAAGATTAATATGATAGATTGAGTAGTTTAGCTAACAAGCCTATTAAATAAGCCGTTACAAAATAACATAATCATATAGCATATTACATTTCCTGAAATAAATATAATTTAAATTAATTTAATTTAGTACCTTACATTCCAGGAAAATATATTTATTATATTACAACATCTTTATTTAAGAATATTTAACTAAATCTTTACCGCAATAATATAATCTACAGAGGGTGTGCGTACATATATGTGTGTTAGCGGAGAGTTGTTCATATTCATGAATTCAGATTCGGTTTGATAAGTAAACAGTAGTCGGAGATACCGACTAATTACCAAACGTAACCTACATATTTAACGTGTAAAATATGTACTTGTACCGTAATTTAACCAAATCTTTATCTTCTAGTTGTATGTATGAAGAAATGAGTTTTCGTAAAACGAAGACGCCAGCTTCTAGAAGAGAGAAATATTTTATTGTAAAACTCTATATAATTGTGTTATGTATGTGTATCTAATGATACTGATACACCTGAGCATTCACTTGTAACATAATAGCGAGCATTCGGCGTATTTTTGTATTGGCGAACCGAACAACGAACAGAGCCGAACATTTCTACGAACATTTTCACAATCTTTCTAATTAATTTGCCAGAATTCTCCCCAGAACGTTCGTAAGGATGCTCGCTAAAACATACTCGTTTGTTTTTCTATTTTGAAATATTAGCAAAAATGCTTATAACAGGTGAATGCTCAAATGTATCAGCACCATTATGGTATAATCCAAATATAAAAATCAAGGGTTTTAATCAACTATAAATTCAAAGTCTCGGTGTTTATCGTTGTACCCCATCAAAACGTCTTGACCGTTTTTTATAATATTTTTGGCTTATTTAGTAGGTATCAGAATAGGGCGTCAAGTGCAGAATAGGTCATACTGCTAGTTGAACATTATCCAGAGTTTTATTTTCTTTATGTTTTTTTTTCATAACTGTTGTACAGTTATGAAAAAAAAAACATCAACGTTCGCTTGCATTATACAAAATATATAATGATATATCAAACGATTGAATTCGAATCATTCTTTCTCATCATCATACTGTCGCGTCGTGGTAGCGTTGATAACCTGTCTTGATACATAAATGTCGTTTCATAAGCATTGTTTATACTCACTGCAAAAGACTAAAATTTCAGAATACTAGGTGAATGCAATTATAATTGAAATAAATTACGGTTGATGGTTAGCGAATCCAGTATAAAGGATTCTTATATTGTTTACCTACTGTAGTATTACAGCGGCTAGTTTATACTTTTCACTTTTTTGATGGACCTGTTAATCTTTAATAAATCAATTTAATCAAAATGATATATTTCTCTCAAATCCAAGTAAGCAGACCCTGGGCTCCGAGGCGTGTAAGTTTCGGATGTAACCGGGATAACGCTAGGACGATGATGATAATGACTTAAAATGCTAAATATTAAAATTCTATTACTATGTTCTCGAAAGACATGTGAAGTCTGCCAACCCACACTTGGCCAGCGTGGTAGGCCTTACCCTTCTCATAGTAAGAAGAGGCCCATGCCCAGCAGTGGGGCAGTATAAAGTGCTGATGATGATGATGACGATGGCGTTAGATCTTAACCCTGACTGGCCTGTTGGTGTAGTGTGTATCATTAAAATATGAATACAAATAAAATCCTTACGTTGCTTTGCCTGACTGGCAGACACCAGATGGGGGAATAAAGGAAACTACTAGGTGCAAAATTTTAAATTTGGCATGTATGTTCTGAAGGCCAATGCTCCTATTTTATATGACATTGAAATTATATTTTAACGAAATGAGATTATATTTCGAATTAACTCAGAATCGGTATTCTGCTAATTTAATGTCATTATTGTCTAAAGTGACATCTACATAATATAGTTCGAAGTTGAAACATTGTTCAATTTACGATCTAGTCAGGATAACATTTCAATAAAACACAAATATCAGTTGATTTCGGAAAATACCATTTTTGACATGAGTCTGACACAGACATTAAATCAAATTGCATTTTTAATAAATATAATTAGGAGAATTGGGCCTCTTCAGCTTGGGGTTTACCAAGAAGTAATTTTCTGTAATTCAAACAAGAGATCGGAACTTAAAAGTCGAAACTATAAACAACGGGTATCTTCTTGTATCTTGTTTTTGCTTGCTTAGTTTGCGATCAGATGACTTTGTGTGAATTGTTCTAGGACTTTATGTATATACCTACTAAGAACCTGTAAAAAACGATCTACGTATTATTCTTTACACACACACTCTTATGATAGAAGTACTCCAATCTTTTTGGCAGATTAAGGTGGATGAGCAAATTAGACAGAGTTCAAGCTAAAGCATTAAGTAATATATTATCCATGCATGCCTGTTATTTTGAATATACATCTAATAAACAATCTTATAAGCTTGCCCTCAAGGTGTTATACTGAGTAAATCTGCCTATTTAAAAACAACCTTGTACATACATATTGTACCAGTACTATGTTATTATATTCTCGATCACATATTATAAACACATAAGTCATATGGGTAGATATATAGAAGCTTTACAAGCTTTAAATATTCATATAAACAAATTCGCGTAAGTTGCACGCAAGAAAAAATAAACCGATACTTTCGTTCAAATTATCATCATTTCTTTTCGTACATCCAAAATCTCTGCATTCACTTCTATCCTAAACAATCTCCAATTTGGATTGTCTTCAGTAGATAAGCATCGCAACCGACAGACCAAGGTCAACGACTCTCTCCAAAACAAAGACATTCACAGCACATAAACAGAATACAAACAAAAAGAAAATACAAATTATACGAATTGCATTATTTTTCTACATTTCTACTGGCAGCCAATTATGTTGTGAATAATGCAATCTATTTCAAACGACTCGAAAACGTCTCATTCGTTCGTAACAGGTGGATGTACCAAACTTAATTTGGTGAAAATATACTACGAGCGCTGCAGTGAATATTCATTCGTTCGTAATCCAATACGAATAAAGGAGAGAAATCTAGGCAAAAAATGTTTATAATTGACCTATTTAGTGTCGAATAGGGTCAACGCGTTTGCTTTCCGTCCAATGTTTGTTCGTAAACGCGGCAGTAGTTAAAGTCCCTTTCAAATTCCCCGTAAGCACGCTCTTTACAGGCCATTTCTTTATGTTCGGCATACATCACGACGCCCGCTCAGTGCCTGCTCACTGGTATATATTAATAATAAAATCGTTCTGAGTGAAAAACTTTATGCATGGAGCTGAATGTTGAGATGATCCTTTGTAAACCAAAAGCATGGGGTCTCATTCCTTAGAACGTTTTCCGTCATTCTTAACTCTCTCAACAGATGGCTTTACTAGTATCGATTGTTATTGATGACTTTCATGCATAAATGATAAATAAGAAAATAAAGTTCTAAAACATGATATTTATTAATTAAAAAATCCCTTTATTACGATTAAATAAAAAAATGAAACATTTAATTGAATATGAATATTTTTGAAAAATATGATGTGCACTTCGTTGCTCTGGTGGCCAAAATACGTACTAGCTTGTAGTAAAACGTTACAATGAGTTAACTTTCACTCGGCATTCATAGATGGCGCCTTTACGTATGTATATATTTATATATATATAACATATCTTCACGCCTTTTATCCCCGAAGGGGTAGGCAGAGGTGTATTACACACCCACACTTCGCCAGATATGTTTCGGTCCCAATGTAATAGGGGGCGAGCCTATTGCCATCTACCGGGCACATTTTTAAGCGAGCGATAATTAATATTTTTATTTTAATACACACATAACTTCGAAAAGTCATAGGTGTGTGCCCGGGGTAACTGGGGATCGAACCCGAGACCATCGTCTCGGCAGTCCGTTACGTACACCACTGGGCTATCGCCGCCTTCATGTATATATTTATTTTTATTTAATTTGGTATTAATCTGTAGATGGTAAAATAAATAAATATTTATTAAATAAACATCAAATATTTGAAAAAGTAAGATATTATGTTAACCAATGAACGGCCATGAGCATTTATTTTAAAAAAGTACCTGTATTATATAGGTACCTAGTCGAGCGATTGCGTTTTGTTTTTACATTTAAGTACGTAAAAGTAGTGTAATTTAAATTTTATACATAATAAAAACTTACTGTGTTTGTAGTAGTATTATATAATAAATTTTCATAAATTATGTTAATCAATATGCGTCTTACATTTATAGGTACCTAGTCTGTTCAAGATACGAAAAAATAAAATGTAAACAAACCATAAAATGGTTCTTTTCACCACAGCAGCTCAAACATGCCGCTTTTGCTGCGAGACAACAGTGAACAAAACGCGATTTTGATTCGAGCGTGAGGCAAAGTAGCTTTTTAATTTTTCAATGTTCAGTGCAGTTTTAGAATTAGGTACAACAATGATACATTTGAAAAATAAACATCAGGGACGCGGTATTAAAACGCGATTTAAAAAAGTAGCGTGAATAAAAATTTCGCTGATGCTGATATAGTAGGTATAGCGTAACGTGTTAAATTATATTAATATATAAAATAATCTAAAAAGATGAGTGAAACTAGCGATGATGTCTGTACTTTACCACCAGAAGAGTTAGATCAACAAGTGATTATGCAGAATTCAATCTATTCTTGTTTATTTCTGTCTCCTAAGTAATATGTGTTCTCACTACTGTGGTGAAAAGTTATGTGTGCTACACGAGAGCAAAGTTTTTTGTATCTCGTGCTGTTGAGTCCCTCACCACGCTCAGGATTCTAACTTTGATTCACTCGCTACGCTTGTGAATCAACCATAGAATCCTTCGCTTGCTCGGGACTCAAAATCAACACTCGAAACAAAAAACAACTTTGCTCTCTTGTTGCACAAATAACTATTTAATGTCGTCTTCGCAACAAAAGTAGATTTAAGTTAAATACTCCAAGCGAAAGATGCAGTTAGTTTTACAAAAATACGCCTGTCCCTTCAATTCATAAATGATACTGTATATTTTTTACCTTTTATTTTTTTCGTAGGTATCTTGAACAGACAATAGCAACTAATAAACAGTTGATGTTGAGTATGTTGTAAATCAAGCTAATGAAAAAAACAAAACGCATATTTAAACTTTGATAGCCGACTTCTCTAGAAGTCTAGAACTCATTCGCTTGGTTCCCAATAGGTATAGTATTAAATTTATCTATGCCGATAGTCATGACTTCATGAGTCGCACAATTGCAAAATCGCGTACCAAGTACACCAAGTGCGTCTCTATAAAAATACCAGGGTCGAAAACCAGGTATCAATATACTTGCAAGTTTTTGGGCACTCGAGTATAGAAAACTTCGTGTGACGCCCTGGTAATGCAAGTATGTATTGAAAAATAAACCTTATCTTAATATGAGTAAGGATGTTTATCGCAAAATTTGGTAATGGACTTTTCTAAATACTTTCATGGAAATTTATTCCTTACTACCATATATTTAAGGAACTTTGTCGCGCAAAACCTTGCAATTTTTATATTCCTGAGTACTCAAAATACTTTCAAGTATTTTAGTGTTTTGTGCGATAAAGTTCCGTAAATGTATGGCAGTAAGGAATATTATTTCATAAAAGTATCTGTAGGGTAAATACGCCAAACGTCGGCCCCTCCCCAAACTTCGGCCGTCTGCACATTTTCGGCTTGCGTTCATTTAAAACGTATTGAAGTTACAAATTTGCCAATCGAATTACAATCTTAGTTCATAATCTATATGTACAACCGTTACTTTCCGATTACGTTACACTCTCTTCGCACACTGAGCGTCAATAGCGATTGCGCCGTCGAAGCGTCAATTTCATATTTAAAGTACCTTACTTGCTGTGAATACCCACACTTCGGGCATTGATTGTACGGTCAGACATTCCTTTTTTATTGTTTTAAGCATTATTATTAGTAATTAGTGACTTTTACTATATTTTGAGATAGATTTTTCAATGTTTAACGTATTGTTTTAAGGGAAAATAGGAGGCCGCCAATAGAATACCAATTTTGAATTAAAACCGGATTCTCGGCCGTGGCCGACTAAAAGTAAATGCAGTCTGTTTTATAATTTCCAATTGTACTAATTCCATTGCCTCAATAAGAGAATTTGCAACGCATATAGGCAAATAAATCTATTTTACGTTTAATCGCCAAATACCGGCCGGGGTGATATTAGTTGAGTCTCGAGAAATAATGTACACAAAATAGAGGCTGGCTTTAGAAACATTAAAGATCGTAATGTCGACCAGCCTCGAATTCGAGCCCAACTATACAGGCTGATTACTTTTCTTATTTTCTCAAAATTAAATATTTATTATACGTTTATTTATTTATAATATAAAGAGTTAAGTTTAAATGTAGGAGTTGATATTATTGAAAACATTTATATTAGCTTATTATGATATGGCAATATAAGATATAAATTGCTCTTTGGAACTTGCTACCTTAACCCATGTTAATTACGTAGCTTAAAAATATAAATGTATTCAATAATGATACTCTGGGCCAAAAATGGTATGAATTATTTTTGAAAAGATATCCAGAACTAATTATAATTATTTTGATGTTTACTTTGTTATAAATTGTAATACTTACCTAACGTTATTTAAGTGCAAATAAAAAAATACATTACCTACTATTAAACAAATACGATTAATAACGTATACTTAGTTAGACTCCTGCCAAAATAAATCATATTAATAATATTTATCCGTCTTAATTTAAAACATCCTATACCCGGCCGATATTTGGGAAAAACGCGACAGACCATGGCCCGTGAATGGCCGACTTTAGGGATTTTTCGTTCTCGACGCATATAAACCTTAGTACTTTTTCCTTGTAGTAGAAATGTCAACCTTATGCCCACAAACATGAAATAGATTTATCAAACTATCCAAAACCGCATCGGAAGCTATCCTTTCGTTGCAAATTGATGGTGCCAGACCGATTCCAAAACAGAAAAACCGTAATGATGCCGACATTTAGCGTATTTACCCTACTACGTTACGATCGGGAGTCGGTAATACGCGAAACGTGTTCGCGTACGTTCAAGTAAAAAATACTTTGAAAGCGTTGCAAATATTTTAGTGTTTTGCGCGACAAAGTTCCGGGCGGTAAGGAATAATATACCATGAAAGTAAAAGTACTCCGTTACGATCGTGGATCGGCAAAACGCGAGACGCGATCGCTTACGTTTAATTCAAGTAAGAAATACTCTGAAAGTGTCGCAAGTATTTAAAAAAAAATCGTTACAATCAGCTTCAATATTACGAATCCTACAAAATAAATGATTTTATAATAGTTAAATTTAGTTTTTTATCTAATTCTGTTTATCCACTTTAATGGAGGAGTAAAAAACTACCTATTTTATCAATTTAAAAATATTAATTTGCCAACATCTGGATTTGAGTTAATTATCTAAATAACTAACTTGCACGTTTGCATAACTTGCTTGTAAGGCCGAATTAATAAACCAATTGTAATGACTAGCTTTTGCGCGCGACTTCGTTCCCGTGAAAGTTGAAGAGAAAAAAATCCAACGTTTTTGCAAGATTTTTTGTTAGTTGACGAGGTATCATGGTTTCATAAATAAAAAAATAAAATGAACTGTTGTTTCATTTCTACATTTAAGTAGTTACCTACCTATTCCCCTTTTGCAATCTCGACGTTGGCTTGCCAGGGGTTCGCCATTTAGGTTACATTAATTTCGCCTGAATACCAATTTAATTAAGAATATAATAATACAAATAAAGAATAACAATTTTCACGAAGCAGAACTCAAAGGAAAGCACCACCTAGTATAGTAATGTACCTATTATATTATCTGTAGCATGCACCACAGACCCTGGGACCACCGACCATCAGACCAAGGCAACCTCACAAGGTCATAGGTTTTGTCAAGTCTATTCAAACTAGCCGAAACACTACTAGTTTATCATGTGTAGTTTAGGAGTTCCTGTGACCACCTTCCGGCTTCATCATCAGACCAAGGCAACCTCACAAGGTCATAGGTTTTGTCGGTTTTATCA